>BSQZ01000031.1:5102500-5497500 GCA_033239005.1 Lamellibrachia satsuma
TGGTTAATCAAACGGCGCAGAACTATCGACACACGATTGACTCGTGTTCCTTGCTTTGGATTATATCAAATAATTCAAACGTAGGACTCAAGTAGGCTAGAAGTAACACGAACTGCATAAGCTGCCTAAATAAAGCAATTAGCTAACTCAAATTAACAGAATGAACTGACCTAACATACAGTAGTCGAATTGCTTGTGCATCATTTGGCACTGTTCACCTATTACGGTCTTTATTTTCCGAACGTCATTTCGTGTACTTTCATTCTTTCGCAGTACTATTACTAATTAAGGTTTACACATTTGGACATTTTTACACCCGTAGTCATGGACCTATGAAATAGAGAAGGCAAATGGACAATGTATTGGTATTTCAATGTATTGGTATTTCAATGTATTGGTATTTCAATGTATTGGTATTTCAATGTATTGGTATTTCAATGCAATAAACACATCTACTGAGTATAAAAATGTTATATATTCATATGTCAAATAATTGTCAAATAGCAAATAAATCTTGGTTGTTATAAAAAATAAACTCAATCATATACATACCTCCGTAAACTTAAAACAGAGCGTCAGTAAAATATGACAACAGTCAGTAGTGGAACAATGTGTGGTCATCGTGGTCTACACAGCTTCGGCCGAGTTGTAAGGCTGCACTCCTGAAGACGTGGCTCAGTTCTACTCTGGCTGCCGTTGTCAAAACTCAATGTACAGTACTCTTAGTCTTGATGTACAGTCCGGTCAGTGTCAACGTACAGTCCTGTTAGTATGAATGTATAGTCATGTTAGTGTCAATGTATAGTCCTGTCAGTGTCAATGTACAGTCCTGTTAGTGTCAATGTATAGTCATGTCAGTGTCAACGTATAGTCCTGTCAATGTCAATGTGTAGTCCTGTCAGTGTCAATGTACAGTCCTGTTAGTGTCAATGTACAGTCCTGTTAGTCTTAATGTACAGTCCTGTCAGTGTCAATGTACAGTCCTGTCAGTGTCAATGTACAGTCCTGTCAGTGTCAATGTACAGTCCTGTTAGTGTCAATGTATAGTCATGTCAGTGTCAACGTATAGTCCTGTCAATGTCAATGTGTAGTCCTGTCAGTGTCAATGTACAGTCCTGTTAGTGTCAATGTACAGTCCTGTTAGTCTTAATGTACAGTCCTGTCAGTGTCAATGTACAGTCCTGTCAGTGTCAATGTACAGTCCTGTCAGTGTCAATGTACAGTCCTGTTAATGTCAATGTGTAGTCCTGTCATTGTCAATGTACAGTTCTGTTAGTGTCAATGTACAGTCCTGTCAGTGTCAATGTACAGTTCTGTTAGTGTCAATGTACAGTCCTGTTAGTGTCAATGTACAGTCCTGTCAGTGTCAACATACAGTCTTGTCAATGTACATTCCTGTTAGTGTCAATGTATAGTCCTGTCATTGTAAATGCATAGTCCTGTCAGTGTCAAAATATAGTCATGTCAGTGTCAATGTATAGTCCTGTCAGTGTCAATATATACTCCTGCCAGTGTCAATGTATAGTCCTGTGTCTGATTCAGTGCACGAAGGTATTAGAGCGGTCAGTGAAAGGTCTTAATCGAATGTGAATGTAAATCCAGTTAATCAATATGTCCTACTATTCTCAAATGTGGCACTGACCCTTTGCACTGGCAAACAGTCGCCGAAGACCGACCTACTCGGCGAGTCTGTCTTGCTGGCGGTTCTGCTGCCGACATCGAAGCGTACATGACTAACCAGGAGACCAAGCATACAGAACTAACCAGGAGACCAAACGTACAGAACTAACCAGGAGACCAAGCGTACATGACTAACCAGGAGACCAAGCGTACAGAACTAACCAGGAGACCAAACCTACCACACTAACCAGGAGACCAAGCGTACAGAACTAACCAGGAGACCAAGCGTACATGACTAACCAGGAGACCAAGCGTACAGAACTAACCAGGAGACCAAGCGTACATAATTGACCAGGAGACCAAACCTACAAGACTAACCAGGAGACCAAGCGTACATGACTAACCAGGAGACCAAACCTACCAGATTAACCAGGAGACCAAGCGTACAGGACTAACCAGGAGACCAAGCGTACATGACTAACCAGGAGACCAAGCGTACAGAACTAACCAGGAGACCAAGCGTACAGAACTAACCAGGAGACCGTGCGTACAGAACTAACCAGGAGACCAAGCGTACAGAACTAACCAGGAGACCAAGCGTGCGAAACGTCATGCTGGCAATCTAACGACACGAAACAGCTAAGACAAGCATTGTCGCACGAAACAGAAGCTGTCCACTACTGCTTGGTCTTTTATCGGGGTGACAGTTGTGATAGCGAACTATTGGGTCTTGATATGGGTCTAGTTCTTGTATGTTATGTTTAATGTTTAATGTTTATTAATATTGAATGTTTATTATAAGTCTGTGCTCCCAATCGTGGCATGTCTAGTTCTTTGTTCGGGGTGACCCTTGTGATAGCGAACTATTGGGTCTTGATATGGGTCTAGTTCTTGTATGTTATGTTTAATGCTTAATGCTTGCAGTGAAATCGTCAACTTTTTCGGCCGTGCGCGGGTGCGTGCGTGCGTGCGTGCGTGCATGCATGTGTGTGTGTGAGCGAAGTGGGAGGGAGCGATCGTGCGTGCGTGTGTGACTGTGTGAGCGTGCGTGTGAACGCGAGTGCGTGCGTGTGTGGGCAAACATCGGCAATATCCATCAGGATGCCGCTCCATTGCATTGGGTAGCATACCTCGAGGCTAGGCAGCGTCGACACCGCGTCCACAATAACAGTCTTCGTCCTTATAAGTACATAATCCCACTCCGGTGCATTGTCGCACTGTGGTAACCCGTGACCACAATGGACACTAATGGATTTGATGACGACGGCGGATCTAATTTGTTGACGATAATATGCACGTTTATTAGCGACGCTTTTCACACCGGCGCAGTTCCTGCCTAGCATGGCCGACTGATGAATGGCGTTAACATATAAAGTGGAGATGAAATGGAGACCAGTGGCGGGAGGCCTTTAACATTAGCACGCAATCGAAAACTCTCCGGCGAAATCACTATGTGAATTAAATGTTTCTGGTTTATGTCTAGCGCACTAGTCTGTATTTATATTCAACGATATGGGGCTCTCACATCGTTCGGTTAAGGGTACCCATCGGGTGAAGTGACCCATGACGTAATGACACCTTTAGGATAATAAATTTGCAATGCTGCAAATTTCCAGCGCCATGCTTTAGTCAGTTAGAGATATTGTGCAATGCTTAATGTGCCCGGACGGGAACCATGCGGTGTATTACCATATATGTTATAGTGCTCGTTTCACGACAGCGTCAACGATAATAAGGACAAACTATCTTTGAAATGGTAAAAAGGCCAAAAATAAATATTGGAAAAATTCATGGATCGTGGTCGAAATATCATTTGTGTGTTACAAAATGGAGTTGGAACCGACAAGGGGCATCTCGCAAGATCAGCGAAGACTAAAAGTAAAACAACGCTACACTGCCTTGTCGTGAAATCATTAATATTTTATTGACACGAAAACAAAACACCGGGAGGCAGCGTCCATCGAGAAAACGTATTGGAATTGAAAAGGGCTGCCCTGCTAAAAGATGACCAGAGTACTAGTAGAGTTGAGCTAGTAGAGTTGTAAATGCGCAAGGAAGGAGACTGGGGCAACCAAGGAAAGCATAAAACGTGGAAATGACAATCACTTACTCGGAAATTGTGACAAAAAGCAGGACTAACAGAGTTTAGTTGAAACACCAAGTAGTTGATATACCAAGTAGTTGAAATACAAAGTAGTTGATATACCAAGTAGTTGAAATACCAAGTAGTTGAAATACCAAGTAGTTGGACTAAAGGAGAAGAGAGAGGGAGTGTGATGGCAGTGTAGGTGTACAACAGGTGTCGGAAATGGTGTCAGAAACGGTAGACAAAGAGCCATTCTTGTATACTAACGTTGCAGGCATCAACCTCGTTTGCAAGTATAGGCATTTGGTAAGGGACTGTGTTTGACGTTTTATTTTGTCAATATAAGTATTTACCTGAAATTCACCAGTGTAGAAGCGATGTCCAGAGGAGGAAGTTGAGTGCGAAGACGTATGGTGATAATTACGTTGATGTTATGTTGCCCACGCGTAGGTGATGGTGTCAATAAAAACCGCAGAAAACGGAGCTATAGAGATCGCTAAAGCCGTACTTGGAAATGAACAGTGAAAACTGATACCACGTCAATGCTTAACAACTAGTGGCCGCTCTTACTTGACGCATCCGATGTGACATCTTTTGATAGAGCTTCGGGTTGGTGGAAGACCACAATTTATATTAACTAATATCTCATTTCCTCCTGCGACGTGTCGCCTTTCAAAATGCCCTGCGACATTCTATATAAAAAGCGTATTAGGTCGGATTCAACGAAAAAATCCACTATTATGTAGAATAATCATAGTCCTGGGCGTTATTAGCGCTGCTGGAAGAGTAATGTTCCACTAGGTTTAACCACCGTTGTATCTGTCATCGATGAATCGAGGCGACGTAACATGAATCAGAAAATGATGGCTTCAATCAGTCTGTGTGTTGATGAATAGACCATTTTACAATGGTTTCACACTAAAATATCCGTAATAGCCCGCTACGTAATCTAGCTGGCCGGTACCGCCCGCTAGATCAATCACAATATGTTGCCTGCCAGTACAACTCGCCACATCATTCGCAACATCCAGCCTGCCAGTACAACTCGCCTCATTGTTCACATCATTTAGTCTTTTAATACAGCCCGCCACATAATTCACAACATCTAACTTGCCAGTGCAGCCGGCCACATCATTCACAACATCTAGCCTGCCAGCACAACCCGCCACACAATTCACAACATCTAACTCAGCTATTCTCGTTCCCTTTTAAATTCAGCGAACTAATCCTTTGGTAAAATACGTTATGAAATGTTGAAGACACTTCGTTGGGAATAACGTTATTTGGGTATTTCTGAAATGGTACAAAGATAAACGATGTGATTCGTGTATGATATATTACAAGAACCGACATCTTGCAAGTAATTCTATTTCGCTGCCGACGAAACCAATGGTTGTTTCTCAGAAAGCATCCAATGACACGTGGTACAGGCACTAAGCCATATGGATATAGTATTGTATGCATAGATAATGCATCGTGCACCTCTTAAATGTGGCATAAACTAGTTTAAATGCGTTAAATTATTTCCTTGTGTGTTTTTTTTCCGAAGCTTGATGTTTGAATATTAGGAATATTTTATGATATTGGTGAACCTCTCGGGAAATCAGACTTTAATTGAAAGGAACGTGTTGTGTGAGGTCGTTGCAGTGAAACGTCCCAGTAGCGATCGCTGTGTTATTGACCGGGTTGCGCGCCGTGGAGTGTTCGGACTACACAAGGCATCGTTTGTCACCTAAATCGAACTGTCGTCTTATTGTACATTATCTCGTATCAATCCAGTAGCTAATTCCAAGAACAGTGCACGTCACAATGAGGTCTTAAATCAGTTTATGCTCCAGTGGATTAAGTGTCTGAATCCCGTTTCCTAGAAATACATCTTATACTTGTTTGTCAGTTTCATAGCAACACATCGCTGGCAGAAATTGCATAATTCGAAGAAGAAAGAAAGACACAAATATTTACGAACGTCTGTGTCGCTCCTACGTAATCTTATCGGTCACCTATTTCCTCCAGGTTTTGAGCTTTCCTGTCAACTCCACTTCATTTAATTTCTGGTGCAGGATGAAAAACGAAAGATTTGCGCATACTCTTATGTATTTTGTATATTCATATTTGCCTTTCCAACACACCCTTCAATAATCTCTCTATCCCACAACATCGCGTCTATTCGTCGTTCTGGTGATCACATTTACCCTAATTCTCCTCCCATCTACCCCCGATAGAACTTGGTTATTATTTTATTCTGTCCAGCTCCATTTCCTCCCAATCGTACTAATCCCCTCGGGTGTTTTATTTGTCTTAATTAAACATGTATGTCCTCACAATCACTTGTCTACTTTCGTCTTCTTGTTCTTGCGCACAGGATGTAAATTCTAATTATTCACACTGCTAGCATTTACACAATCAGATGATAAAGAGTTCTTCTTACGTTTACAAAAGTACTTCTACGACTATTTGCAAAACCATTCTACACATTTTAAAACTTCTATTTGCTCTCCTCTTAATCTTATTGCCTCTAGTAAAACATTCTTTTAAGCGTTTTTTTTTTAGCTATGGTCTTTCAGTTCTAAAATGAGCTTAATTGTTCTGCTCTTTATTCTGTTAGGTTGCGATGTCCTTCTTACGATATGGCTTCGAAGCTTGAATGTATCTATGTTTTTAGACCACAGGTTAATTTGTCTAAATCGTGTAAAAAATTTGGTTTATCTCCTTATAAGCACTCTAGTGTCATGTGATGATCACGCTATGGTTTTCTTGTGTGCGACTCCGGGTCAGTAGCACACAGCAGACACTGTCTGTGTCATTATTTCCTCCTCTATAGTACATATCACACTCTGGGGTATTGTCGCACTGTATTGGAGATAGTGGATTGACAACCGGTTGCACATTTGCCATCTGTGTTGGATATTTTACTTCCCGTGACGTAAACACCAGGTCGAAGGGATCAACGTTTGGTGTCTCTTCCGAAAGACACTGGAAAAGCGGTCCCTTCGGTTGACCCCGGTCCCTTCGGTTGACTGTCCGTCTGCCGAACAACTGCGCCCCCGCCTTAAGTTTGGTCTACAGACACACGTTGACCAACGTTGGGCTTACAACCAGTGCGGAATGACGTCACGTTGGCGGAGTTACCGTCTCTGAGTCCGGGATTGACACTCGCGCTGCTAGTGTCTTCGACGATGTCGTCTAGATCTAAATCTTTCTGTGCAGTTACCGTGTGATATATAGTGCGGTTTGTTCTTATTCACCAACGCCAGCCCCGGCAAGACATTACGCAAGTTCTGATCTACTTGTTACACTCGTATATCAGACGAACAATGTCATTACAGTTGACTGTATATTCTGTGGCCCCAAACCCGGCTACAGGAAAACGCAAATGCAAATACGAATGACATGCGAGCCGATTGCATCACTTCGAGTCGGACGCCAAGCCAGTCCCACCAGACGCCTGATGAAGACGAGTCTAGCGCTGATGTTCGTTGAGCCGATATGATTGACTGCTGCGTCTCAGTGACCGGACCCATGTAAGCCCTGTCGTTCGACTACAACGACGAGATAGTGTCTACATTAGGGGTGATCGCATAAGTTCGGTAAGTCCAGAAAACTGATAGCATTACGTATTCAGAATCAGAAGTAAACGTATTTGATCCGAACTGTACACGCATTCAATAATAATATATCAGTATGTAATTGTACGTTATAACATATTACCGTATACAGAGAGGATCATGGAGACTACCACAACGACTTGTTAAACGCCGCTACCGTAGGAGCCACTCGTCGTATTCTTTTAATTTAGTTTCTGAAGAAAGAAAAGAATATAGATATAAAGTTATCAACGATAATATGTTGGAACGTCCACCGTCAATTAAAACATGGATTGTTGTTATTTATTACACAGCTGTGATGTATGCTCATAGTATGTATTGAAGTGCCAAAGTGAAAATGTATTTATATTGTTTGAGTGTAGCTAACATCATTGCTGTTGATTGCGCATATATATATATATATATATATATACATATATATACACAGTTATAACAGTTGATGATTGTGCACGTGTTTTTATAATTCTGAATATTAATTACGATACTTTGCATAATTTATGAAACCCTGTAAACTGTGTGTATAAAGTTTGTCTTTCACACATTGAGAGGTATTGTTGATAGTAGTTGGTAAACTGTACTTAAGACATTGTTTTGCAAATGTATACTTGGCACTATAAATGTGAATGTTATTTTGGTTGCGTGTATTATGACCGTGAGTCTTGGTGTTTGTTGCTATCTGCCAATGTTGTACGTGTGTAGGTAATTTATTATGTATAAATTTATAATAAAATTTTTATTCTTGAAGGGCTAACATAACATTCACTTTTAGTAAGTTTATTTTTTAAAATAGCGGGTCAGTATGTGAATTGAAATTACTCAATTGCTTATTATTTATTGCCTTTTTCTGAAGTTGATTAATCCTTTGACAGTGGAACCTCCAAGTCATTAAACAAGATGTGTGGTTCTAATGACGTGTTATATAGCATAATTTTAATTCTCATGGGCAGTACTAGTTTAAGTCTATTTAGTGTACTGATTATTCTAGAACATTTGTTTGATATATGTTCAGAGTGTTTTTCCAATTAAGTTGTGTATCCAACGTTAATCCCAAGAATTTTAAATCGTCAACCTTTGTTATTATTATATTATTTATTTTAGGAACAGGTGTTTTGAATTTTTTTGGGGGCATGTGGATAACCATGAATTTGGATTTAGTAACGTTAAGGAAAAGTTTATTTATTTCTAGCCATTCATTAATTTGTTCTTCGTTTATCAGTGCATCAGCATCATTATATGCATTTGTGAAATAACTCATTGTACTTAACAAAGTGGTATCATCTGCATAGGATATGAAGTTGAAAATGTGGCTGGCTTATGAAAAATCATTAATATAGATAATAAACAGAATGTGTCCAATAATGGAGCCCTGGGGTACACCAGTTGCTATTGATAAGGTTTCTGATTTTACATCAGCAATTTTACATAAGCAATACATATTGTGTTCTATTTGATAAATAAGTTTCATATAGTTTCAGGTAGTTTCAGGTACCCCTTCATTACCATAATGGTTTAATTTACATAGTTATGTGTTATGGTCTAAAGTGTCAAGAGCTTTAGAGAGATCAAGGAATATACTGACCGGTACCTCATTATTATCCATTTCGATTGTTATTCTGTCTGTCAGTTCTAAGGCTGCGTATTCAGTCGAGTGACCAGAGCCATATTGATTTATTTTTAATTCTTACTTTCGAAATAGGAGGATAGTTAATTGCCCATGATTTTTCCCAACACTTTTGATATGGCTGGTAGAAAGGAAATTGTTGATTATTGTCAGGTCACCCTTTTTAAATAGCCGAATGACTTTGGCCACCTTTAATTTTTCGGGGAATATCCCCGTGCCAAAAACTTGATTTATTAACAGCGTTAAAGATTTTATTAATTTTGGTGCAATTTGTTTTAGCAAATGCCGTCAATCCCTGTACTATTTTGGACGGAAGATTTTCTATTGTTTTTTGTATGATTAGTTCGTTAACGTTATTAAGTGCGAATTTGCAGTTTAACTTTTCTTCAAGGTATTACTCGAAATCTTTATCTCCTCAGTAGGTTATATTATTGACCAGATTTGTACCGATGTTTGTAAAAAAAAACGTGTTAAATGCGTTGGCTATCTCTAGTTATCTCTAATTATCTCTAGTTATCTCTAGTTAGTGGGTTTTTTGTTTCTTTGTTATTTATATTGAAAGATTCGGGAAAACATTTCTTGTTATTTTTTCTTGATGGGTGGTGGTTTCATCGTCACCATGTTTCGCAATAGAATAAATCCTCCAGTGGCACCGCCTGACGGGTGGAACTGGTATTAACGCTCATCGACGCCATTGTGGACATCAGAACCGGCCATTGTGGCGGATATTTCTTGGTAGCCATGTCAAGTCGTTTAAATTACATTTTGCTGCCCATTTTATTGTTCCTATGTATGATTGTATAAGCGTATGCTATATACATGAATTGTCATAAGCATTGTAATTAGTTCAAAAACCTGAGACAGTATGAAACGCAGGAAATCTCATATCATTATCATAATATTATCGGAGCATTTGACAGTTGCGAGTCGACTAATGCTCTCCGTGATGCCCGGAAGCTAGTAAGGCAATTTTCAGGAAATAAATAAAAATATATTTATGCAAGGGGAAGATCGTTTAGATGCTCGGAAAATTCAGTTCAAACAACTGCGCTTTTCAGATAACAAGAGCGCATCCAACCATCCAGTAGACTCGATCGATGAGCCAACCCCAACACTGATACCGACACCTTCTCACTTGCAGAAGTCAACATTACCATAACGCAAATTAAACTTGGCAAAGCCCCAATGAAGAACGGTAAAAGACGGGAAAATACGGTAACTTGACTGACAATATGCACGTTATCTGAAGTTCCACACCACGCACTGCGGGGAAGCGCGGTGGTTCGACCCAGTGGTAAACACTCTGCGGGTTTGGACTTAGAAATTATGAGACTCCTACCACGTGGACGAACTTTGTTTATACCAAATTATTTGCAGATATGTCGTTTATTAAGTTAGCTTCTCGTGGGATTGTGTATGTGTATTTATTCTCGCACAAAGAAATGTAATTGTTCATTTCAACAGGTTTTTTATCTAGTTGTTGTGTATCGGTTTTTGTACGGAACAACGTGTGTTTTGTTACTTTGTAATGGCTCCTCGTTTTAACAGTTCAACGTTGATACGGTCAGGCTAATGTATTAACCTATGAATCACGCAGTCATATAACGTGTATGAGATGAGTGGCTCCGTGCAGATTTCGAGGAGAATCAGAACCTATTAGATTGTGCATGCAGAGTAGGCGTCGGCCTAACGAACACCGTTTGTTCATCGGCACTCTGCGATGGGTCAACCCGGGCAGCGTGATACGACCGCAACATTACGGGCATCAATACACTACCGCGACAGTCGGCTAACGTAGTCTAGATTCCGTCACCTCAACCAAATTGTGATACGCCGTGACACGCACGCACGCACGCACGCACGCACGCACGCACGCACGCACGCACGCACGCACGCACGCACGCACGCACGCCCAATGTTTCACGTAGCAAGCCTGCTAACATCCGACAGTGACAGAGAACAGCCGTCATTAAATCATTAATTTACATGAAGTGCACTTATCATTAGTAGCAGTTCAATGATTATGTTCTATAATGTAGCTGTCCGTCGAGCTGGGAAAACAAACTCGTAAAGTAAATACCACTGGCCGAATATCAATGGCCTCAGCACCACAATTACATTCATATAACCGCCAGAAAGGCTTGGCGTGGGTTGAATAAACACGGTAGATCGCTTCGAGTTTTCTCCTGGCGAAGGAAATGTCATATCATCCACCAACTGGATACTGACACAAATGGAATACACCAAAGCAGCAGCCGATATTCAAACAATGACATGTTATCGACTGTATCAACTCAACCAAACGTACGCCAGTCGCCAGGGACGCGGAGCGCGTCGCGCCGCCATTAAAGCTAATTGACTAACGGCAACGCAACTAATTGTTTAAACGCAACAAGACGGTTCATCTCGGAAATGCCAACACTATCCGTCGATCATCTGCAGTTCATGGTGACACCATCTAACCATCTAGCCGTTTCACCGGTACAAAACGGAACGTCCATCAAATTACATTCAGTGAATACGTTCTGAAATCAAATAAATCCAACTAGTCGAAATGACAAGTTAGATTGCCCGCATTCATACTAACGACAGCCGACCCACTACAAGAATCAACGATTATTGGCCCACGAGCCGCTGATGCGCAGTTTACATTCTTGGAAGTAACAGACGAGAGCTAATGAGCGATGTGAATTCACATATTAGATCGACCAATAAGCAGAGGAAATTCACGGACATGTAGATTTCGTGGCATACGCAAACACGATATGAGTATTAACTGCGAAGACCTTTTGCAACTTGGGGGGGGACTAATTCGAGGAACTCACTACGTCATGTAGACGTGAATTGCGATTGTTACGCATGTATGTTTGGAGTAACACGAGAGAAACTCGAATGAATTCATCACGGACCTATTCGATTATCTTTAAGGACAGAGCGCTTAGCTGTTCTCTATTTGACACGTCACAGTCTTCATCACCGCTGTTGGAATAGAAAAACACCTGTCGTATTTTGAACACGATTTTCGAACATTATCTTCATAACGTTTTGTTTTGTGTCGCCGAATGCGTCTTCATAACCACGTCGCCGTGATTCTCGTTCGTGACGTTCGTGACGGGTGGCGTCATGACGGTAGCTTGTCAGGGCAATATTCTGCTTTTCACAGAGAACAACTTGTTATTTAGGTGAGGTTATTGGGCCACGCCACTTTGGCTTAAATTCTTTGTTTGTTTAATTATTGTTCTGCAACCCGCTACATGGTACGATGGGTGACTAGGCTTACCCCCCTTGGCCTCCGCCCTTTCCGAGATCCTAGATACGCCACTGAGAATAAACACCTTTACTATTTACTGTACAGCTTAAGGCGACAGGCCACGGTGGTGAGGTGGTGAGATAGCGAGGTGGTGAGGTGGTGAGATGGCGAGGTGGTGAGGTGGTGAGGTGGTGAGGTGGTGAGGTGGTGAGGTGGGGAATCAGACCGACTGGGGAACAACTGACAATAGCAATGCCCATAATTTGTATATTACAAATGTCCTCATCTGAAGACAAATGCAGTGCTCAGTGCGCAGTGTGCAGTTTGCAGTGTGCAGTGCTCAGTGCGCAGTGCGCAGTGCGCAGTGCGCAGTGCGTGTGCAGTTTGTGCCGTGTGCAGTTTGCATCGCAGTGCGCACTGTACATTGTGCACTGTGCAGTGTGCAGTGTGTAACGCAGTGCGCAGTGTGCAGAACTGTATTCCATAAATCATCTGTGCATGAAGCAAGGCGAACATATAAATCGAACATTGAATATGCAATCACCAGTCATGCTCGTTCAGATAGTCGAGTTGATCCACGCCCTGAAAATATTGGATCGCCGTGTTTGGTCATCTATGCTCTCTCGGATGGCATTTCTGGCGATTACGGATAATTAGTTTCACGTTCTGAACTTGCTTGATATGCATATTGTGTTGTTGAATGTGTGATATTCTACGCCGCTATTTTGTTATTTTATTTTGCCCACTATTCTAACAGTAATCTAGCATGTATTCATCGAAGATTCAGCGCTCCATGTCTTCGTTGCGGTTCTGTGTCCACGTGGTTGTGACAACTCCGGCTCGCTTCAACATCGTTGACATTCAGTAGGAAGATATAGTATCCCAAGCAAGTCGGAACGGTACAGCTTAGTAAGGAACTGGAGAGACTATGACATATTATGATGCGATCAAATTGATTGATTATATCGATAATTAGTATAATATTAAAAGTTATGAAAGGTAATAGAAATACAAGGCACGAGACAGCCTTGGTAGATGGTTAATATAGTTTGTCTGCAAGAACTAACTCGTTCGTTTGACGTTCGTATTCATGACAGTGAATCACGACATAATTAAGTAATGCGATTATTTTGAATTACTACGTAAATGGTTGGAAGTGTATTTATTGATTTTATCGAAGCAACACAATCACTTGCAATGGGCGCACATGTTTATTAATGTTCACGGAACACGCAGTTTGCAACGTTAAAAGGAAATGTGTATGGAATAATACATCACAATAACCACTACGGTCGTGGCGGGAATACACAACTATTCATCTATGCGGGTATCAAACGTCTATGTAAATGCTGTAATCACAATGAACGACCAGAACGTAAATGAAGACAGCGACGTGGTTTGTGATGGACGACGGGGGCACGGCCCACAGTCAGAATCCGTCCGCCATTACAACGATAAAGAGTCCCGAGGAAAAAATGAATTGTGCAGTTAGGGTTTATTTGTGAGAGCAGAAATTGTGTGGATGAGTGAGTGGAAGTGATGTTTTTGTGCACAGTAGCATCTAAGCTCTGAAATGATGCCATTTGTCAGTTGGTATACCAGTTGCGTAAGGACACAGTGGCCATCAGGCAGGGTGTACTCATATTTGGGAAATCGGGGAATTTCATGGCAGAAATGCAGGGGCCTCATGCCTTGAAGCAATTTGTGCGAAAAGGAGATATGTAATTTTCACGAATTTCACACACCAGGTGTCTTAGTGGGTCTGTCATTTGCTGAGTCTATGGGAAAAGTGACTGTGGTCCGTGACCACAGTTGACAATCGTCAATGATAAGCTACCGTGAATGTTCTGTTGAATTATGCGTTGCGCGGGCGCAGTGTGCGAAGCGCGGGTGCAGTGTTCGTAGCGCAAGCGCGGTGTGCGTGGCGCTGTGTGCGTAGTGCTGGCGCGGTGTTCGTAAGGCGAGCGCGGTGTTCGTAAGGTGAGCGCGGTGTTCGTAGCGCTGTGCGAGTAGCGCGAGCGCTCTGTGCGTAGCGCGATGTTCGTAGCGCGGGTGCTGAGTTCGTAGCGCGGTATTCGCAACGCGGGCGCGGTGTTACACAGCGCGAGAGCGGAGTGTGCAGCGCTGATGCGGTGTTTTATGCCGCGGACACGGAGTGTCGGTGTGATATGCGTTTCGACCTGATACAAATATTGTTTGGTATAAGTGCGTGCATTCACTAATATTCTAATATTTAAGCGGTGCGCAAAATATGAGGTAATTTCGTGCGCACGTTAAAGCTTGGCACACCAAACATCAACGTCTGGTTTTTATCCAATCTGCGGTTGAATTCCCGAAGGTTCGACATTTTCTGGGGTAAATTGTGCAAGTTCCTGTTTTGGTTAGTGTGGTTCTGTTAACAACGGCGACAAGACGCCTATGAGTCGTGGCGTTTTGCTTTATTATTAGAGCTAGCTTCTCCTTGAGCTGCTTTATTATTAGAGCTAGCTTCTCCTTGAGCTGCTTTCTTATTAGAGCTAGCTTCTCCTTGAGCTGCTTTATTATTAGAGCTAGCTTCTCCTTGAGCTGCTTTTCACCCTTTGAAGGTCGAGTTACTGGTCGGAACAGCTCGAGTTCTGGCGAGTGCTTTACACACGTTAGCTCGAGGCTCCCGGCACCTACGGACAAGACAGTTCCCTCGAATCGGTATTACAATAACATTAGCTGTTTGACATTCGTATGTCATCAAATACTATTGTGCACACACGCTAGGCTTTGTTAATCTTCACTCGTCTTTTCTATTGTTGGAAATGCTTCGCATGCATTGTGCGTACAGTTTAATTGGACTAATGGTTTTTGTCCGGAATCCACGTTCCTGGTTGACCCATAGCGTGTCTCTACGTGGACGAACTGTCGAATGAATTTATGACTGCGAAACATTGGGAATGGCGAGGCGTTTCCTGGGCTGACTCACAATCGATGGAACATGTCGGAAAGAAATGCTCGAACTGTCAGATTTAATGTGGTTCCAGCACTCGGTACACCCCATTAACAGGCTGGTCGCTATCTACCAGGTGTGCCTCACTTGGTTTGCCTGCATTTTATTGACTACCACGCCGAACCGTTCCCCTGTGATGCGCAGTTTACATGTAGTATCTGAGACGCGACTTCCGAATGATGCTAACGTTTAAACAGTGGCGGAATAACAGAGGCAATGCTGAGAACGGTCCGAAGTGTTCAAATACGTCTCTTACGCGACATGTGTCTGACTATCCTCAGTAATGGGTTACACTAACCATTAGTGATTCAAACATTACAAATACGACCCAAATGTAATCTCATTGATGACGTCTCATTTAACATTTACTGATAACACAATTAATTAATCTTAACCTAATAAACAATATCAACACGTAACACTAATTGACAACGCCATTACTTATAGTACTACTAATAAGGCAATCATTTAGCGCTTTTTTAATTAATAACGCCATCAATCCTATTTATCATCATCATCGTCTGTCCATCGTGGTCAACGAAGACAAATGGGCTGGTATAGGTTGCTTAGGCCGATTCTAGGCTTCACTTTCCCAGGGGTTGATATTTATGCCTCCACATTGCTACGTGTTGGTGGTCACCTCGTCAGTCTTGGGGACGCCTTTCGATGGGATTCGTTGTCATCCAACTGATCTGTGCCCTTCCTTCAGTTCACTCAATAAGATAGTCATGAGCTATTTTCCCCCACCCATTTGGATCACACCCTGGCAGAGTCGAGCTGTTGCTATAAAGGCTTAATCACTGGACATGTTTGCCCGTTTTACAATTCGGTGTTGTGGATTCTTCTTGAAGTGTACTCGATGTTAATAGTCTTACAAAGAAGTATGGTTTAACGGTTTGTTTATTTGCGGGTGTTCTTTCTGTACAGCGTACACGTTTCCATAGAGTAAAACTTCACTCATGTCGGCCACTGGGAGCGAACACTACAGTGTCCAACCATCTGTCTACAGACGCCTCTCTTCCTCATCCATGTTTATATATCTACCGGCTCCAGTCCCACGTTTTCTACCAATAAACACAAGTGCTGGTCAGCCTTGGCTTCCTCTCCCATGTGCTGACTGCCACCGGGTGATCCTTTATGCCATTTTGTCTGTAGCAGTGCCCAGCTAATCGCAACCTCCTTTGCCGCACCTTGTCTGTAACTTGTCTGTAACTTGTCTGTAACTTGTCTGTAACTTGTCTGTAACTTGTCTGTACCTTGACCCACCCCGCTGTTAGCTCGGTGTTGCTGCCGGTGAAAATTGAACGTCGTTCGCGGCATTCTTGTGTAGCGCCATCTTGTTGTCGTTTTTATTGTTTTGTCATTGACCATGACTTGCATCCGCAGAGGAGTATATCAGAGGAGTATATCAGAGGAGATATATATATATATATATATATATATATATATATATATATATATATATATATATATATATATATATATATATATATATATATATATATATATATATAATCGGTGCTTAATTATGCGTGGGAGTGTTCTGCTAAATTGGTTGAGTGCTCTCCGTCCCATTGCCGTGCTGATCTTGACGTCTTTGGCTGTTGTGCCGACGCAGGAGCCAAGGCATATTAATATATGAAGTATGTAAGTGTTGATGCTCTGTAGAGTTTGCATTTTGTGATATTCTTTATCCGTGTTGTAATTTTTTCAATATAAATGGTAGCACATCAAATTGTGAATTAGTAGATGCCATGTGTAAAAGTGTGTCTTCTTTATGTTGATTGAGAGGCCAAATGATATGGAGACTTCACTAAAAGAATACAATATCCGCCTCTGTGCACATTGCAAGGTTGACGCTCCAAGGGCTTTGTCGTCTGTACACATTGCAAGGTTGATGCTCCAAGGGCTGTGTCGTCTGTACACATTGCAAGGTTGATGCTCCAAGGGCTGTGTCGTCTGTACACATTGCAAGGTTGACGCTCCAAGGACTGTGTCATCTGTACACATTGCAAGGTTGACGCTCCAAGGGATGTGTCATCTGAACACATTGCAAAGTTGACACTCTAAGGGCTGTGTCATCTGAACACATTGCAAGGTTGACGCTCCAAGGGCTGTGTCATCTGTACACATTGCAAGGTTGACACTCCAAGGGCTGTGTCATCTGTACACATTGCAAGGTTGACGCTCCAAGGGCTGTGTCATCTGTACACATTGCAAGGTTGACGCTCCAAGGGCTGTGTCATCTGTACACATTGCAAGGTTGACGCTCCAAGGACTGTGTCACCTGAACACATTGCAAGGTTGACACTCCAAGGGCTGTGTCATCTGTACACATTGCAAGGTTGACGATCCAAGGGCTGTGTCATCTGTACACAGTGCAAGGTTGACACTCCAAGGGCTATGTCATCTGCATACAGTACATTTTAACGCAGTTTTCACATAATGTGGCGTTTGTTTTTAAACCAGTTTTATGTTGTAAAGTTTTATGTTGTAAAGGCATCCACCAGTTCTTGTTCTTAAGACAATTCTGCTATTTTCTGAAGACGCTTTAGAATACTGTTTAGCATTACTCGTCCAGGTGTATAAAAGAGCGATATTCCACGCTGGTTGACATATTCGGCTCACTCACCTTTCGTTTTGGAAATTGTAATCATGATAGCGTCTTTAAACTCTTACGGAATTATTTCCGTGCGCCAACATATAAGTGTACAAGTAACTGTTCTTTTAGCTTGTCGCTGCATTTTACGCACTTCACATGGGATGTCATCGCATGCAGAGACGTTACCGTCTTCAGCTCTTTGATGGTGCATGTTAGTTCTTCAAGTGATAGTTCGATGCTAAGTTCTCCACGAATTGGCAGTTGTTCCATGGTAGGGGAAGGCAGTGTTAGTTAAGCCATTTTTCATTCTTTTTAATGTCTTGGGCGCAATCATATTTGTAAATCAAAATCGTTTTTACTCACATAAACTATGATTACCAGTAGATCATTTTATACCAAAATAATACCTTTAGCATGCATATATAATTATATATAGCTAATTCAAATAGGGTTGGTAAGCTGGCTCAACTAACACTTGGTAAGTTGAGCCACAGTGTAGCGTAAGTTGCTTAAAAGCTTTATTTATATAATTTACGTAGGCCTTGTACACAAAATTCATAAAAAAAACTCAGCCAACACATGTACCGAATGGGTACAACACGCCTCTGACAAGTATGCACGCTTAATCAATAAGTGGACACACTTAATTAATAAAATGATTTATATATATGCCAATCGCAAAAAGTGTCACTAACTGCTAATAAGTTCTCTCGGAGCTATCCGATGTCCTAATTTGCTAAGAAAAATTAATTACTTGATGTATTTTTGGATAGAGAACACTCGTCTTCATTCTTTAACCGCTGCTCAACTAATCCCCTCCCTCGGGCCTTGGGTGGCTCAACTAATCCCCTACCTCGGGCCTTGTGTGGCTCAACTAATCCCCTCACTCGGGCCTTGGGTGGCTCAACTAGACCCTCCCTCGGGCCTTGGATGGGTCTACTAGCCCCGTTTCGACAATTAAGCTTATTTAATTAACTTCTCATTAATGCGCGAAGTGATGTAAATTATCTTCTTCTCTGTACATAGTTAAACTGTTTGTAAGTGCACGGATAATAAAATCTGGCCACGTGCATTGACAGTTTACACACCAGCAGACATTAATCACAATTACCAAATTTGTTGAAAAGCAACACAAAAATACTTTTAGCTCACATTTTCTGGCTGTTGTGACAAATGTAACCTATTATATGTCAATCGTGTTCTAATAACATGTTCAATCACTGGGTGGTACCATGTAACTGTCGCTGCTGTAGTTTCCTGGAAAACATGGGTGGCTCAACTAACCCAGTGGCTTAACTAGCACTGCCTTCCCCTATACAGTTCCGTGGTATAGAGTGGGTTGTTCCAGTTGTTCCATAGTATATAGTGGGTTGTTCCATAGTATACAGTGGGTTGTTCCAGTTGTTCCATGGTTTACAATGTGTTGTTCCAATTGTTCCATGGTATACAGTGAGTTGTTTCAGTTGTTCGATGGTTCACAGTGGGTTGTTTCAGTTGTTCCATGGTATACAGTGAATTGTTCCAGTTGTTCCATGGTTTACAGTGGGTTGTTTCAGTTGTTCCAATGTATACAGTGGGTTGTTCCAGTTGTTCCATGGTTTACAGTGAGTTGTTCCAGTTGCTCCATGGTATACCGTGAGTTGTTCAAGTTGTTCCATGGTATACAGTGTGTTGTTTCAGTTGTTCCAAGGTATACAGTGGGTTGTTCCAGTTGTTCCATGGTTTACAGTGGATTGTTTCAGTTGTTCCATGGTTTACAGTGGGTTGTTTCAGTTGTTCCAATGTATACAGTGGGTTGTTCCAGTTGTTCCATGGTTTACAGTGAGTTGTTCCAGTTGCTCCATGGTATACCGTGAGTTGTTCAAGTTGTTCCATGGTATACAGTGTGTTGTTTCAGTTGTTCCAAGGTATACAGTGGGTTGTTCCAGTTGTTCCATGGTTTACAGTGGATTGTTTCAGTTGTTCCATGGTTTACAGTGGGTTGTTTCAGTTGTTCCAATGTATACAGTGGGTTGTTCCAGTTGTTCCATGGTTTACAGTGAGTTGTTCCAGTTGCTCCATGGTATACCGTGAGTTGTTCAAGTTGTTCCATGGTATACCGTGAGTTGTTCAAGTTGTTCCATGGTATACAGTGAGTTGTTCCAGTTGCTCCATAGTATACCGTGAGTTGTTCAAGTTGTTCCATGGTATACAGTGAGTTGTTCCAGTTGCTCCATGGTATACCGTGGGTTGTTCAAGTTGTTCCATGGTATACAGTGAGTTGTTCCAGTTGCTCCATGGTATACCGTGAGTTGTTCAAGTTGTTACATGGTATACCGTGAGTTGTTCAAGTTGTTCCATGGTATACAGTGGATTGGTTCGAGTTGTTCCATGATATACAGTGGATTAGTTCGAGTTGTTCCATGATATACAGTGGATTGGTTCTAGTTGTTCCATGATATACAGTGGATTAGTTCCAATTGTTCAATGATATACAGTGAGTTGTTCAAGTTGTCCCATGGTATACAGTGGATTGGTTCGAGTTGTTCCATGATATACAGTGGATTGGTTCCAGTTGTTCCATGATATACAGTGAGTTGTTGGCCATTGTGGATGGGCGGCTTAGAAGACATTGGAAGTGCTCTTTCCATCGGTTATATGTTATCTTTATCAACTTGAACGTTCTCAAGTGCTTGATTGCGTTCTAGGTAGATCTACATTTCAGTCGCCCGCAACTTGCCAGCATACCATTTCTTCTGTGGTTTTGGTGCTTGTTTGGTGGTGAATAAAATCACTTGAGTCGCATTCCCCTTTCCGAAAAGAGCCAAGGACCAGGGTTTCATTAAGATTGGTATGAGCTCATTATCTTAGTGAAACGGTCACCATGTTCCAGCCAACTCTATTAGCCGTATTAATGGTTATATTAATGACATCACCTTTAACACGTATGTATAACACCACCAGTAATAGTAAAATGATAATCACACCACATTGAACGTTGTCAGAAAGAAACGCACCACTAGTTTACACTAGTTTAAACAATATTGATAAAAATACACAATGCGTACATCGAAAACACCGCTATAAATATGCAACGAAGTCTATATATATGCTACTAACAAGAATTTAATTCCGTGACGTACAACCATGGGCGTGCCTAGTTTAATTAAACCAGGCCACACTTGATGAAGGCGTCGCGCGATATTGAGGAGTTCGCAGTCGAGTTTCATTCTGGCACGCTTTGTAATCACCTGCACGTCTTGTGTGAATGTCAAAGCTGGAGCTAATGAGAGCGTAGGCGCTCGGTTTTATTAGTCGACACTTCACCCAGGTCCGAAATGCCAACAAAATGGCTAAATTTAAAAACATCACGTATCGATTTCCCGCAACGCGCTGTCGTATTTAACGATACGCTGCAGGCAGCAAACGCGGTTAGTCAAATATGACATCCGAATACGCATCTGTCAAACCGAGCGCGACAGAAAGAAGCATTTGTATACATAGTATCTGACAAAAACACAGGAAATTACGCGCAGCAAACGAAAGTTTTAATGGCGATTCCATGGAGACCAGAGTTCAACAAAGACGGCTTAATAGTGCAAAGTAACTGATACCCGCTGACGTTGACGGACATCGAGAACTGTAGACTTGATCTGTCAGTCACAGGAACAGTGCACAGACATCAGACCAACAAAGGAGGAGTCGCTGCTTCTGTTTTTGCGAAACTTGCCTTATTACAAGTGGACAAGTGGACATGCGAGAATTCAAACCAAATCATGTTTATTACAAATGGTAGGCTTAATGTTTTGCCATTTTCTAGAAATGTGTCTTTGATGTAAGTGATCTCGCCTCTCCAGTGCCCCTTGTATCAGATTACTGATTTTCGAGCACTCGTTCACGCATACATTGATTTGTTTAAAGCATGAATATGATTATTTCCTTCAATCAAAACTTGTTTCCCGTCATAAACATGCTCGTGTTTTTCGATTTTTACCTGATAATGTTCAACAAATTTAAAGCGGTGCGGTTTTAACCAAAACTTTCAAATTGTCCGTCGCACAAGTTGAGTAATATCTAACATGGCAGCAAGCAAGTCACCTTGTCCATCAATATAAATGATTAGCTTTTGTTGTGCATGCTAAGCTCTTTACACATTATTTTAATCAACTAAAACATTTTGTTAATATCAATAAAACATAAGCAGCGTTTTCTTGAGGCAGTTTGAAGAAAACACCAGGGGTTGTATGTAAAGTCGTGGGATACACATATGTGGAACAAATATAAATGGTCCAGCGTTTATTTTGTAAATATATTTAAAAACTTAATTCAAAGTAGAATTAATTTAGAGGTGTTTGTAAGACAAAAAAGGCTAATGTGCTGGGCGCAGTTATTAAATGGCTAGTCTAGTAAAATGTGTAATCTAATAAAAGAGAAAAGCTTTGACTGTTTTTATGATTATAATCGGCTAACGAATTTTTATGACGTTCTAAATAATATTGGTTTATGATATATGATGTCAAAACTACGTGTAATTTTGGACATTGATTATATATCATAAAGTATATGCCAAAATACTTGACATTGTAGTGCGGGACCTATTAATGGGTCTAGCATTGACATTGTACACATTCCACTACATTTAAATAACACAACTAACCAAACATTAGCAATAACTTGCAGAAGATATGCTAGAGCCCCACATATCAACGCTATCGTTCATTTTTCAACAACACAGAAATTAGGGAAGATTTGCATTGTTGTAAGAAGGTTAGAAAACGATATTTAAAAGTCTAAACACACGTCATATGAATATACGGTTAAACAGCAGTGAACAATGCGGACTTCAAGTAACACCAACACGGTACGGGCACATTAGATAATGTAGTGATGCCTTCTCATCAAGACGGCTGGTTAAAACATATGTCAAATATAGCAGATACGTTATTCTAGGGCAGTTGGTGATTAATTCGTTCTGTGCTATTACGTGACCATGTCTCTCGAAGACCCGAAAGACAATCCCCAGGAGGTAAGGGTTTATCAAACAAGACTGATCCAATGTAATTACATATTTCGAAATGTATATGTTTGTGTGTTGTGTGTGTGTGTGTGTGTGTGTGTGTGCGTGTGCGTGTGCGTGTGCGTGTGCGTGTGCGTGTGCGTGTGTGTGTGTGTGTTTGTGCGCGTACGTGCGCGTGCGTGTGTTCGTGCGTGTCTGCGCGCATATGACAGGTCATGTGAATGGCAATGCATGAGTTACGCTACAGTTGTTTATATATAGTATCCATGAATCCACATTTTGAGTTGTTGTTGCTACTATTAGAATATGACGCATCTATATTACGACAACCACTGAGATTGTGCAAAGAATGTGTACTGAATGTGCTTAGTTATGGTTTTCAATTGCGACTGTCATTTGACATGTGTTGCAGGGACAATGTACACGCCCGTGGTGACATTGTTAAGATCTGGTTATATTTAATCAACGATGCAAGACAGCGTAATTATGTCATAAAATGTCCGTAGAAGTTATGCCATACTACCTCTTGCCACGCAACTCTCGGTTTTGGTCTTGAAAATATCGTCTTATGATCTTTTTATTTGACAGTCATTGGGTTTACACATTCAAGCAGGCAGTTGATCTCAAATAGGCCTATATTAAAGTTGTTTCACATCAGCCGTTATAAAGTACATTTATCATAACCATTTGGGCACATTGATATTTTAAGTGTCCGTAATAAATGGATTCTTGTCCTCGTTGATGTGTTTTATGACGCAATATAGTTTTATTAGATACTGGTTAAAAAGGGGATATGACAAGCCATTTGCCAGAGTATGCATAGTTGCATACACAGATACATTAATACTAGCACTAGTGGAGTATCTAGGATCTCACGGGGAAAGCTTCGCGACCCATTAGTTCTCAAATTACAAAAGAAAAAATGAAAAAAAATTAGCCAGAGGAACCAATGCCCCCCAAATACGCCACTGGTTAACAAGCCAGGACGCCAATGCGCGCTCTCCGACGCAATTTTTTTGTTTTGTAAGTTAATAGTTTTGACATTATTTAAGTTAGTGCTTTCTGCGCGAGACTTTTATGGACAATAGGTAGGTGTGTGCGCGGATAACGTTACATACTTTAACATGGACATCTAGACAAATACAATGAAAAAAATCACATTTGAATGACAAACGTTTATATGACAAACATTTGTATAACAAACACATGATGGAACACATCATTATTACATAATAAACATATGCGTTCATTACTGTATGAAGTAGACAATTCGATATTTTATTACTATTTAGTTCGTAAAGATTTAACAAATATGTCATGACATTTAAATACATGTTCGATTGATTATATCCGGGAGTCCCCTGTTTCCATGTTGCTAGGTCGTTGCTTTGTAGATTATACGGTGGTGGATAAATAGAAACGTTCCTCTTGCGACCCATACCACGTCGGTGTACCAAGAGAGACAACGACCTACATTAAACATCAACGTTTGTGAAGAATCGATGGCGCAATGAAGAGCTTGACCAGTGAGTCACACGGTATTAAGTAATGTAAAAATGTTGATATGCTAAACAATTCTATGAGATGTTGCATTTTTTATATTTACAACAGCTGGGTTGTCAGACAACATATTTATAGCAATTTTAAATGCAGCACAGTAAAATAAAACATTCATGATAAACTGCTTACTTTGTCATATTTTTGTAATTTAATTTATCGTTTCTATCCCACAAGGTCAAACAATATACCGTAAGGAAACATTGGCGTCAGACTGAAAATCATATGCTTATGAAACAATTGAATCACTCCCTCTAGTGTTTCAGATAGCGGACCAGGACCGAGACCACGATCGACAACATACACTTACCATCGAAGGTCCATTGCTGGGACAACACTGCGGGCAGGACCAGAAGTAGACAGAGGCTGACCGCTGCGGTCATGGTGGCCATGCTTCGTGTGGTGTCCGTAGCAAGCTGGGCGTGTTCCGAGCACTGGCGAGTCAGGCGCGAGTCAGCGGAAAACTGGCGCAGCGTCGACAGACGCGCCAGTTTCGTTCGTCGCCCGCTCTGCATCGATTAGACGCGCCAGGCAGCGGACTCGTTGGGACCGTTTCTGTTTCTGTGTAAACATCTCCACTGGAATACGCCGACCGCTTGTCATGCCCATGAAAGCAACACATTACATGTCTTATTTGCAGAAAACATACGAACAATAGTTGAATAATGTTAAAAAGACGAATTTATTGCGTGGACGTCGACGTTTCTATCTACGTGGTGGTCATTATGCGATCTGTATCTTCATCAGTGCCACCGCAGGAATGAAAGTATTTAGGTACATATTATAGGTATATATATATATATATATATATATATATATATATATATATATATATATATATATATATATATATATATATATATATAAATATATATATATATATATATATATATATATATATATATACATAAATATATATATATATATATATATATATATACATATATATATATACATATATATATATATATATATATATATATATATATATATATATATATATATATATATATATATATATTTGTCTTGTACATACTCTGAGCACACATATATGTTTATTTGCTTCTGGTTATGTATATATATATATATATATATATATATATATATATATATATATATATATATATATATATCAAGTATGTACAAGACAAATATATATATATATATATATATATATATATATATATATATATATATATATATATATATATATATATATATATATATATATATTTGTCTTGTACATACTTTGAGCACACATATGTTTATTTGCTTCTGGTTATGCAGGATTTAATCAGATTGAACAAGATCCACAGAGTAGGTATTCGTCAACTCAAACGTCAACTCAAACGTCAACTCAAACTTGTGTCAAGAGGGCTTGCATGCCATGCATACAGACAAACTTCGGGGAGACCGGTGCTAGTTGTATTCAGGGACAAGTTGTTACAGACTCGCCTTACGAAAACATAGCACATATATGGAGATAACATCGACAGTAGTTGGTTGGGAGTCCACCCTCAGGCACACTGTCCAAAAATCGTTGTGAACAAAAATTACTTTTTAACCACTTCAAACTTTTTGGGTATGCCCACACATTTTCATCTCAGGCAGCCACTTTTTAGATTTCATGAATGAAACTTCAAACATGTCTACTATATAGTATAAGGGGTTATGCCAAGTAGAAGTTAAACTGGAAAACAGAATTTGTTATCGTCCACGTGTGTTCAACTGCAAAAATTGTGTTTGGAGCAAATTGTTACAATTGTATTGGGGCAAGTTGTTACAACGGTAACAACGCTCGGGCGGTTCGCACCGATGGCTCAGTCAGCGAGTTGTGTGCTGACAATGACAAAGTACAAAACTTATTTAACCACGCCGTGTGAACGCTTTATTTCACTTGTGAAGCCTAAAGTACAGGTTTATAATCAGTACTGTTAATGCTAGCAGCGTCAAACAAATTAACAAGTATCTCAGAAGGGCGGGTAGTACCGGGTACACAGAGATGATAAATGGTTGGACTCTCGATAAGCCAATGGCTTCTTTGTCCACTTGCCATTTTTTTAGTTTTGTCTTGGATTGCAATCTTGTGAAATCTTGTGAAAAGTTGTATGGCATGGCCCTTTTTGAGCAATTAATAAATATTGCACGATTAATTGAAATATGGATGTTTGTGCGTGAGTGTGTACGTGCGTGTGTACGAGAGTGTGTGCGTGAGTGTGTACGTGCGTGTATCGTTCAATCAAGTAGAAGTCGCATTACATATAAATTTCCATTCATTATTTCCTGCTCCATTCAATGATTCATATTTCATTCACAATGGTTTTTTATGTAAGGATCCGGGGAATGAGTCCCCTTTGGTATTTAAAATGAAAACTTAATGTATGAAGCTGTGAACACCTACATTGTAATGCACACTGTGTACAAGATGTATAAGTGTGTATAATTCAATTAATGTAATAACAGTAACATGCATGAGTGACACTTGCTTTGCTAACCAAACATTCTTTGCTGTAACAACGTGCCCCGTATGATGTAACAACTTGCCACGCTAGGGGGCTAGTTGTTACAGTCGACCGCGCCTGGGAAACTTCACATATCTACCTAACTACAATATGGAGTAACAATGGTATGGTACATTTTATTAACACGAATAATAAACTTAGCGTATACGTTGAAAGAAATAATGCATTTAAAATACTTTTCACAAAAAGTGACTATAACTGAAAATTGTAACAACTAGCCCCGGTCTCCCCTACGAACAAACACACAATATGTTTGTGTTGTGTGCGTGCCTGGACGAGCAAATACGACAAAAAAACGCCATTTGTAAGACATCTATTTACTTTGATCACCTCAACAAACACGAGAAACAGACTACACCTCTTGCTTTAATGGAAGCTCCCGGGGTGCCCTTTCTGTTTGACGATGCCCTGCACCGTTCTTTGTTGTCTCCTTAACACGCGAACGGGGTGGGTTCTGGGCAACTGCGTTGACAACACAGTTACCTAGACACGCCGACTGCCATGTCGCTTCTAGCGTCGGAAATTAGCGCGTCTTATTGTGTTTGACGCAAACGAGAAAAGTTCACATCCACCGTGACGCCAATTAAGTCACGCTACTGAGGCAGACTGTCGCAGCATTCTGACATTTCGAGATGTCGACGATCAACATACTGAACGCCAATAAATGATTTACCGACAGAAAGACACATCAGAAATTGGCACGACGCAAAGTGGCATATATGAAAACGGCACATCCTGTAATGGCACATAATGTAATAACACATAATGTAACGGCACTCTTGAATTTAGGACGAAAATGGAACATTTGAGCATGATATATTTAAAATTTATTTATTCAATGATAATCAGTTGTCAGGTTTGTTTTATGTTTTTTTGTTATATTTAAGGGCAAGGAGGACTCAATTAAGATATCACCATGAACATGCACCATTTGTTAATTGGCCGCATATTGCTTGATTATTTCATTCTTTTGGTCAGTTGGTCAAACTGACAGATTGTTATGTTTCTTTGTTTCTGTAGGTGTTTTACAGCTAACCTGAAATAATTCCTCCCTGGATAGTGGTAGCATCAAAGGTCGTCAGATCAGTGCCTATGTGGACATTGGTTATGTCAAACGTTGTTTTCCATTACAGATTACAATATATAAGAGAGAAGAAGGATTCCTCACACTTTGAGTTAATCTAAGTGAGTAGATGTTTTAGCCATACCGAGCATTCTTTTAACTGCCTGTATATAGTGCATTGTTTTGGCAGCCAACATGTCTCTCATATATCTTTGTCATTCAGTGTGCAAATCTGCGATCACCAAAGTTTGCTGTTTCTGCCAACATGTAAAAACCGGTAAAAACCGGCCTAACAGAAATAGGTTTCCGCCGCCCAGTTGGCAGAAACCGGCAAAAAAATTCCCAAATGAAATTTTGTCAATCGGTAATTTAAGTATCCATTCTGTATATATACATGGTAGGTAAATCTATCTCAAAAGAATGTTCGATTAAAAGGGCCATATATTTGTACTTCGATGTGTTCTTCACATTAGTACAGGTGTAAATAACACCGGAGAAGACATCAAGGGACTTAGGACAGGTGTCAGTAAGACATCAAGGGACTTAGGGCAGGTGTCAGTAAGACATCAAGGGACTTAGGACAGGTGTCAGTAAGACATCAAGGGACTTAGGATAGGTGTCAGTAAGACATCAAGGGACTTAGGACAGGTGTCAGTAAGACATCAAGGGACTTAGGACAGGTGTCAGTAAGACATCAAGGGACTTAGGACAGGTGTCAGTAACAATTTGGAAGAAATCATGGAAATTGGCTAAAGTTTTCTGCGGATTGCGCCATCGCGGGTTCAGCTGTGGTACTGCGGATTGCACCATCATGGATGGGTTCAGCTGTGGTACTGTGGATTGCACCATCATGGATGGGTTCACCTGTGGTACTGCGGATTGCACCATCATGGATGGGTTCAGCCGTGGTACTGCGGATTGCACCATCATGGATGGGTTCACCTGTGGTACTGCGGATTGCATCATCATGGATGGGTTCACCTGTGGTAGTACGGATTGCATCATCATGGATGGGTTCACCTGTGTTAGTACGGATTGCACCATCATGGATGGGTTCACCTGTGGTACTGCGGATTGCACCATCATGGATGGGTTCACCTGTGGTAGTACGGATTGCATCATCATGGATGGGTTCACCTGTGGTAGTACGGATTGCACCATCATGGATGGGTTCACCTGTGGTACTGTGGATTGCACCATCATGGATGGGTTCACCTGTGGTAGTACGGATTGCATCATCATGGATGGGTTCACCTGTGGTACTGTGGATTGCACCATCGTTGGTGGGCTTCACCTGTGGTAGTACGGATTGCATCATCATGGATGGGTTCACCTGTGGTACTGTGGATTGCACCATCATGGATGGGTTCACCTGTGGTACTGTGGATTGCACCATCGTTGGTGGGCTTCACCTGTGGTAGTACGGATTGCATCATCATGGATGGGTTCACCTGTGGTACTGTGGATTGCACCATCATTGGTGGGCTTCACCTGTGGTAGTACGGATTGCATCATCATGGATGGGTTCAGCTGTGGTAGTACGGATTGCACCATCATGGATGGGTTCACCTGTGGTACTGTGGATTGCACCATCATGGATGGGTTCACCTGTGGTAGTACGGATTGCATCATCATGGATGGGTTCACCTGTGGTAGTACGGATTGCACCATCATGGATGGGTTCACCTGTGGAAGTACGGATTGCACCATCATGGATGGGTTCACCTGTGGTACTGCGGATTGCACCATCATGGATGGGTTCACCTGTGGTACTGTGGATTGCACCATCGTTGGTGGGCTTCACCTGTGGTAGTACGGATTGCATCATCATGGATGGGTTCACCTGTGGTACTGTGGATTGCACCATCATTGGTGGGCTTCACCTGTGGTAGTACGGATTGCACCATCATGGATGGGTTCACCTGTGGTACTGTGGATTGCACCATCATTGGTGGGCTTCACCTGTGGTAGTACGGATTGCACCATCATGGATGGGTTCACCTGTGGTACTGTGGATTGCACCATCATTGGTGGGTTTCACCTGTGGTAGTACGGATTGCATCATCATGGATGGGTTCAGCTGTGGTAGTACGGATTGCACCATCATGGATGGGTTCACCTGTGGAAGTACGGATTGCACCATCATGGATGGGTTCACCTGTGGTACTGCGGATTGCACCATCATGGATGGGTTCACCTGTGGTACTGTGGATTGCACCATCATTGGTGGGCTTCACCTGTGGTAGTACGGATTGCACCATCATGGATGGGTTCACCTGTGGTACTGTGGATTGCACCATCATTGGTGGGCTTCACCTGTGGTAGTACGGATTGCATCATCATGGATGGGTTCAGCTGTGGTAGTACGGATTGCACCATCATGGATGGGTTCACCTGTGGTAGTACGGATTGCATCATCATGGATGGGTTCAGCTGTGGTAGTACGGATTGCACCATCATGGATGGGTTCACCTGTGGAAGTACGGATTGCACCATCATGGATGGGTTCACCTGTGGTACTGCGGATTGCACCATCATGGATGGGTTCACCTGTGGTACTGTGGATTGCACCATCATTGGTGGGCTTCACCTGTGGTAGTACGGATTGCACCATCATGGATGGGTTCACCTGTGGTACTGTGGATTGCACCATCATTGGTGGGCTTCACCTGTGGTAGTACGGATTGCACCCTCATGGATGGGTTCACCTGTGGTACTGTGGATTGCACCATCATTGGTGGGCTTCACCTGTGGTAGTACGGATTGCACCATCATGGATGGGTTCACCTGTGGTACTGTGGATTGCACCATCATTGATGGGCTTCACCTGTGGTAGTACGGATTGCATCATCATGGGTACAGCTGTGGTACCGGAGACCGGGGCTAATTGTATACAGGGGCAAGTTGTTACAGAGTCGCTTTACGAAAACACAGAACACATGAGGAGATACCGTCGACAGTAGTTGGATGGAAGTCCACTAGCAGACACACTGTCCAAAAATCGGGAGACGAAATTAATAAGGTGTGGAAAAAAATTACTTTTTAACTATAAAAAACTTTCTTGGGTATGCCCACACATTTTCATCTCAGGCAGCCACTTTTTAGGTTTCGTGAATGAAACTTCAAACGAGTCTACTATATAGCATAAGGGGTTATGCCAAGTAGAAGTTAAACTAAAAAAAAGATTTGTTATCGCCCACGTGCGTTCAACTGCAAAATTGTGTTTGGAGCAAATTGTTACAATTGTATTGGGGCAAGTTGTTATAGCTGTAACAACGTTCGGGCGGCTCGCACCGATGGCTCAGTCAGCGAGTTATGTGCTGACAATGACTGAAAGAACAACACCTATTTAACTTGTGAATGCTTTATTTTCCTTGTGAAGTCTATCGTACTAGTTTATAACCAGTACTGTTAACGCAAGCAGCGTCAAATAAAATTAAATATCTCAGAAGGGCGGGTTTCACACAGATGACAAATGGTTACCCTCTCGATAAGGCAATGGCTTTCTTGTCCACTTGTTATCCGGGTGTTTTGTCTCAGATCTTGATCAATCTTGCTTAATTGTTATGGAATAGCCCTATTTGAGCAACTAATAAATATTGCACGATTCTTTGAAATGTGGATGTTTGTGCGTGTATCATTAAGTCAAGCAGAAATCGCATTACACACACACACACACACACACACACACACACACACACACACACACACACACACACACACACACACACACACACACACACACACACACACACACACACACACACACACACACACACACACACACACACACACACACACACACACACACACACACACACACACACACACACACACACACACACACACACACACACACACACACACACACACACACACACACACACACACACACACACACACACACACACACACACACACACACACACACACACACACACACACACACACACACACACATATATATATATCCATTCACAATTTCCTACTCCATTCAATAATTCATATTCCATTTACAATTGTTTGTTATGAAAGAATCCGGGGAATAAGTCCCCTTTGGTAACTAAAAACGAAAAGCTTAATATATGAAGCTGTGAACAATTACCTTGTTATACACATTGTGTATAAGATATTATATAAGTATGTATAATCCAATTAATGTAATAACAGTAATTTGTACGAGTGACACTTGCTTTGCGAACCACACGTTCTTTGTTGTAACAACGTGCCCCGTATGATGTAACAACTTGCCCCGCTTACGGGGCTAGTTGTTACAGTCGACCTCGCCTGGGAAACTTCACTTGTCTATCAAGCTACAATATGGGATATCAATGGTATGGTACAGTTTATTAACACGAATAATAAACTTAATGTATACGTTGACAGAAATAATGCATCTAACATTATTTTCACAAAAAGTTACTGAAAATTTTAACAACTTGCCCCGGTCTCCATGGGTTCAGCTGTGGTACTACGGGTTGAACCAGCATGGGTTCAGCTGTGGTACTACGGATTGAACCAGCATGGGTTCAGCTGTGGTACTACGGACTGAACAAGCATGGATTCAGCTGTGGTACTGCGGACTGAACCAGCATGGGTTCAGCTGTGGTACTACGGACTGAACCAGCATGGGTTCAGCTGTGGTACTGCGGACTGAACCGGCATGGGTTCAACTGTGGTACTACGGGTTGAACCAGCATGGGTTCATATGTGGTACTACGGGTTGAACCGGCATGGGTTCAGCTGTGGTACTACGGGTTGAACCAGCATGGGTTCAGCTGTGGTACTACGGGTTGAACCGGCATGGGTTCAGCTGTGGAACTACGGATTGAACCAGCATGGGTTCAGCTGTGGTACTACGGGTTGAACCACCATGGGTTCAGCTGTGGTACTGCGGGTTGAACCAGCATGGGTTCAGCTGTGGTACTGCGGATTGAACCAGCATGGGTTCAGCTGTGGTACTGCGGGTTGAACCGGCATGGGTTCAGCTGTGGAACTACGGATTGAACCAGCATGGGTTCAGCTGTGGTACTACGGGTTGAACCACCATGGGTTCAGCTGTGGTACTGCGGGTTGAACCAGCATGGGTTCAGCTGTGGTACTGCGGATTGAACCAGCATGGGTTCAGCTGTGGTACTGCGGATTGAACCAGCATGGGTTCAGCTGTGGTACCACGGGTTGAATCAGCATGTGTTCAGCTGTGGTACTACGGGTTGAACCAGCATTGGTTCAGCTGTGGTACTACGGGTTGAACCAGCATGGGTTCAGCTGTGGTACTACCGGTTGAACCAGCATGGGCTAAGCTGTGGTACTACGGGTTGAACCAGCATGGGTTCAGCTGTGGTACGACGGATTGAACCAGCATGGGTTCAGCTGTGGTACTACGAATTGAACCAGCATGGGTTCAGCTGTGGTACTACGGATTGAACCAGCATGGGTTCAGCTGTGTTACTACGGATTGAACCAGGATGGGTTCAGCTGTGTTACTACGGATTGAACCAGCATGGATTCAGCTGTGGTACTACGGGTTGAACCAGCATGGGTTCAGCTGTGGTACTACCGGTTGAACCAGCATGGGTTCAGCTGTGGTACTACGGATTGAACCAGCAGGGGTTCAGCTGTGGTACTACCGGTTGAACCAGCATGGGTTCAGCTGTGGTACTACGGGTTGAACCAGCATGGGCTAAGCTGTGGTACTACGGGTTGAACCAGCATGGGTTCAGCTGTGGTACTACGAATTGAACCAGCATGGGTTCAGCTGTGGTACTACGGATTGAACCAGCATGGGTTCAGCTGTGTTACTACGGATTGAACCAGGATGGGTTCAGCTGTGTTACTACGGATTGAACCAGGATGGGTTCAGCTGTGTTACTACGGATTGAACCAGGATGGGTTCAGCTGTGTTACTACGGATTGAACCAGCATGGGCTCAGCTGTGGTACTGCGGGTTGAACCAGCATGGGCTAAGCTGTGGTACTACGGGTTGAACCAGCATGGGTTCAGCTGTGGTACTACGAATTGAACCAGAATGGGTTCAGCTGTGGTACTACGGATTGAACCAGCATGGGTTCAGCTGTGTTACTACGGATTGAACCAGGATGGGTTCAGCTGTGTTAATACGGATTGAACCAGGATGGGTTCAGCTGTGTTACTACGGATTGAACCAGGATGGGTTCAGCTGTGTTACTACGGATTGAACCAGGATGGGTTCAGCTGTGTTACTACGGATTGAACCAGGATGGGTTCAGCTGTGTTACTACGGATTGAACCAGCATGGGCTCAGCTGTGGTACTGCGGGTTGAACCATCATGGGTTCAGCTGTGTTACTACGGATTGAACCAGCATGGGTTCAGCTGTGGTACTGTGGATTGCACAAGTCGCCTCCAGCTCCCATGCATGGTTCTGGAGCGATTTCAAAAGTTGGATGGATTTGTCTCGTATGAAAACAGTGCAACTAAAAACAGACAAATTAATCAAATTTCTTTCAGGATCTTTTCATCAGAGGGTATTTATTTATTTGTAACTGGCTATAATAACGTGTTATGCTGTCAGGCGTTACCTTGCTTAATGAAGCCTTAATTATTTTTGCTTTCAACAAGGACACACTGGCAATACAAGTACACTGATTGTTCCGTATGATACATCTACATCTAATTTAGTAAATATCAAGTGTGAGTGCTGTATTGTTGCCGTTTGGCCTTTGTTATGATAACTATTAATAATGACTCGCTGCGTTCACTATTTACGTCGTAGTCAATATGATTGTCAATCATGAATAAAACCATCATCGTCGTCGATATGCACACTTATGTCTGTACTGTTGACACAGAGGCAAGCCATAATCGAAGACTATTGCAATTAGGTGCTCAATATCGCCACCAATACACTTGCCATATGAATCTTCGATTTCCGAGCGCCGTGATAAACTCCATTAGAACGCTATCGATTCGTGTCCGGCCGCCGTGCTTGTTTGGCGTAGTTGGGTGTGCCGGGTGAAGGCCTCGTCAACTTGCCTCTACTACTGATGGATGGCGCCCGTGCTGACGACCAAGTCACCGATATAGCGCGGTTTCTATGAACCAGTACGACACAGGCGTACTTGCCTCGAGTGCCATCGCGTAGGCCGTTCACGTAAAACGGCGACAATAGTTATGAAGGCCGGCAGTTGGCAAAATCAATCGTTTTATTCTCGTGTCATCGCGTGATTTGAATTTGTTTTGCAGTAGCCACAATTGACCATTTTAGTTACGCTTGAGTAGCATAATGAGAAAATATGGCGCGTTTCGATTAACCGTACCAAATTACGCCTTAATTAGTCTGTTTATCTGTGACCTACAAAAAGAGTCCGTAGGAACACAGTCGTACTTGTTGGCGGAGCCCAAGTTGAATGTTTCTTTCTTTTCTTCCTACATATTATATTACGCATTTACCCCTTATGTGGAATATCTTACTTCCCCTGGCATTGGCTCCAGGTAGAAGGAACCTGCCACTTTTAGTGTATCATCCGAAAGATATACTTCCCATTTTAAAACCAATTTTTACGAAAAGGCCGATCAACTGCTGACTATCATCCAACCAAACTAACTACACGTGCTGGTAATTCTCAACGTGAAGAAATGCTGACGACGTAGTTGCATAGTCAGTAGGTGGCGCTGCACGATACGACGTTATGCTGATCTATCAACGGCACACGACTTCACCGCGTCCTTGTTACATCGAGGGCAGGGCCGGGAAAACAACCTCGCGATTCAAATGTTATATTGATCTATCATTTCAGCCATTTAATTTCTTGGCTGGTAAGACATTCTGACTATGCACTGAAAACGCGAAAAACAATTCGCCCAATTTCTTCAGTATTGGACGGTTGGAACGAATTAAGCTTATCTTTACTACACGTGAGCGCTTTGGCGGAGGTGGCGGCCTCTGGCGGGGATAACGATTCGGACAAAAGCCGATTTCGTTATGGTGGATTTGGTAATACAAGCGTGTGTAGTGGCATATTTAGTACAGGGGAAGGCATGTAGTAGTTATGCGTATAAGGACTATTGCCATCGCAGGATTGAGCCAACTGGGCAAGGTTCATTGGCACCTCGGCTCCTATGTTTCTATGGCGAATCGATGTTGATAGACTATCGCATAAAGATGGATCACTATGAATGAAGCATGCCCGTTGAGTCACAAGCGACTACGTAACACAGCGTCCTTTTTGATGCGAGCCGCCATTCCTTGTTCCACTATCCATCATACGTTAGTCACCGCTCTGCGTGAATTAACTTGAAAAATAACCATAAAATGCTTTACATATCATTATACTAGATGAAAGCATCTTCGCGATCCAGGGATGGTAGCAATTCTACTCTACCAGTGCCACGTCTAATTATATCCTACGCAGTGAATTGAAATGAGTCGAATCATTTGTAATTCTGGGAACAAGCCCAACATCAAAGAGCAATTCAAGGAAATGCCTGTCAGTACCCGTCAGACCAACGACGACCGGTCCACAGCCAATCAACGCTAAGTGTCCGCATGTAGCTTAAGTTCTACATATTTATTATACCAGTGGTTAACATGGCAACTGACAAACAAACATTTGAATAGGTCGTTACGCGGGAGTTCTGATCTACACAACAGTCTCTGGCTTGAAAGGATGCGTGAATGAGGATAATTATTATCAAATGCCCTGTTACATAACGGTAGGGTTAGCCAGGTACCACTCAAGCTCACATCACTGTCTTGTAAGCGACATGTTCTTAAATAACATATGCAGATCAAACCATAAAGCTTTTCTGACGGATTGAAAGGTACCACGAATGCAGAATAGCAGCATCTGCTGATGCAAATAGTTACCACGTTGTTCTACTAAATGTTTTAATGATATAGTTGTGTGTGTGTTAACATTAAGACATCGTTATATGTATCTTACTTCAGACACGCCAACCGTTCTTGCGTGTGTAGTGCCCACAAACTGATAAAAAGGTACGTTCTTATATAGAGCAATTACTGCGCGAAGACAATTCATTCATATATCCACCTCTACCAGGTACTCATTTATACAGCTGAATGAACTGTGGCAACGTGATGTGAGCGAAATTGCCAGAACTATGGCAGCAAGAAGATTCGAACCCGGGTTCTCTCGCTTGAGAGTCCGAGGTTCTAACCTCGATGCCACCGCGCCCTACATACTGATGGTAAGCCGCGTGTTTGTGCCACTTTTCATGTGAAATCGTCGCGAGAAGTGGCCGACAGATTGGCAGCAATAGTAGCCCTGTCTATTGTAATAATATACAGCTAATTGACAGGCAATCTCCGATTGCCTAAAGGCTTTCAACGAACAATGGTGGATGTAGGACTTAAGTAATTAATTACTGGCATTGATCGATTAATGTGCAAATGTGTTATTTGTAACTTATGCTATCTTTCTGATGCACGAAAACATATAACTATGTTCAGGTTGGCCGGATACAACATTATCATTTAGCTATACTTCGTTTTCTAATTGTTGTAATCATGTAATAACAGTTTATTATTTCTTTTAAAAATCCTAATTTGCATATATACATGTTATTTTTTGCGTATTTACGTAACATATCTTTTGCATATATTTAAATTGTCCAATTCGATATTGGGATGGATAATTTAAAAGTGGCAGATCACAATGGTTACGTTTTTGTCTTAATTGTACACCAGTAATTGTACACCAGTAATTGTACACCAGTAATTGTACACCAGTAATTGTACACCAGGCGGCACCAGTGTACACTGACATTTGTAATCGAAGTATTCTCAAATGCACAAGGACCTCTACTGGGCGGTACAGTATGAACTGACCTCTACTGGGGGTACAGTATGAACTGACCTCTACTTGGGGGTGCAGTATCAACTGACCTCTAATGGGGGGTACAGTATCAACTGACCTCTACTTGGGGTACAGTATCAACTGATCTCTACTGGGGTACAGTATCAACTCCAGGTTTGGAGCTCAGTCCAGTAATCTAACCAGACGGTCTAGTTCACTGTCAGCGAAACAGGCTGACGTATGTCATCGGACCGCCTTTACGTGGACTGTTTTAATACCAGTCTGTTGTCCACAAATATATATATAAACACCTCAGGAAAACCAAATGTATCTAGTCGTGTATTCACCAGATCAGACAGAATGTAAAGAAAACACAATTAAATATGGTCTGATTAAAATATAAGGAAAACGTGTATTTCCTGGACTAAAGTTCATGCCGATGTCACAATGTCCTCCACCCTGCCACTGTGGACAAACGTTGCCATCACGTGTCGCCCTCGTGGGATAATAGGTTAATTAAAGTGTTTAATGTCTAGTTGCACAACATTATCTATTAAAATGTTAATATGTACTGACACACAGCGATTGGTCCGAAGCAACACGAACCCTGCGTAACGGTGGCGTCACCTTGTGGGGTTTGGCAAACTACACTTACAGCCAACCGAGTTAGTTACCTGCCTATTCAGACACGCGCTACTTAAGGTGAGAGGCACAGCCAGCCAGTAACGACGTTCCACGATAGAGGGATCAGTCTACAGTTACACTTCCGGATGTGTTTCACGAATGTAGCTCCTAAATATTCGTAAGTTATCCTATTTCAATTATTTATTTGCCAAGAAATAGCACTATTGAACTGCCTATTGTATCAAGTCGTTGCTGTATCAAGCGGATTGGAATAAGCGTGGGTGTTTTGTTGGTGACATTCCCGAAACACCGGTCGAGGTATTGATATTTTGCGAAAACTGCCAATTTTGAAGGTAAGCGCATTTGCGACATGATTAAAAGACGAGATGGAGGGATGTGGTTTTGGCAACACCTGTTCAGCACATTGGCAACATATTGTGCCAGTGAATAGCATTAAGGTTTATGGTCTCATTGTCTTACAATTATGCAAAACATTAACATAGGCACAAAAGTGAAAATTAAATGTGGTATGTGCCCTTGATTGACCGGACTAACTGGAGGAGTCCCTCCTTGGAAGACGACTACATTGCTATAACTTTTTTATTGTAACTTAATGCAAACCTTTAACACAGTTAAAAAACTAACAGCCGTAGTCAATGCATTGTCGAAGCCAAGTTGCGTTCGTCTACTCAATGTTAAAAGACATACATAATAAACATAGACTTCCTAGAATATTTAAAAACAATTGAACTCAGTAACTGGTGCAGTACTGGGTAAAACACATCTTATGTTTTACATGTTAACATGTTATGTTATGTCATGTAGAAATATATTCACGAATCATTAGTAAAGTAAATGTTATTTGTATTCTATAAGCGCCTTTTGTATACCCAGAAGCTGTATTATAAGATAAGTAATTCAGATCCATGTTTGCAAAGTCATCGAGCTACTATTTATAAATGCTATCGTGGGCTTAGCCACATTTAAAGCAGCGTGCTAAAAATGTCGACCGCATGTGTTTCCTCGGATATCCACCGTTGGACTGACATTAGTAACAGTCAACATACACATTTTTGGCAAATAGATTAATGAATATTATTTTGTATTGTCTTTATTATCTCGAACAAAATATATATTCTGTGATTTTGCAGCGTACGCAGTCTAACTAATTAAACTCTCTGTTACAGGCATTAAATCCCCCACGAAGGTTGCAAACTATCATACTTGGTGGCACCATTTCAGTCATCGCTAATTACGTCAATCGTCCAATCATCTTTCCCTGAACTGACTCGAGCCTCGGTCGGGTGTCTGGACTGCAGATGTCGCTCCAAGTCGCGTCGTCTAACCAGGGCTTTGCCGCAATGCGGACACCGGTAGACGGCGCTGGCGTCGGTCGCATGGAGACGCTCGTGCTTATTCAGATTGCTCGGATCGCCGAAGGGTCGCTCGCAAACACGGCACCTCAGCGGTTTGTAGCCGGTGTGAGTGCGCAAGTGTATCTTCAGCCCGTATTTCCGCGAGTACAGTTTGCCGCAGTAGACACACAGGTGACGCTTGTGTGCAGCGTCAGACGTGTGCCGAGAGTTGTCGACGGCTGGTTCGTAATTGTCCGGAAACATTCGGGACGTGTTCGGTAGACAACCGGGCAACGTCGATTCTAGCATGTCCAAGCATCCGGACAGCTGCTTCAATCTACGACGGTCATCTGCTATGGATGTTGGACGAGGTTCACACGGGTGATGAATAGTTAGCGTTGGACAGTCGTTGACGTAGCCCAGTGATGTGGTCGTTATGCTGTGGCGGCAGTCCGTCACGCGTAAGTGAACTCCAGGGAGCGCTGGCAGAAAGAACGGCCGGAATGGTCCGACAACGTCGCCAAACGTCAGTTGTTGGCGCTTTATATATTGCTGTCGGAGCGCGTCTTGCAGTTTCTCCATCGTAGCTACCATCTCGCCATAGCGAACAGCGTGCAGGGGAGGCGGCATTGTGCGTGCAACCGGCGTCATATGTCTGCCTGAGAGCGGCTCGTCACCAATTGTGGCGGTAGAGGGCGAAACTGGTCGACAGTGCCACATAATGTGCGACTTCAGCGTGTTGGGGTGTTGGAAGCATGTCAGACATCTCGTGCACACGTACTGCTGGCCTCCTGTACAGAGAACCATAAGAATCATGTAATATTACGTGGAATTGTATACATTTACCATGTAGCTCATGTAACAGTTTTTGATGTAGCTAACTAGGCCAGAACATTAGTTAAAATACCCTCAATTTCAATTTAGAAAACGATATCATTAGGATTTCAGTTGTGTGTCTTTGGTTGCCAAAACACAACCATTCGTGGCATCATGAATATTCATGCACAACACTAACAAGCCCGAATGTTTGTTAATATATTGATGTATAGATTTTACCCTAACTGAATATACATAATGCATAATTGGTATGCATATTAGTGATATTACATTAGTGAGGAAGCCACGCTGTTAAACCAAACAGATGAAAATCAAAAGTCAAATTGCGACTAGTGTGTACCTCGAATGTTACCCGGGGTGAGAATGGGAACCCCGCTGTGTCTCGCCAACTCCTCCCCGTACCACACGAACAGGTGCTCCCCTCGTTCGATGTCACGTGTCGCTCGATAGATGACGTCCCCACTAGGCGTCAACACGGCCTCGACGTTCTGCTCATGTCTGTCGCGCGCCGCCTCGATGTGCATCATCCAATCACACATTTTCTTGTCATTCACCCCTTGCCGGCGATGACGTAGGTGCAGAGTGCCATCTCTTAGTACTACCTGTCGTCAACCGAGTGAAAGCAACATATAAATATGACACAGGTGCTACACACACATCACACACCACACACACAGGCTCGCTCGCACGCACGCACGCACGCTCGCACGCACGCACGCACGCACGCAACGCACATCACACCACACCACACACCACACAACACACACACACACACACACACACACACACACACACACGCACGCACACATGCACACACGCGCGCACACACGCACACACGCACGCACACACACACACACACACACACACACACACAAAACAAAAGCAAACAAAAGTTCGGGTTCCTTGGGAGTCAACTGAAAACAGTTCATAGCATAGCATAGCATAGCATTCCTACTATGTGTGGAAAAGCATGCAACAATTTTTTGATTTCTTGCGGTCGACCTCACAGACGCAGGCACCAGAGTCCGCGATCTCTGTGTTAAATTCGATAATAATAACTTCAAAAACATCGACAGGAGTTAACACTAACCACGTGTGTTTTATGTGAATGACGTTATTTGTCGGACTATATCATATGATTACCAATACTGGCTTATGTACGCGATGTAACAGACGAGCTATTCAACACTCTCTGGTGGAGCTGTTGTGCCAAATGTTTATTCCCAGAACAATAGTGAATTGCTATCAAGTATACAGAAGGCCACACAAAGTTTACTCTTCTGCGTATAATAGCCGTAGGTTCCGCCTTTCACACGGGGTGATTTAACTGCGGGAACACTGCAGCCTCTTCAGTCGTTAAGCGTGCCTTTGTACTGAGTTTCGAGGAGGCACATCAAGGCAGTCGCCACCAAAGCCCGTGCACACATGGAGTGTGCTTGAAAGTACACCTTCGATGCTACGTCGGAGAAGCATGACGCATGATATGTTTGCATTCAACACTTTGGCAGTGACTCTCTCTCTCTCTCTCTCTCTCTCTCTCTCTCTCTCTCTCTCTCTCTCTCTCTCTCTCTCTCTCTCTCTCTCTCTCTCTCTCTCTCTCTCTCTCTCTCTCTCTCTCTCTCTCTCTCTCTCTCTCTCTCTCTCTCTCTCTCTCTCTCTCTCTCTCTCTCTCTCTCTCTCTCTCTCTCTCTCTCTCTCTCTCTCGTAGATTATGTTTCCTTAAGCTGTGACACGAAAATCATAACACATATTACATTTTATTAACTGACTCTTCCAGCACAATGGAGTAGCAATGGAGTAGCAATGGAGTAGCAATGCATCACGTATCGCTCGAATCAACAAATGTTGCATCTAATTTACTCGTGACACGATTTGTTTCCACACAATGCGGCAAAAACACAGTTGAAGAAACGAAGAAACGAAGGTTGTATTGACGGCTTGGCCTTCGCTCGCTGTTAGGCGATACATCTACATGAACTGCGTCGCTGGAACTATTAGTAAGTGATTAATGTCAATGTTAGTCAGATCTAGCAGGTAATTATATCCATTAATCTGTCAGTGAATGACGGCTTTTGTGCATATTCAAAATCTCGAATAGTAGTTATTTCTATGCACTGCTCGTCAGCGCTGGCGTGTCTACGCATGTTTATTCCAAACATGTAAGTAATATTTAAGTAACGTACACATAACACCATGAATTATCCATGACATGATTCGTATATAGAGAATGAAAATGATAAAATCATGACTATATTTAACAGTTGCTTAATTATTTTAATGAAATAAAAGTTAAAAAACAAGTTTCAATACAATAAAACAAACATGGTGCGTTTTGAGAAAAACGGTGTTGAGGATTATACATCGGAATTACTCATAAAATTATAATTTTCGAGATAAAATAAAACTCTGCATCAGAAGCTGTAAAAGAAAGTAATTGTGAACGATCTTAAAATTACTGAAGATCAGGACTATTGTGTACTTTTAACGAATGGGTCAAATATACAAACAGGCCAACGACAACAATATTTGTTGGAAATATTATATCAACATACCTCACATTAAAACATAAAAAACAGAATTGATCATATATTTGCAATGTTAAAGTATGTTTCATGTTGTCTGCTCTAGCGTTATGTCAACTGTATTGTCCACGATATAATTATATTGTTCTAGGATCAAACATGTGTGACAACATAGTGACGGTAAAACGAAATAATAATAATTTTTTTGTTTTTTATTTCCAACATAAAAAATACAGTAGATGCAAATAAATAATATATTTATTAGTAGATGCAATCATCTACAATGTTAGAAAAAGGGGTATACTGAAGAAATGTCTTATGTACTTGTATGCCCCTGTACAATTGTTTAATACAGATATTAGTAAGTATGTGAGATAGTATATATACAGTTGGTAGTAAAAAAACTGTGAGAAATAGGAAACAAAATCAAATTTAGTTGTCATATTAATTCAAGTTTGGTCAATTTGACGAGAACATTAGATGGTAAAAAAACACTGTATTTGTTAGAGGAAATAAGAAATTTTAAAATAAGAAAAATAATGTATTCATACTTGCTACTCATATTATTTTTTATAATCAACAAATGCCTGGAATGTTGACATTTTTGTAATACTGATCGGTAAGTTCCAGGTACCTCAAATATTTGAATAACTTGCGGCGGAAATGTTTTTATTGACATATTGTTGATGTAGAACAATGAGCTCTTTCTGAACATATTAGATAAGTGGAATATAATACAAATATATTATAATAAAAAAAGCAATTTGACAACAGCTTGTCTTGGTTAACATGTCTGATACCAGGTTTGGTGTGAAACCCTTGTTCACGTGACTCGGAAGACCACGTTCAGGGCGCTCCCGTCTCATTCATTTGGGACATAACAAACCCAGTGACCACCCTCAGTGTCAGCATCGACACTGGCGGTGACCACCCTCAGTGTCAGCATCGACACTGGCGGTGACCACCCTCAGTGTCAGCATCGACACTGGCAGTGACCACCCTCAGTGTCAGCATCGACACTGGCAGTGACCACCCTCAGTGTCAGCATCGACACTCGCAGTGACCACCCTCAGTGTCAGCATCGACACTGGCAGTGACCATCCTCAGTGTCAGCATCGACACGGGCAGTAACCACCCTCAGTGTCAGCATCGACACTGGCGGTGACCACCCTCAGTGTCAGCAGCGAAAGGTCGGCTTAACGTTTTAAAAATAAAAGGGCTGACTAGTTTAATGGAGCCTCTTAATACAATCAGATTCTGATAAACACAACGTAGCTTTTGTATACATTATAAACAAACTAGTGAGTTACTAGAACGTACCAAGTGCTGGAAAAGAAGCAGCAGCAAGGAAATCCAATAACTTTTAAAAAGAGGTGAGGTTAGTAATTTCACAATCAAAATGTATCATATTCGTTGTCGTACGACCGATTTACATGTTGACAATTAGTCCTCAATTAGTGGCTATTGCAGACTACCCACTGGATGACAAAGAGACTGTGTCTCACACATAAGATGTCACACAAACTGCGGAGGCGCAACTAAGAGAACTGTCGGAATCAGAAACAAACAAGCACCAAAGCGATGTGACCAAAGTGGAACTCAGACAAACACATGTTGTCGTCATACATAGAATGTAGTCACATTTTAAAGCATCAATATTTGTTATTCGAAATCTTTAATAACGAGAAAGTTACTGATAAAATATATATATATATATATATATATATATATATATATATATATATATATATATATATATATATATATATATATATATATATTGTAACCTTTCGAAGAGGTTACACTATTGGGTACTTACCTCAATTATTTCATGACAGAAAGTTCTATTTTCTGAGACAATTGTTCCTAGCTCAAATTCACCATCAATCAGCCCCAGACTGAGCCCAGCGGGAATGTGGCTTAATGTGCGCACAGCTAATGGACCCATGACAGTTTGATCCCCAATTTTAGGGTCTCTCCGTGACATCTTGGTCCGTTTCTCTGACGCCTAGATTCTGTACGACCCTCCGACCTTCGTGCGCTACAACTAATTGGCTATTTAATCAAGTTCACTGTCACTTATGAGCGACGGACTAGTGTTGCGTTCGTATCAACTTCTAAAATTAGCTTAAGTACGTTCACACCTTTAGTGTCTGGATGGGTGGTTTAATTATTTCGTTGAAGGCATTCTTTGATGCGATGGCGCATGCGCAATGGCGTTTCCAGAATAACCACGGGCAAACACACGCGTCTTTTTCGGCAACTAATCAGCGTGGACCCTCAAGGGACGGGACGAGGCTTTGCCGGCCGACGCAGTATGTGGCGGCTGTCGCGTGTGTTGTCCTGCCGCACAGTTCCAACTTGTCAAAGGGTCGTCCGACAATTCAGGGAAATTGAGACAATGTGACACGTCGCGCCCCTGTGTGGAGTCTGCGACAACAGCACCGATTGAGCTGCGATGCCACAGAAGCTGAATAGACATTAATTGTCGGTTGTACGAGAGGAAGTTTCGCTGGTGGCGTCTGCCAGTTTGAACGCACTAGCCTGGAGACATCGTAGACTGAAAACAATGAGATATTGCGGGGGATGATCGGAGGGCGGAACCCTGTATAGAGGGATAATTCCCGACCCACGGGCAAACTAAAAATGCAGTTCAGACCAGATCAATTGAATGACTATTTGAATTGTGAATATAACTTCCATATCGTGTGGACTGCTGCGTCGGTGGTTAGTTAATGATCAAATCTGCCATGATATGTAATATGAGAGACGCGTGTTTCGGTTAATTTATGGAAAATGTTTCAAGATATATCGCATCGAAGCGACTTTCGAAACAATTCATGATGTATTAAAACAACATTGGTGAAATGTTTATTCCAGAATCATATCAATAAAATAATCTTACTTTAATATAATGTTAAACACTTTTATACTACTCGTAATATTGACACTATAACTTACAATGATATCTCAATGTAGTAGTGATGCTGTTTGTGATTATTGCTGCTGTTAATTAAAATTCATTTTAAATTTCGTAAGCCATTAAGCATCACGACAGGGGTACACAACGCAGTGTGAACGTTATTGCCTAATTAGGAGGCGACTGGAGTAGCCGGCAGGGTGTTGTTGCGGCAATAGAGGGTAGCAGCTGGTCTCAAGAACCAACCCCCGTTGTTCCCCCCTCGAGTGGTGCTATTCACAACAGGCCCTCGTCCTTGTGAAACCGACATCAAACTCAAATGAAATCGACATGAAACACAACACGTGACACTTTCTGCCACTCGTGAAACCGACATCGGGCGAAGGAGACAAACACACGTGTCGATGGCCTGTTCATCATCCCCGGGACCGGGTCGTCTCAACCCCTGGGAACGCGGTCGTCTCAACCCCTGGGAACACGGTCGGTTACAGTAGAGAGACCGTCAACACTTCCGCCATGCACGATCAAAACAACCGCAACTCTGGCCTTGACAGAACCTGCTGCTCGCTTACTTTCGTATCACGGAACTTGATATCACACCTGCATGCAGAATTTATAAGTTCATTTAATTGACAAATGACAAATTATTTACTCTTTCCAATCGACACATTTTTCCTACGTAGCCTATAAGAAACTATTATGCAAACTTTCAAAAGAAAAATGTGTCTAACATGGATGCTAATTGCATAATGCATACAATATTATTTGATATAATTACTAATTATAACTACGAATAAAGCTAGTAGTTCTGGTGTGTTTAAAGCAACCGACAGTTAACAAATATAAAGATAGTTATTCTTGTATTTTGGTGTAATTGTTGTTCCAATGCAAACTTACTAATACTGCACTTATAATCTTACTTATCATTATCATCATCATCATCGTCGTCGTCGTCATCGTCGTCGTCATCATCATCATCTTCATCATCATCATCTTCATCATCATCATCATCATCATCGTCGTCGTCATCAAGATCATCATCATCATCATCATTGGCCAGCCGGAACCGGAGCATCGACGAGCCGTTTGCATAAATGTCGATTGTTCATTATATTACTCAAAAGAAAAGAAAGAAAGACAGAAGAAAAGAATAGAAATAAGTCGTTATGTTTAAATACATATGTTTAATATGAAAAACAGTGTTTGTTGTTAATATTTAAAATAGGTGCTGCAACTACCAAACTAATATTAAATAAGGTAATCGATGCTGTTTGTTTTCCTCAAAAGTACATAAATTTGGCTAGCTTAACTCTTACTACTGTGACCACCACTGTTTTAAGTTGCAATTGCACATTAGATTATGTATGTTTAGTTTTGAAAGAGTTTAGCTTCCCAGAATATTATTTTAGATTCACATCATGCATGGCCTGAACATGTATATTTCTTCAACTTTATTGAGTGACGTCTGCTGATACAGTAGTAGTGACCATGAATGCCATATTTCCCGTGGTCTTTTACATAGTCAACCCATAGCAAATTAGTAATGTACGCTATAAATAAAATAAATTGTTCAATTATTTTCCAAAGAACCTTCCCGGAAGACTCTTTGGTGCACATACTAAATAGCCAATCGGAAAGACTAAATAGACTATGTAGCCTTCCCAATTAATAATTACATCTCGTAACTTTACTGTACAATAACTTTATTTGATTTCCTATTCCCGCATTTACTCTACTTGCGTGCAAACTGTTTCGTTTAATATGTATTACCTTTATGTGCAGTAGACATGGCTTCACCAGTACAAACAGTCCAGTTAAATATATGCCTCATGCATCCCAATGTATAATATAGCGTTTGTTGTTTCACCCACAAGCAAAATGTCTCACAGTTGGTGCCATAATTTTCCAGTGTTATATGTTGTATTTACATGCATCTATATATCTACATATAACTGTGTTTAACGTATTATGTTTGCTTATAATACTTGTATATGATACCAAAATGTTGTAGTTGATTGTAGTTTGCCTACGTAATCAACTAATAAAATGGCGGTAATGTGTTTATTATATATATAAACAGAGTGCCGAATTAATCATTGTACAACTGGTACAAATCCTTCTGATCAACCTCTTAGAGTTTCTCGTTTAGCTTTCCATGAATCGGACGTCAGCCTGTGTTCAACGTTTTGTGCTGTAGTCGTCAAAGTGACACCGCTTGAAGTGACGTATGGTGAACATGACATACAAAAATACGTGAATTTTTTTTTTAAAGTTGAAACTGAATATGGATGAGCACCAATCCACAGTCAGCTGAACCAGTATGTTCTGGCTCAGCTGACTACGCTCAGTATACGAAATGGGACATCATGCATCATACTAATTTTGAAAAAGATGTTTTCGGACTTCGGTGCTGACAAAACGCTCAAACAGTTCATTAGTGTTTGAAAAAATTCAACAGATGTACAAACATATCTGACTATTCTTAAAGGCGCTACAATTGTATATATATATATATATATATATATATATATATATATATATATATATATATATATATATATATATATATATATATATATATATATATATATATATATATATATATATATATATAAAATTAGCTAAAACATATTAAAAGAATACATTAAATGAGCTAACAGGTTAACTAAAATAAATAAGGTGCTTAAATTAGTTAAATAAATAGGTAGAATAAGTTAGTTTATAGAAACATCATAAATACATAAATGAAATGTATAGCTAAAATGTCACTGGGATATCACTGCTGCAAAGTCCAAAGTTGCACGAAGGCCTGTCGGAACAAAATTATGTGTCTTCAGTAATGTCTTAAATGTGGCAACGGAGTCAGCATTCCTGACTGCGTGACGCAGGGCATTCCTGACTAAGTGACGCAGGGCATTCCATAGAATCGTCTCAGCCACCGAGAATCAACGATGGCCATATCGTTCCCAGTGATATCTAGGGACCGTCATAGACCTTATTCTGCCGATCGAAGTGATCTGGTCGGCGTGTAGGGTGTCACGAGCGATGATAAGTATGCAATTTGAATACAATACGCTGGTGTACAGGCAGCCAGCGTAGACGGAACAGAACAGGTGTACAGGCAGCCAGTGTAGACGGAACAGAACAGGTGTACAGGCAGCCAGTGTAGACGGTACAGAACAGGTGTACAGGCAGCCAGTGTAGACGGTACAGCACAAGTGTTATATGATATCGTCTCTTTGTGCCAGTAGTGAGACGTGCTGCAGAATTCTGCACCATCTGCAACTTCCGCAACTGCGTCTCAGGCAGACCATATAACATCGCGTTGCCGTAATCCAGGCGCGACATGACAAATTGTTGGTCAGACATCTCCTAATCAGTGCGATGCTACGGATGTGACAATATGCCACCTGGCAAACACGACACACTTGATTCATCAACGCCACAGTGTTATCGAGTCGAACACCGATGTCTCGGATACACGAAAATCGTGATCGCATCTCTAGAACTCTTGGTAACTAATTTGGTGGAATTTGGATGTCATTTTTTGTCTGCTCAGGGGAACCCTATTTTATGCTGTATTTTCTTGAATAATTTTTTGGTATGTCGTTGTATACTGCAATTCTTGCGTGTCATTGTACGCTGTACGTTCTTGTTTGTCATCATACGTTGTATTTTCTTGTATGTGTGGTTGTGTGCCGTTGTCGAAAACACTCTGTGAATGATTATGCTCATAGTTGAATACATGTGAAAACATGGCATTACCCTTATAATCAGTACCACGCGCCTAGACCTTCGTCTTTTACGCCCTCAGTAAGAGCACCACATAGAAGGTTTGCACCAGCCCCCCTCCCACCTACATTATTAATCCATTATTAAGCCAGTTAGTGAGCAATGTCATTCCAAGAAAACAACAAGTTATTGTTGTTACGTGATCTGTATGCATAGCCACGCAATGTTACAGGCTTGCGCTTAATTCCATCTGCCAAATCGTTTAGTGGCTGAACACAGCTTTACGCTGAGTTACTGACCCTGATTGTTCCTTGGGTCATTCTAAGTAGTGTTGTGAATACTTATTTTCAAGCAATCACACTAGAGGTGTCATTTCCTTATATTAACAAATACATTTATCACGTTATATGAGGTGCATGTTATATGAGGTACATGTTCCCACAGGAATTTTACGATTGTACATTTCAGAATATCAAGACCTCGCAATACTACTTATTCAGTCAAGCTTTTGACTTTATAATATCGTAACACCCTTTTGACGGCAACGCAATATTATATAATTTATACTCGATCGGGCGCGTCGCGTGAAGTTGACCTAAAAGCACACCTGCTGGATTACAGTTATCAATCCAGAAAACGAAGTATTTGGATTTTGTGACATGTTCCCCGCCGTCATGATTAGTTGGTTTGTTTGCAAAGTCACGCGGGCCGAATGTGCGTAAAGCGATTTGCTATTGAAATGAGATTGTTAAACAGCCGGTGCCGAGTCATTGAAAGTAGACAAAGGCAACCAGTCGACCAGTCGTCGTAGAGCTGGACAGAGCCGTCCCAAACCCGAGCAAGGATCCGTCTCAGCCCCGAGCCAGGAGCCGTCTCACTCCCTAGCCAGACGCCGCCGCAATTTCTAGCCAGGAGCCGTCCCATTCCCTAGCCAGGAGCCGTCTCAATCCCGAGTTAGGAGCCGTCTCAGTCGCGAACCAGGAACCGTCTCAGTCCCGAGCCAGGAGCCGTCTCAGTCCCGAGCCAGGAGCCGTCTCAGTCCCAAGCCAGGAGCCGTCTCAGTCCCGAGCCAGGAGCCGTCTCAGTCCCGAGCCAGGAGCCGTCTCAGTCCCGAGCCAGGAGCCGTCTCATTCCAGCATCAGTTCACAGTCTAGCAAGATCATCACGTCATCACGTAGAAAGAAAACAGTTTGTAAGGTGAGTAGGTTACGCTTCCTGCACACACGCACACACTGCCTGTTGTTGTTGAGATGAACAGCGATGTCTGGTCAACGACAACACAACTGTCTAAAACTCCTATCAACGTCACACGGCACCTCAATAATTGTGTACTGGGTCAGCACATTTTATTTTGAGGTGTGGTGAAAGATTGTGCAACTGGGTGGGGTGACACACTGTGCAAGGAGTACTGGGGTGAGGTAAGAGATTGTGCAAGGAGTACTATGGTGGGGTGATATATTGTTCAAAGTGTACTGGGGTGGGGACAACATATTATGCAAGGAGTACTAGGGTGGGGTGACATATTGTGCAAGGTGTACGGGGGTGGGGTGACAGATTGTTCAAGGAGTACTGGGGTAGGACGACAGATTGTTCATGGTGTACTGGGGTGGGACAACAGATTACGCAAGGAGTACTAGGGTGAGGTGACAGATTGTTCAATGAGTACTGGGGTGGGACGACATATTGTTCAAGGAGTACTGGGGTGGGACGACAGATTGTTCAAGGTACTGGGGTGGGACAGCATATTATGCAAGGAGTACTATGGTGGGGTGACATATTGTGCAAGGAGTACGGGGGTGGGGTGACAAATTGTTCAAGGAGTACTGGGGTGGGTCGACAGATTGTTCAAGGTGTATTGGGGTGGGACAACAGATTATGCAAGGAGTACTAGGGTGGGGTGACAGATTGTGCAAGGTGTACGGGGGTGGGGTGACAAATTGTTCAAAGAGTACTGGGGTGGGACGACAGATTGTTCAAGGTGTACTGGGGTGGAACAACAGATTATGCAAGGAGTACTAGGGTGGGGTGACAGATTGTGCAAGAAGTACTGGGGTGGGACGATAGATTGTTCAAGGAGTACTGGGGTGGGACGACAGATTGTTCAAGGAGTACTGGGGAAGGACGATATATTGTGCAAGGAGAACTGGGGTTGGGTGAGATTGTGCAAGAAGTACTGGGGTTGGGTGAGATTGTGCAAGGAGTACAGGGGTGGAATGACATATTGTGCAAGGAGTACTGGGTGGGATGACATATTGTGCAAGGAGTACTGGGTGGGATGACATATTGTGCAAGGAGTACTGTGGTGGGATGACATATTGTACAAGGTGTACTGGGTGGGATGACATATTGTGCAAGGAGTACTGGGTGGGATGACATATTGTGCAAGGAGTACTGGGGTGGGATGACATATTTTGCAAGGAGTACTGGGGTGGGATGACATATTGTGCAAGGAGTACTGGGTGGGATGACATATTGTGCAAGGAGTACTGGGTGGGATGACATATTGTGCAAGGAGTACTGTGGTGGGATGACATATTGTACAAGGAGTACTGGGTGGGATGACATATTGTGCAAGGAGTACTGGGGTGGAATGACATATTGTGCAAGGAGTACTGGGGTGGGATGACATATTGTGCAAGGAGTACTGTGGTGGGATGACATATTGTGCAAGGAGTACTAGGGTGGGATGACATGAAATGTACACCGATCAGATACATTCCGTACACGTCGAGTGTACGCATAGAGGCACCTGAAACCATGTATCTGCGAGACCCGCTAGGTGGAGTAACTGTCTTGACTCAATGACTATCCCCAGGTGGGTGTCTGGAAATCGGCTGGCTACATTAGTTTACCTACTTCTTTATACGCACCACAAAACAACGAATTTCCACTCAAGTACTAACTTTATGGCCATAACCATTCTAACTGCGTATTATCAATCGGCAACATGATGACGCAATGCAGGGGTACTTCAAACTAGACGATTGCTACGCCGTTTTTAAGTTCGAAAATTTTAATGTTCCAAGGGCGTCCGCAGAAATTCCAGGGAGGTGTGTGTGTGCGTGCGTGCGTGTGTTTGCACGTGCGCGTGCGCGTGCGCGTGTGTGCCCATATAATGTATGTGAATGAATAACCCCCAACCAATGGTCGCTTAAACACGTGTTGCATGGGTAAGTATAAATACTAAGTGTGTGATGAACACGGGGGGGGGGCACTCAATACGTCGCCAGTATCATCATTGAGACAAATAATTATTTTATGGTATGTTTTGTGCACCAAAGCACGTTGAAGCACGTAGCATGTATATATATATATATATATATATATATATATATATATATATATATATATATATATATATATATATATATATATATATATATATATATATATATATATATATATATATATATATAGAACAAGAGCTGTAATTTAATTTCAGGGCAACGTTATGTAATTTTAATTAAAATATGAATAAAACGTGATTGAATTAATATATAAGCGTATTTCATGGAACGAAAAATGCAATTTCTTTACGTTAATGGGTATATATTTGGTTGTATTCCACCTTGAAGTTTTCACACATGTATGAAACGTGTTTGGGGGGAGGGTCAGATAGATCAATTCTCAAAGACGGTATACTGGCCACGCATTGAGTAGCCTCCTCTTGTACAGGAGTTTGATCGTAGTGCTGTGATTTACGAATCTCGCAAAGTAAAGTGCACGTTCTGTGATACAACCAAACGAATCAGAAGAAACAATGGTCGCTAACGCCGATAACTTTGACATCAGTACATATATACTGTTATGTACATATATTAATATTTTAAGCAACGTACTATTGGACAACATATCTTCAGTTGTCTAAACATCTTACTAGCTTAACTGTCTAACCTCAGGTGTCCGCTTTAATAAGGTATCACTTCTCGGCATTAATTAATTGCTAATGTTGATTATCTTTGATACTAATCAATATTCAACATTCTTGACCCAGTAGAATAAATATGATTTTCCTGATTACACAGCAGTAAGCTGTGATAATGTATTGCTGTAAACAAGTTGTTCTCTAATATCAAAACCAGAAATATATCATCGTGAATATTCTGAATTGTGCTGAATTTTGTTAATCCATCGATTAGGAATAGTACGTGTTCGCGACGCAGCAGTGTATATTTTACATTTAGTGCACCACCTGCCCACTGGTCTCTAGTACCATGTTATCATGGCACCGTGCCATGGTGTCAACTTAAGCCTAACGCCCGAGGGTCACTGCGGTACGAGAGGTGAGTTGGGCCAGAGCGAGAGAGAACGGCAGACGTTTGACCGGCGAGTGCAGAAGAAACTAACACGCTGTCACGACACGAGGAAGAAGCCCTTCAGATGGCTGCTCTCGCCAGCATGCTCAGTCGGAAACATTCTAAAATTCCGGAGGTGGGCCAAGGAGGTATGGACAGTTAGCGCGGTCGGACAGTTGAATGGAAGGAGTAGAATGGCGGAGGGGAATAGTTTGGTTGACCAGGAGAACAACCCTCATAAAACGTTGAATGGAAGGAGTAGAATGGCTGAGATGAATAGTTTGGTTGACCAGGAGAACAACCCTCATAAAACGTTGAATGGAAGGAGTAGAATGGCTGAGATGAATAGTTTGGTTGACCAGGAGAACGACCCTCATAAAACGTTGAATGGAAGGAGTAGAATGGCTGAGATGAATAGTTTGGTTGACCAGGAGAACAACCCTCATAAAACGTAACGTGGCTTCGCAATACATGCGCTCATTGCCTGAACGGTGAACTGTATCAACATAGTTGCCGTAGTGTCGTATAGCGTCAAACTAAACACCCAGGACAAACCAAAAAAAACATTCAGGTAACACTTTCGTGCAAGTAGGACGCTTATAATGTTTTAGTTTTAAATATTGTGCGCGAAATGTATCATTAGAACCACAAATAGTACAGTAACAGGAAATGTTACATGCGTGCGTATGTGCATTAATACCACGCACACGCACACGCACGCACACACACACACGCGCGCGCGCGCAAGTACATCCATATACGCATATATCCATACATACATATAATCCATTATGAATGTAATTTTATGTCCATGATAATGCATTTAATGCCATTAAAAAACAAAAAGATCATAGCGTTCAGTTTAAGATTAATTGAGGCAATGTATTTTGTAGTTTCTGGGTGATTCAAAATATTTACTTTCGATGTGGACATTGCGCCATGACTGTGTAACATTTGACAGTAACAGAACACATGTACTAGTTGCAACGAACACGTACTTATTGAAGAACTTCTTTGCTATTCTACGATGCGTTCATAGACATTCCGTTGTTATGCTTCGTCATGATAGTTACGGTCTCATTAACTAGAATAGTAGCCCAATCCTCTTGAAGGGTCAATGGTTTCGCATGTGCACATACGAGTATACGGACATGCAACGGATGCACATTGGATATACAGGAGTGCGTGCGTGTATGGTGCATGTTCCCCGTATACGTGTGACGATATTGGTATAAAATAAGTTGGCGCGTGCGTGCGTGCGTGCGTGCGTGCGTGCGTGCGTGCGTGCGTGCGTGCGTGCGCGGTGTCATGTCGGAACTTGAAAACCAGTGCCAAATGTCGTACGTTGCCGTAAATACTACTTTGACAAGACCGTTAATTAAATCGCAGCTTATACGTATTGTCGATAGTATTCCCGCAACGTAATCTCCACGAAAGTTTCTATAGAAACAACCAGCATTCCAACCACACAGAACGCCCTCTGTGCGGCCGCACAGAAAACTGCGGTATAATGTTATGCTGGAACTGGAGCGCATTAGGTAACGGACAGTGACTGTTTAGTTCCTTCAAGCCCTACCTGCGCCGATATTGCATTCAGTCCATGAGTTAAACCATTGCAACTCGTATCCAAGTATATGCTCTAGAGGTGGCGTTATTCGATGTTGACCAACGGGAAAACACGTTAGTTAGGTAACCTGGGGCAAAACATTTCTCTCGGGTTAGACGGTCCTATATCACGTACGCAAAATATAAAACTCTGAACGTCCCTAAATCTGGTGCAAAATGATGCTAACGTCCACGAAAGCTCAGCAACACGAGGCAGACATAATTAAATCAGTGTGTTTTTAACTTTTATATGCACAGTTATATAGACTGATCTAATATTCGCCGGTAGTAAAAATAGTAGCACTCACTATATAATTATAACGGAACTAATTGGTGACCTGATAATATTATTATTCAGTTGACAGGTACGACAATACCAAAAGGGAAATAATAAGTTGTGTTTTATATACATCATGTTAGGACACACTGTGTGCATTTGGGGCAAGGCGGTCCCTGTATCTTTCCCCACACGCACATGGTCATTACACATCATACATACCACACGTGCACAAGTATGTGTAATACATTTAATATACTACGAACGTTACATAATTTAAGTTATGCTAGCATGTATGCTGTAATTACGGTGTAATATTACTAAACTCATTTTATATTATGTATGGATTGCAAGGTATATATTATATTAAATTTATTCAATTTAACTTTAACAACCGTAATGACTAAACCCATTTTATATTATGTATGCATGGATTGCAAGGTATATATTATATTTAATTTATTAACAACCGTAATAATCCGATATGTCACTATTATACTGTTTGTACATATACATGTTATTGTCAAGCAACTGTTCGTTCGTATAAGCGAAATGCTCGGGGTATGGAGTCATAGACCGCATTGCCGCAGGCAGGCGGCCCTCTTGCCCCAGGGATGGGGCAAGAGTTTTTTTGGGTACCCATGCTATTTTTTAAATACAACTCGGCTAGGTTGTCTGTTTGCTGAAAATAGTTTACCAATGGATACAACACATATTTGTCTTTGATATGAACACATCAAAGACATGCTAACAGCTAACACCATTTAATCGTATACATTTTGAACGTTTTCCTGGGGAGGGAGGGCTGCCCCAGGTTACCCTACATGTTGATGGACTGACATAGGCCTTCGTTTGTTCCTTGTAGTATGACACGCACAACATATTTAATTTCACATGTAAGCGAATAACGGATTGTGCTTTTGTCTTTTGTTTAACCCAACATGCATACCAAAATGCGCACATGATTGTGATGTAGCCTTTAGGATGAATGCTCACAAACATTGTGTATAAACCTAACAATTGTCAGTTGTGCTATCGCTGTCATGTTGAATAAATATTAAATAACAATGCTCTATTTGTTGTAGGCGCCATGGCGGACTCAAAGGTAAGCCTATTGCTACCAATCACTAGACAACTACCTACATCGCTGTGGGCGTTATAGTTCATTTCTAAGTAACGCGTTGCTTTCAACAAACAGCAATACTAGGATATAAAATAAAAATATTAACCTTTAGACCAAGTTTACTTTATTCAAAAACCTGCACAACTATGCCTTCCGTGCACTGATGTGGAAAGAATTAACTCCAGTTACAAGGGTTTCGCGGTAGGGTAACCAAGGGCAACACGGCTCCTGGAGGTAAGACGCCCCCCCCAGCATGTATGCAAAATATGAAACTCTGAACGTCCCCAAATCCGGTGCAGAATGAAGCTAACTTCTATCGGATACCCTTCCCTAAAGCTCAGCAACATGAGACAAGTAATTAAATCAGTATGTTTTACGCACTTTTATATGCACTGATTTAATATTCTGCCAATAGTAAAATGGCGCAACTCTCAATATAACGATGTGAATCATGAACTTAATTGGTGACATGATAATATCATTAAACAGTTGACAGGTCAAAACAATACAAAATGGGCAATAGTATGTTGTGTTTTGCATACGTCGTGTTAAGACACACAAAGTGCATATGAGGCAAGACGGTCCCTGTGTCGTATCCCGCACGCACATGGTCATAATGTATAAAATGTACTACACATGACCAATGATGTTTAATAAATTTAGCATAATATGAACATTCCATAATTGACGTTCTGCTAGCCTGTAGGTTGTAATTATGATACAATATTACTAAGCCAATATATTATATGGGACAAGATTATATTTTGGGTATTCTTGCTATTTTTCAAATGCGACTCATCAATGTTGTAAATTTTCTGAAAATTATTTTTAAATGGGTAATACACATATATGTCCACAACATAAGCACATTAAAGATATGCTAACGTAGTTTAATGGTGTACAATTTGAAAGCTTTCCTTAGGGAGGCGCCCTGTCCCAGGTTACCCTACTTTTTAGAATCCGGGCCCACCTCAATTTGGTCTTTATTAGTATGCAATGTGCATAGTATCCATGCACGGTGCACGGTGCATGTTTGCGTACGAAACCTGTTAATTAGTAAACATGTCGTGCTTAAAAACACATTTAATCACCTTTTTCGAAGCTCGAATTCGCATATTTGACCTGCATTGAGCGCCATTTTGCCGCCTTTATTTGGTAGAAGGCGCCATTCAAAGTATGTTAAATATGCGAATTCGTGCAAAAAAGGTGATGAAATGCGCTTTTACGCACATATTTAATAATTTACATGTTCCGTGGTTTGGTGTGCATTGCGCAAGGTCACTACAAATGCGTCTTAGTGTATGTTATAACGGAGAAATTGAGGTGAACCCGGATTCTAGAAAAGTACCCGTTGTTCCGTTACAGGACACCGGCAGTGTGGATGCGGCCTTGCAGCAGGAGGACAATCAACTGCGCCTTCCTTCGCTCGCACGCCGGGTCTCTATCATGTCCTCGAAAACGTCGGACTCAGGCGGAAGTGTGTCAGTGAAGCCGACTCTACGCCGTCGCAGTAGCCTGCGCAATGCTGTCCAATCGGTCAGTTTGATGCTGGGCATGCGCCGTCGTAGTGTGTTCCGGCGCGATTCGAAACCGAAACCTAAACTGGAGAACACGTATAAAACGAAACCAGACGAAGGCCACGAGTTCCGGTCGGCAGCCGTGCGCAGCGCCGTTGAGGACGTCCTTCGCATCCATCTCAAGGATGTCACGTATGACCCGAAGCAGATCAAGACGCTGACGTGTCAGTTGAGCACGATGATCCAGCACAAAGTGAAAGGGCTCGGCTTCGAACGACACAAACTCATCTGTAACGTGATCGTCGGTCAGCGGCAAGACCAGGGCGTCAACATGACCAGTCGGTGTCTGTGGGATCCAGTGAGCGACAACTGGGCGTGCGCCGAGTTTGTCAATGACACGGTCTTCGCCATTGCTACGGTACACGGCGTCTACTTCGATTGACCAGACGCTGGGCTGTGGTGACTCGGGGAGATACGGGTGTTGGGGTTGAATACGAACATGGTGAAGATTAGTCTACCATTTCTTATTCTCGTAGGCTGATCACCAGGTTATATGGTGATTGCAATGTGGATACAGTTGATTGTAATGTGGATACAGTTGATTGTAATGTGGGTACAGTTGATTGTAATGTGGATACAGTTGGAGGAAGACTGAGAGTTGGCTTAAACGTTCGATGTGTATCGTTCCTAGTGACACAGCAGTTATCCTGCAGTGTGGAGACGTCGGATAAATTCAACACGAAGAAGGTACACGAGTAATGATGACCTTTGACACTACAATAACTGCTGGCGGTATCATTTAGAGAACACATGCACTGACAGAACCGTTTAGCAACTACATCATTTATATGTTTCCATAAGAACGTTTAATCAGTTCACGCTTGGCGGAATAGCAATGGAAGCACAGAAGGAGTAACAGTGAATGTGGTTCGGAGTCTCGGACTAAACGTTTATGTAAACTGCAGAATCGAAGCACATTTTCAAAACATCCACAGTCTAGTGTAGTTTTAAATATAAGGCTTTTGCGTATTTATTATATTAATCATTGAATTGTCGTCGTGTGCCAGAGACTATACGCACTTACTAAGCTATTTTACGTTACTGGTTTGCATTCGTGCTCGTGATTTTGCTACAACAATAAATTCAGTTGTATAAATAGCAATGGTCTAAATATCGTGTTATTTAATTATAGAATAAAAATATCCAGATTTGCATGATTGTTTTTATAGAACATATTGAAATAGTTGCAGCTGATTGCACTTAATTAAAGGTGAAAATATAACTGAAACAATGTAAGGTATCTTCTTGGAACAGTATAATCATAATATGATCAATGTGGGGATATGGAAATATTGATAGCATTGTCAAAATGTGTATTTAATTAACAAAAGAGCACATGTAACGATGATAACCCATATATTATTGGGTTTTTTCGGCCAATGTCTTTATATAGATGTCCTACATTCAAGGCAGGCCGCATGTTTATGACAAGTATGTTCTGAAAAAGTGTTGCCTCTATCTAACTTGTAAGTAAGCCAATGTTGAACTATATCACAAATACTTTTTATAATGGTATAGAGCTTGCAAATATACCATTATGAGTAGCTGCTACCCTGGATGGTACTACTATTTTATTAGATCTGGGGATCACTTCAAGACCAAGGATCTCCCTTTGCCTCTCAAACGTACCATTGGTTATCACTGGTTCTGGTTACCTGGTCGGTCATTTTGAAAGCATCTCTTGTGGGAAGTAGCTTTCTATAAGTACCGTTAACCTTCCTTGAAACTCACTATTTCTGTGGTGAATGATGTTGTTGGTCTTGGCCAGTATTACTGATTGTAACAATTAAACAATTATGTAAGCGTTTCTCCATTGTGAAAAAAGTAGAAGTCGTTTAGATAGTGTTATCATCCCAATTCAGAGTTGCCCATCGCAATAGCTTCTTCATATATTGTGATGTTAGTGCCATGCGAATGTTGTAGCAATGCTGTATAGCATGTCGTCGAAAACATAGCATGTCGTCGAAAACATAGCATGTCGTCAAAAACAGTCATAATGCGTGTACATTCACACGATTGTCCAACGAGGACAATTTGCCACGAAGAACAGCCATGTTTAACACGTGCCTCTTTTGAACACAAAATTGGCATGTCAAAGTCATATCATTGGATATCGTCAACATTTATTAGCATTATTTCATGTAAAGACATAAACATAAATAGCATGCACACAGTAGTTCATATTATAACAATAGTTTAGACATTTGCCACCAACTAGCAGGGATAGTTCCCCCATGGGGAAGGTATTAGTTAGTTTAAAAAACTACTCTATCGGTTGACATTACATACAAATTTACAAAATTGTAGATAACATCTTTCACGCTGCTTTTACGCCACTATTGGCAACAACACAACAGTCAGGCTTGAATTTGCATTTGAAAATGTCTCATTTGCATTAAAATGCAGTGATATCCCTTCTCCGCATTTGCATCAACATATTTGATTTTTTTGTCAAATGCATATTTGAAATGCGAACAATATTTAAATCATCCATGAAAATAGAGTGTGTGTATATTTCACATAATGTTATCTATTAACATTGCATTTCACTGGTTTGTGTTTTGTCACATTATCCATTCACATAAAAAATAAAAATTATTCAAATGCATTTGTAAACGCATAGCCTGATGCTTTTACATTTGCATTTGAATCAATCGTAAACATTTGCATTTAAATTCAATCATGTAGGGATGCATCATCTGAATCATATGCATTTAAATACACTGACTCGCGCTTAAACCCAAGCCTAACAAGAGTACAATACTAGGCACTTACACGTTTTATATAACATTTGGCACTAAGACTGTTACACAAACTTTAATTGTAGTCTTGATTCAGGATAAACGATGCAATTCCGCAAGGATGTATGTTTTACGTACAGCTACTAAGAAGACACTTTTGATTCCCACCACAACAACAACAACAACCACTAATAAAACGCCCTCCAACATGTGTGTTTAAAAAATGCCAGCAAATGAGTGAGTGAATGGGTGAGTGGGTGAGTGAGTGAGTGAGTGAGTGAGTAAATGTCAGGTAGAGAGAGAGGGCTCAAGAGCATGAGTGAAGACGGGGAGATAGAGGGAGATAGAGGGAGATAGAGGGAGATAGATGGAGATAGAGGGAGATAGATGGAGATAGAGGGAGATAGAGGGAGATAGATGGAGATAGAGGGAGATAGAGGGAGAGAGATAGATGGAGATAGAGGGAGATAGAGGGAGATAGAGGGAGATAGATGGAGATAGAGGGAGATAGAGGGAGATAGGTGGAGATAGGTGAAGATAGGTGGAGATAGAGGGAGATAGGGATAAAGAATGTTTTTTAACATTATGTAGTAGCCTGCTGGCATAAACTGCACCACTGGGATTGTTTCTGTTTTGTCGTTGTATTGCCTAATACAAGTCCGGTTGACCATTTCAGTTAAACAACCTTTACTCTGCGTTCGAGTGCGCAGCTCGTATTTAATGTGAATGAATACGAGCTGGCGACTTGTAAATAGCTATCGACATGCCTTGCATGTTATAATTTACATAAATTGCAAGACGCGAACTCGGGCACCCTTGTTATTTTCGAGTTCACTATTCATATTCATGGTAAATACGTACACACTGGAACGCAGCATTTGTGTGCTACTTGCCGATGCTACAAATGTGTAAGGAGAGGGGGTGCAAATATGCCTTCATAGGATAATGTACAGTACAAGGAAGAGAGACTAGTATGGAATACTGGTGACTGACTGGTTGGACACGGGTGTGTTGTGAGACTGCCGGGTAGATGCAGGAGACCGTGTCTGTGAGGCTGACCCGGTCACCTCGAACGAATCCTTTCTCGACGCCGACACCAACGTTTTCTCTTCTGCAACAAATACCTCACGTTAGACACAACATCAAAGATACCTTAAAGATACCTTAAGGGTTCCTCCTCAATTAGATTTTTTCACTAATATCATTTCAAATCCTACCTGGTATCCACTACAACATGCCAGCTCGTTTGTGAACCTTTTGTATGTAGTAGTTTTTTTATATAAAAACATCACACAAATTATTAAATTACTTAATGTTTGGTTAAACATTAATTGAAGTAAAAATAGAAACGCTGAAAACTCACTAATTTCACCCTTGGTGAAACTTCGTAACTTTGTCATGTGATCGGCGAGAGGATGGAAGTCACGTCGGTGGTCGGCTTTGCTTACCATTTTGGATATCCAGTATTTAGAGCCTTACCAGATCTAACAACTAAAGTCAATTTTTTCGATGAAATAAAAAAATACGCATTTTATAAAATCGACTGCGGATGCCACATAAACTATTCACACACAACATATTTTAACATCAATGAACTGGATTTGTGATGAGTTAACTCAGTTGAGGATGAAGTTTCAGATGCATATAGCACGCTGTTTCGATTAATACTGCTGTGGTTTATTGTTGTTCTTCAGTCCTAACTGAAGCGGGTTCTCCATTCTAATGATATGAGTGAGCATGTTGAAGGTAATACTCGATCATAGGATTCGTGACGATTGTGAGTCTACCAAACACAGCACCTCGAAGGTATTCATATAAATAGAGGGAGATATATATACTATACTAGGAACCCAACCAATATCCCTTAGCAAGCCACCTACCAACGGGTTTATCTGATTTTGCACTCGTAGCCAATTCTTTCCACCCTGACCAGTAATCGTCAAAATTGAGACCCGTTGTCCAGTCCAGCAGTTCATCAACCTCCCAGTTCTGGACAGCGTCCACTCCAAGCATGTCAACGGTCGCCAGCATGCCTGCCGCGGCTCCATTGATCAGTCCTATTGTCTCCGAGTCATCCACCTTGGCCTTCAACATTCCTTTCTTGTACCTGCGACACAAGTGTCAAACTTGAGTGCGCTGACTTATTTTTGTCGTGTAAAACATAGATAACCTGTAAATGCCCCATTAACCTATAACCTATAATTCCACGTAAGCGTACATCTAGCTAGATCTAGTTAAAATTTGAACTTTTTATCGTCCATTGCTTTCATGATATTCTTTCCAAGCAATGTTTTGCACTATAATAAAGACACAAAACGACGTTCATATATTGCATCATTTACAATGACTCCATCTGTAACAATGTTTGTCTAAACACTATTGATTACACCCACAATTTGCAGCTTTAAAAGCAAATGCGGAGTCGCCTGTTGGCTGTAAAATACAAACATGCACATCCAAACAGAGCCCTGCCAAAATTGTGTCGAGCTGTTGCTTGGGAATGTTTTTATTTATGAATCGTAGCAAAACGTTTTAACAAACAAACGATAAAAAACCCGTGTCTGGCTTACATATTGCGCATCCAATCAATTTTTTTCTGCTTCTTCTTCCTTTCAACCTCCTCCCTTCGCAGAAGCTGAACACATGCAGCGTTTAGTTACAGCAGCCACTTAAATGAAATTGATAATGACTAGAATTCGTAATTTTTTATACTCAAAGAACATGTGATAAAGAAAATAATGTGTGTGTGTGTGCTTGCGTGCGTGCATGTGTGAGTGTGTGTGTGCGTGTGTGCGTGCATGTGTGAGTGTGTGTGTGCGTGTGTGCGTGCATGTGTGAGTGTGTGTGTGTCGCCCAAAGCAGTCATGGATATGCCAAGATTAAGGAAACTGTGTGAATTATATATGCTTTGTAATTGCAGAATGAACTATTATACATGTCCTTAAAGTTATGATTTAATATACGAACCTTACATAAGAATGATATGCAGCCATGCATATAAAACAAATATAGTGCAATGTATTTAACGTTATATTCAGTGAGCATAGGTACATTTTTGTCTAAAGTACAACAGTTTGTTACATTGGATGGTAAGCCCACCTTGTTGTGAGGGAATGGAGCCTTCTTCACGCTGGTCACATAAGTTGTTTGGTCATTGAGGTAGGTCTGCATGAAACGGTCAGATACGAGTCTCCATCCGTTGTTCTCATGTCTCCTGTACCAGCCATTTGTATCTGCAATACATCAGTTCAGAGATGTGTTTGTATGTTTGGTAATTATGATGTCTTGCATTACGTAATTACATTGTCATTGTTTATTCAAGTCTGATTAACACTTCAGAACTGTTGTGGGCCTTTTGCAAGATGATCTTCAGAAGATTGTTCCATTAACACGCAGTTAATTATTAATAATAAGTTTATTCAACTGCAATGGTACAAAGAGTGTATATCCATGGGAAACCCTTTTAGAGTTACAGTGGGACCACATGTACAGTATCAGCTTGTATATATATATATATATATATATATATATATATATATATATATATATATATATATATATATATATATATATATATATATATATATATATATATATATATATATATATATATATATATATATATATATATATATATATATATATATATATATATATATATATATATATATATATATATTGAATAATAGGAAACCTACGATATATTTTCCCAAAAAAAACACAAACTTTGCTAAGAGTCATTGCATCTGCATTTTAACATGTAGTATAATCAAAGTTAAATGATCAATGTTATATTTGTCCAAGGGAGGGGCAGCTCTGTTTACCCCAGAGAGGACATGATAAGTACCTTCCTGTGGGAGGACAACGTCAGTCTTGTTGTGGACGTATCTGGCCATCTTCTTCTTGTGGCAAGCCTGTGTGTAATCTTTGGGGCTGTTGGCGCAAAGGTCCTGCACGGGTCGGTGGGTGAAGATTTTGTAGTAGATGTTTGGTGGGAACTGGTGCTGTAAGACAACAAGATCTTGTAGTAGATGTTGGGAAATGGTGCGCTATGACAACAAGGTTTTGTAGTAGATGTTTGGTGGGAACTGGTGCCGTATGACAATGTGTTATGGATGTAACTGTTCTGATCTTTGTCTAAATGTGTTGTGGATGAGAGACCATTGTTGTCCTTGCATTATGATAGGAAGGGAACAGTCATTATGATATGAAGGGAACAGTCATTATGATACAAAGGGAATAGTCATTATGATACTAAGGGAACAGTCATGATGATATCAAGGGAACAGTCATTATGATACGAAGGGAACAGTCATTATGATATGAAGGGAGCAGTCAATATGATATGAAGGGAACAGTCATTATGATACTAAGCGAACAGTCGTTATGATATGAAGGGAACAGTCATTATGATACGAAGGGAACAGTCAATATGATATGAAGGGAACAGTCATTATGATATGATGGCAACAGTCATTACGATATGAAGGGAACAGTCATTATGATATGAAAGGAACAGTCATTATGATATGAAGGGAAAATTCATTATGATACGAAGGGAACAGTCATTACGATATGAAGGGAACAGTTATTATAATGTGAAGGGAACAGTCATTATGATACGAAGGGAACAGTCAACATGATATGAAGGGAACAGTCATTATGATACAAAGGGAACCATCATTATGATACGAAGGGAACAGTCATTACGATACGAAGGGAGCAGTCACTATGATACGAAGAAACAGTCATTATGATATGAAGGGAACAATCAAAATGATACGAAGGGATCAGTCAATATGATATGAAGGGAACAGTCATTATGATACGAAGGGATCAGTCAATATGATATGAAGGGAACAGTCAATTTGATATGAAGGGAACAGTCAATATTTAACATGGCATTTCAGGACACTTTGTTCTAAACCTAACATTGATAATGTCCAAAGACAGGAAGTGTGTTAAACAATTATTCCAATAATGAACATCATTTAACAAGATTTAACAAGATTGTCATCCCAAACAACAAGTTCCAGATGGCAAGTGGACAAGGAAGCCATTGGCTTATCGAGAGTCCAACAATTTTCTCATCTATGTGTAGCCCACCCTTATCAAATATCTGTCAACTCTATTGTTAAACATATTCACACTACTAGCATTAACACAATCATTTGGCAGTTTGTTCCATTCATTTATCACCCTCTGTGAGAAAGAGTACTTTCTCATGTCCAACCTACACTGCTCCTTAACTAATGCTGCTTTGTGTCCTCTGGTTTTACTGCCTTCTTTAAGTTTGAAGAACATATTCCTATCAACATCCTCATAACCATTCACTATTTTAAATACTTCTATTTGGTCCCCCCATGCTTGAATACAATATTCCAAATGTGGTCTAACTATTGCTTTGTACAGTGGTACAATTAGCTGTTTCTCCTTACGCATGATAGTTCTCCTAATTAGCCCTAGAATTTTATTTCGTTTCAAAGCAGCAATCCCACATTGCTCTGAAACTTTCATGTCAGCACTAAATGTTACTCCTAAGTCCTTTTCTTGTGTGGTTCTACCTAGTACAGCATCCCCCATTTTATATTCTTCGTCCATGTTTCCATGTCCTGTGTGTATACATTTGCACTTGCCAAAATTTAATAACATTTGCCATTTTTCTGACCATTTAACTAATTTATCTAGATCATCCTGTAAACTTTGTTTATCTGTATCATTTGTAACCTTTCTGAATACTTTTGTGTCATCTGCAAATTTGAGTACTTTGCTAGATATGTCATCTTCTAGATCATTTATATACATTAAAAACAGTATAGGGCCTAATACTGATCCCTGTGGTACCCCACTCAAAACCGATTTCCAGTTTGAAATCTCACCGTCTACTATTACTCTCTGTATTCTGTGTGTAAGCCACTTTTCTATCCAGTTGATTACATCATTACCTGTACCATGGGCTTTTAGTTTAAGTATTAATTGTTGGTGTAGCACTTAAATATATTTGATTAGGTTGTTCTCTGACACAGTAAAACAGTGAACAATAATAACAAAGTAAAACAGTGAACAATAATAACAAAGTAAAACGGTGAACAATAATAACAAAGTAAAACGGTGAACAATAATAACAAAGTAAAACAGTGAACAATAATAACAAAGTAAAACAGTGAACAATAATAACAAAGTAAAACAGTGAACAATAATAACAAAGTAAAACAGTGAACAATAATAACAAAGTAAAACAGCAATAAAAAGGAGAAACAGCAACAACCTCACCCATAACAACAGCCTCACCCATAACAACAACCTCACCCATAACAACAGCCTCACCCATAACAACAACCTCACCAATAACAACAGCCTCACCCATAACAACAACCTCACCCATAACAACAGCCTCACCCATAACAACAACCTCACCCATAACAACAGCCTCACCATAACAACAGCCTCACCCATAACAACAACCTCACCCATAACAACAGCCTCACCCATAACAACAACCTCACCCATAACAACAGCCTCACCATAACAACAGCCTCACCCATAACAACAACCTCACCAATAACAACAGCCTCACCCATAACAACAACCTCACCCATAACAACAACCTCACCCATAACAACAGCCTCACCCATAACAACAACCTCACCCATAACAACAGCCTCACCCATAACAACAACCTCACCCATAACAACAGCCTCACCATAACAACAGCCTTACCCATAACAACAACCTCACCCATAACAACAACCTCACCCATAACAACAACCTCACCCATAACAACAACCTCACCCATAACAACAACCTCACCCATAACAACAGCAATGGAATGCTAACTACAACATATATATATATATATAACAACCTGTTTATTAATCACAAGTTAGTGAAATATGCATAAGAAACTGTGACATGAAGTGAGTACCTGTGGTCACATGTCTTCCTGCATTCTCTTCAAACAGAACATTGCAGGAGAGAACAGAATGTTAAGAAACGAAGATAAGAGGATGGTTGAGTTGAAGTGAAGATAAGAGGATGGTTGAGTTGAAGTGAAGATAAGAGGATGGTTGAGTTGAAGTGAAGATAAGAGGATGGTTGAGTTGAAGTGAAGATAAGAGGATGGTTGAGTTGAAGTGAAGATAAGAGGATGGTTGAGTTGAAGTGAAGATAAGAGGATGGTTGAGTTGAAGTGAAGATAAGAGGATGGTTGAGTTGAAGTGAAGATAAGAGGATGGTTGAGTTGAAGTGAAGATATTGTCATAAAAAATGTGTGTGTGCGCGCACACGCACGTGCACATGCGTGGTGTATGTGTCCATGTGTGTTGGTGTGCATGTGTGAAATTGGAAGAACTAACATTCTTTGACCAAGAGCTATGGAAGTACTCTGATGATTAACTAATAAACTAAATTAAATTAGTCTATTAAATTCTGGAAACAAGTAAATTCATACCTACCTTTTATGATTCAAAACAACCTAAAGTGGATAAAAATGTATTTGCGTTTGTGCAGAAACAATGGCCATGACCAGTTGTTGTATAAGAGTTGTATATGATTATGTGACTTTCTAAGTCATCACAAGTCTGTAAAACTGCCACCCCCATTAGCTATGCCAAAAAATTCTACATGATACTCACTCCAGCAAGTCTAAACTTGATGTGTACCCCCGCAGCGGCGTCCAGGAGTTTTGACTCAATAGGGTTGATGCACTTCAGCATGAGGGCAGGATCGCCTTTGTGTTTGAAGTTGATCAAATCCCTGTAGTACCTGAACACCTGCACGTCCTGGAACATCAAGCAGGCTGCATGTGGTTTGTTCAATTGAACAAAATAGCTGAACAAAATATAATCTCATTTGTTGGTTTAAAACTGGTACAGTTGTCCAACTGTGTGTGTGCGTGTGTGTGTGTGTGTGTGTGTGTGTGTGCATGCGTGCGTGTGTGTGTATGCATGCGTGTCTGTTTTTTTTTTTGTGTGTGTGTGTGTGTGTGCATGCGTGCATGCATGCGTGTGTGGGTGAATGTGGGATAGCACCATTCCAAAATGATCACACCCAGGTATAGGACAGTAACTGCATTGAACCAAACACTGTGCTCCACTTCTGACACAAATTACAAAATGCTACATATCCCCATTATGTGAAGCAGATATTATTATGCTAATAAAATGTCCAATTACATTATGTAAGGCCATAAAACAACACTGTGCTTTCAAGTGACTCACATCAGGAATATCCAACATTTTCCTTTTGGAACCTACTATTTAGGAAAGATTGTTTCAGTTGAAACCTACTTTTCACTTAGAAAGTAATAATTTACACTTACTTTGGAGCAAAAATTGAAACAAATGCGACATTTCGACCTGTCTACTGCGGACCTTGTTCACGCACTGATGACCTATGTTGTGGTTAAGATTCTGGCAGAATAATTTGGTTGTAGATGGTGGATAGGTGGTGTCCCTGGTCTCGATTCATGGTAGGTCCTCTCTGCTTCATGTAGATTGCCTCCTTCACTTCTCTTGTGCTAGTTTTGTTTTCTGGCCAGGACCTTGGTGTTGTCCATGGACACTGAGTGTCCTGTGGCCAGGCAGTGGTCTTCTACTCCTGTGGGTTTATCTAGGTTCGTATGTTCCTTGAGCCAGAATCTGAGCCACAACATAGGTCATCAATGTGTTAATAAGGTCTGCAATAGACAGGTCAAAACATCGCATTCATTTCAATTTTTGCTCCAAAGTGTAAATCATTACTTTCTAATGGAATCTTGGAGCCAAGAACAATATATTTCATACTTTTCTCTGACTTTTAATATCTTAGGACCGCCACCTGGAAGTGTACAATTGCGTATAAAATTAACTGAGGATGCATAGGTATGCTACAGTAATGCTTCAGTATTGAGAGAGACTCACAATGTGCCTTCTCCAGGCACGTTGGATGATGAGTGCAGCCATAAAGGGAGTAATGTGATTCTTCACTAAGACCTGAGGAGGCTTCTCCCGCGGATCTACATGATGATCTCCATGAGGTTTCTCGGAAGGTTCATTTTGCTGCCTAACAGTGACAGAGATCTCCTTGTTGGGGAAGTCAGCAATTTCCTTGCGGAAGTCTGTGATTTCCTGATGAGAGAAATCTACATTTTCAGCATGGAGGAATTTTTTCTGGAATTTCGTTTGCATGATCCCGATTGCAGTATTTCGTCGAGCCAACATTTTTTTGGGTTGGGCTATTACAGGTTCACTGCAAAAAGATAAGAATGAAATGTCAATAATTATTGGATGCAGAGAAAAGAGAAAAGAAATAATGAATGAAAGAAATGTAGATATACATATACCCAGCTCATGTAGGTGTGACTTTCAAGTTTCTGTTTCATTTTCAGTGGTTAAATAAGGGAACATTAAAAAAAATTAAATTTATTTATTACTTAAGTTAGAGCTGTATATAACTGAAGGTGTTATTTGTGGATTTGTATGTGAGAAACAGGAAAAAAGACAGTTGCACAATTGTCTACACAGAAATTGGTCCTTGTTGTATCCAAAAAGAAGGCATAAATTTAATTTAAATCATGATCAAGTTTGACATTTAATAATATAAGCAAATCACATTTTACCACAGACTAAATTTTTTTAGTTAATATAAAAAAATTATGCGTTGCGGATCACATTTCCTTATAATAGCCATATAAGTTTCCAAAGAATGTTAGTGTTAACATACAGTGTCAACACATTGCAATTGAGCTCATGTCCCCTAAATGTCTATGATCACAAACAGAAGAGTACACGTAACTTACCCAGCTTTCATGCCTGCTGTGGCCTAGAAGAAAGAGGGGCACAAATAACTTATTAGAAGACATTAGACAGTCTATATACTACTAACACTAGGCCCTGTACAATCATTCATTGTATGGCAGCAACACTCATTGCTGAAACCCTTCCTTTAATTACTTCAAAATGTCACTTTGTATTTAAAACCAACAAGTAATTAAGGTCTCTCAATTCTGGAATCATTTTGGTTGCTCTTCGTTGTGTTCTTTCTAGCTTGTCTATGTCCTTTTTATGATATAGCCTCCATGCTTGAATACAATATTGTTTAAATGTTCCTCCTCAATTTGATTTTTTCACTAGTTTCATTTCAAATTCTTCATAAAAAAATTCAACCTACCTAGTATCCACTATGTAGGTTTTTTAAATCATCAGACAAACCATTGCATTAGTCAATGTTTGGTCAAACATTAATTGAAGTGAAAATGGAAACCCTGAAAATGCTGAAATTGTTTAAGAGAGGATGGACATCAAGCCCGTGATCGGTCTTGACCCACAAAGTGTTTACCATTTTGGATATCTACTATTTTGAACCTTACCAGATCTAATGACTAAAGTCAATTCTTTCGATGATTTTAACAAAAAGTTCACATTTTTAAATTAAATTGACTGCGGATGTTACTTAAATTATTCACACACTACATATCTGGACATTAATTAACCATATTCGTGACTAAATGAGTTGAAGATGAAGTTTTATAGTCTAACTGATTTTTAAATGATTTTATGTTAATACTGAAAAAGTGAAGAAATAATAATAGTGAAAATAACAAAGACAACTGCCACCTGAAAACAAAATAAGATGATTGCCTCCCTATATGACTGGTATCCAGATGAGTTGTATGTGACACAATTCACATTCAAGATGTTTTGTATTCCACATATGGGAAAATAAACAAAGCAACTGCTAAGCATTTGTAACTTGTCAATTCTGCAGAAAGGAAAGCTTTAAAATAATATTAAGTGTAACAGGTAGACCTGAACCCACTCTTTATGACTGTATTATTAGACTGTGGTGTATCTAGGATTTAGCAAAGGGTGAGACTGGAGGGGTCAAGCTTAGTCACCCATTAGTTGACCATGCTACCATGTGGTGGCACAACAAGGTATACATGAAAACAAAAATTATGGATGTGTTATTTTATATATGTAAATTATATGAAAGGTGATCAGTGGTAATCTGCAAATGACCATGTATATGTAAATCTAAAACTTTAGGTGGGTGCAATACTGATGACTTATGGAACTTTTGATCAGTAGCACATTTTAAGTATGGCTGTGTGGTAGACTCAGGCTTCATTTTGTAGAGGGGCAAGGAGTTGATATTTTAGAAATTAGTAAGAACAACAGCATAGCAAAGAAACATTTCTGTGTAAATAAATTAAATGAATATATTACTTATGGTAACTCACAGCTGTGTTTGGCCGTTCCATCCCCGCAGCATTAGATCCATCATTTACTGCAGTTACAAGATACAATGTGCGGCACCTAAAATAAGAGTATTTCATCACTGAATCCCCAATATGCAACCTGACAGTAACAGCATACCTAGTAATTAGTACGTGACCTTTTTACAAACCACCATTCTCATCAACATTCAAATATATAAAAGTATTGTTTCCTGTACACATTTGTCCATGTCACTAGAGTGGCATTAGAGTGGCATTAGAGTGGCACTAGCAGTGTTCCTTTACTGACGGGACGTCCACAAGATTTTTTTTGGGAGGGACAAAAAAGTGTTGCCATCTAGTTTCGACCAGAAATCTTTATCTTACCAAAATGTTCACTTTCCATGAAAATGATAATGATATCATTGTATATAACTAATTAACAAATATACTAGATAATATAGTTAACACAACTAGTAAACAATCAACTCACTATAAAAAATCTAAATTAAAATTAAATTAAAAAGAAATAAATCATAAACATAAATCACAATCTAGATTGGCATCGAATTATTCTATGGAAACTGTCAAGTTTGAATTTAAACTTTTGAGGGACAACATAAATTTTTTTATTAAAGTTTGCAGGTGAAAAAAATGATAAGTCAATTGTGCCATTTCACCTAGAGAGATGTCCACGGAAGACTCTCTGTATCTCAATGGCAGCAGCCACCTGCACTTCAGCACTGTTGTGTATTCTGACATTGCTAGCCTCACTGCCAGGAAGCACTTCCGGGTCATCAGCCTCAACGTAGTAGAAGTCGGCATGAATGAGTTCCTGCAAAAGTCACGGCAAATTACACAAGTTAGAGTTGTGTGCAATGAAGTAATATACAAAATTATTTAAATGTTATGAATACAAATATTAATACTTTATTTGAGGTAAACGCCATAAACAAATGTGCAATAATAACATACCTACATACATACATATATAAATAGATGCATATATATTCATATGTATACAAGCAAACACAAACACATAGAATAGCTGCCAGATGTGCGACATGTGTATTGATAAATATTACTATACAGTTTATCAGTGCTTAGCTTAATTTATCTAGTTTGTCTATTACACCATAATGCTATGCCCCTGTTGGCATACTATGTCTGCACACAACATTTTCTAAAAGACAAATGCAACCTAGTTAAAGCCCTAAATATTCACTTGTATTGATATAAAAACATCTGCAATGTATTTACAATGTGTCATAAAATAATAGGTTCATATATTATGGAAATCAGAATGATTCAAGATTTCTTAATTGTAAAGCAAATCACCCGTCTTCTTGACTTGGGGCCAGAAGCGAGTCGGCTCACCATTACATCTCGGTCCCCTCCATCTGAGAACATCACAACAACATGATCATCCTTGTTGTAATCAACGTTGTTATATAGCTTATACAAACTCTAGTAGCCATCTGCAGTCAGTATGAGTAGCAACATTCAAGTGTGTAGGTGATCTGCATGTAGCATTTGATCATCACTTCTTGTGCGCATACCAATGCACCAATCTACCAATCTAATTAACGTTACACAATACAGCTTTAAGCCAGGATTCAAGCAGTAGGTCATCACCTACAATCAATACATCACTGAGATAGAGTCACAACTGATTTTCAAGAAAATAGGAAGTTTAGTTACCTCTGCATAGTAGAAAATTATTACAACCCATGTCTTTATATAAGTGTGTGTGTGTGTGTGTGTGTGTGTGTGTGTGTGTGTGTGTGTGTGTGTGTGTGTGTGTGTGTGTGTGTGTGTGTGTGTGTGTGTGTGTATATATATATATATATATATATATATATATATATATATATGGATGTGTGTGTGTGCATGTGTCTATAAACACACACACACACACATATATATATATATATATATGGATGTAATGATGTATATCAGTCATTATTCGTTTAGACCATCAATTGGGCTGTGGAAACAAATGAAAAGAATTATGTCTGAATAATAAAAAAAGTTGGTCAGTACACGTCTGATGTATTTTTTATTATTAACAGTGTCTTTTGCAGTCATGACAACACCACCGCTTCCTTTCATTTAATGTTCTGTGTAGCTTGCGCCACTGTAGTTTGCTCCACCTTTACTCCAGTGTAGTTTGCTTCACTTTTGCTCCACTGTAGTTTGCTCCACATGTCTGATGTGTGTAGATTTATGTATGGTAAATGACTACGTTAAAAAATATATTTATTATGCTACAGGCTGTGCAAAGTCTGTCAACACCGTTAACACGTGTGTTAAAAGACATGTTGCACAAAGTGCATGAAATAGTATACTAATTCTTTTGATTGTTTTCTGTGTGCACTAAGGTTGTAATTAGCCTCGTTAACCAGTTATTTTTACTTGTTTTACATAAATGATTTAATGATTTATGCTAAAAAAATTACAATGCCGTGGTGTTGACAGTAATGGTATTGACAAATTGGTGATTTTCTCGGTTTCACGCTTGCTTGATGCATCAAAACATGTCATCATGGGCTATTTTGATTTAAAAAAAGCACTTTATATGGTAAGTGCAACTGCATCTGTCAGCCAGCAGATGTTATTTTTGTCACATTGATATGATGACTAGCAACAGTCACACCACATCATGAACAATTTAGTAGTAATTTATGAGCTGTGGGTTATTACATGCATGTCGGTAACAGTGTTGACAAAATTCTCTGGGATAAATCAAAGATAGCTTAATTATACATTAAACTAACAAACACACATTACGTAAGTTTGATTACTTTGTAAATTAAACTGCTACAGTTGAGTTTTCAGCGTTGAAAGTCAGGCTGTTTTGGTCTACTACCCAAACAAATAACCCCCTTGAGAGAAAAATATTGGACGAAATTACAATTTTTTATCCACCTCACCAATATTGCATTGTTCCCATTCTGCAATAAATAATTTTTGTTATAGATGAATAAATTTTACAGATATTCCTTTACCTCGGACAGCAATTGATGGTTCAAATGTATAATAACTAATGTAAAGACTAAATGTATACATGTAATGTCTAAGACTAATGCCATAATTCATAAATAAATGTCGTACTCATAATCTGACATGTCACAGTGTCAGTATTAAAACTATTATTCTAATTCACAGTCTGTAATAATCTGTAATAATAATAACGTTAACTTACCGTCAGATGCTAACTCATCCACTAAATGTGTCAAATCAATCATCTTTACTTATGTTACTTGAACAAATATCAGTAGATGTTTCGGTTATAATGGTAGAAGACTACGTGGGCAAAAGTAACGCAACCGAGCGATAATACATAAACTTCCGTTTGTTTACGCCGTATCCAAGGCCAGGCAGGACACGGCTGCAGCTAAGTTTAGTCTTCAAATCAACTAAATGCTGTTTCAAATATCGCCGTCGGGATAATGAATGTAGCTAAGCAGCTCACATTGCTAATTAATTTAATTGATAATGTCACTAATTTGGCGGTTTGCGGAACTGATCGATTAGCCGACGAATGCACTATTTACGTGTCGTGTCACTTGCTAAACGGACCTGCAATCACCAGGTGGCGATACCTAACAATAAATATTACGAAGTTAGGTAATCATTTTCAAATTAAGATGTCATTAGAAGGAAAATTGTGCCATCTCTGACCGTTGTAATGGGACTGCCATTTTGGGACATGTCATAAAAAATCAATTCATCATGGACAATTGTACACTTTTTAACCACTGAAAGTGACCTTTCACGTCCTAAAATGAATCCTAATTATCCGCAAGAAATTACCTAATTTTATGAAAAATGAATGTGCTCATTCGGGAGTTGGACCCTTCCCCAATATAAGTTACACAATAACCTACCTTAAATAGAAAATTTATGTCCTCTTGGACAACTGAATGCGTCCTGTCCAGACACTGTGAGGGGGTGTGGTAGGAGCGAAGTTGATACCCCTGCCACAGCCCTCTCTAGTTCCCGTTTTTGGAAATCGTGCCCTTTTGACCCTTTCTGGATGGGCATTGCCCTAGTTGACATTCATTACCAAAGCACTGGCCAAAGAATAAATTATGTATATTGAATAAATTGCGTTAATGCTGATAATAAAGGACGGAGAGAGCAAGTCAGAAGTCTGACTGGAATATAAATCTAGGGGATTGCCCACAGTTTGTACGATAAAAAGGTCTTGTTTCCGATGTGTGCGTGCGTGCGTGCGTGCGTGCCTGTGCAAATAATGAGGGGAAGATGCACAACACAGTAAAACTCAATTACATGTCTCACATATCACTTCGGAAGTTGCTTGCACAAAACATGTAATTAAAACATCAAGCTTACAGAAAAATATAAATAAATGGAAATCCAAGATTGCGTAGGTACTTTAATATAACGATTATTCCACTGTAAAATCCCTTTGCATTGTACTACACATGTACTATTGTTACAAACAAAACAATGCTTCTACTTTTAATGCATGACACAGCCAGTTACAATGAAATAATAATTTAATCCAACTACAGGCGTATGTCATCTATACTCTACACTAATTTTGATCGTGCAAACTCCAGTACAGTAAAAAATCACAGCACCAGCATAAGAAATGTCTTTTGGACGTAAGTAATATCATCTCTATTCAGTCGGATAATGCCTTTTATAATGTGTGTTTCCATAACAGATGCAAGAGAGATCACTACATTTAAAAAATAACAAGTGCCCACAACATTCCTCCTTCAATGGCACATGTATCAATAGCAAGTTGGCCCAAAAAAGTTGTCAGAATAATACTTTTTATACACAATATGAATTACCACACGCGATACATTAGACTGAATCTTGGTCATATATAGCATAACAAAATCAGCTTAGACAAAATTGTTGCACAGCCAAGACACAGAACATTCTGAAGTAGTTCACATTCCTTGTATGGCAAAGATCTCTCTGAAAAAAATCACTCTTTTACTTTTGAACAACTTAAAACTGCTCATTGAATTGGCATAACTGAACTAGTTTAACAATTTACAAGGATGTCAAATAATTCCACACAACAGTCGTTTTCCAATTGTGTAAAGGATAAGAATTATTATAGGCCTTCATTATTACAACCACTGGATATGAATACAGCAACCACACCCATAGTTATATTGCTACAATGACACACTTCAGATTTTACAGCCAATACACCAGGTGTTTATTACTTTTCCAATACTGCATAGTCATAGTATACATATCAATATTACAAAAGTTGTAACCTTACCTTGCACACACACAGCAATTATTACCTATATCACCAACCACAGTTGCTTTCTGACTAGGAAAGACAGATCAAGGTTTCCAATAAATGGAAAACAGTAAACAGACATAAGCAATAAAGAGCCAACAACCATAAACAATGCAAGTTTGTTTCACCATCGGATCGTTCAACAGTTGATAGAAAACATTGCTGAGTTCAACAACTTCATATTTTACTCCAGTCTAAAATTTCCGTTTGGGTTTGTTGCAAGTACTTTAATGGCCCCAACACCAATGTGTATAACTAATGTGAAATACGGAATGTAGAATATGAAAAATATGCAATAAAATGTTACATTCTGATCACCCTGAAATAGAGAAAGGTCAACATGATATGGTCCGTCTCAGTTATAGGGAATAATGTATACATCCAGATAATTGGCACATCAGCAAACAACTACTGTTAAGAACTCTTATTAATATTATAATGACAATACACAGACACACGTAAAGCCTAATGACTTCAATTATGCTTATTATGGAAAGCAGCATTGCTTTAGCACCGGGTAGAAAGCACACAGCATCAGACTCCATGGCCGCAGTGTGTGGCAGGGGCAGTCTGCAGCTGTAGGTAGCACCTGAACATGAAGTCATACATCACTTCACAGCATCAGACTCCATGGCCGCAGTGTGTGGCAGGGGCAGTCTGCAGCTGTAGGTAGCACCTGAACATGAAGTCATACATCACTTCACAGCATCAGACTCCATGGCCGCAGTGTGTGGCAGGGGCAGTCTGCAGCTGTAGGTAGCACCTGAACATGAAGTCATACATCACTTCACAGCATCAGACTCCATGGCCGCAGTGTGTGGCAGGGGCAGTCTGCAGCTGTAGGTAGCACCTGAACATGAAGTCATATATCACTTCACATCCGAGCAACCTAGAAACCAGAAACACGGAAACTACTATTATAAACTGCTCCAGATTAATAATCAGTGGCATATTGGGGGGGTGGCACTGGGTCATTGCCCCTTAATAACCTGTTCTGCCACCACAAGGTAGCATAGCAAACTAAAGGATTCATGACATAGCTTGGTCCCCTTTTGGCCTCACTTTCAAAATCCTAACTGAGCTATTATTTACCTGTTTATAATAATACTAATGATTAAGCAGTTATGTCTGAAAATCAGACAAATCTTCTAATGCTGGTTAAAACAAACCCAAAGAGGAAGTGAGCCAATAACGTTTTGTGCAGTCATAAGTGAAAAAAATTCACTGGGGTAAAACGCCTGGCATTAGTTACGCTGTGATGCAATGCACTCATATTTACTGTGAATACAAGTTCATGACCCCATACAAGTCCTATTTCCGGATCACCAACTCAGGCTCCTTTTTTACTTTTGAGTTCATGACCCGGAAATACAACTTGTGTGGGGTCAAGCGCATTGGAACGCAGCATTATCTTTCTTCTTCGTAACGACAAAAAGGGGTTGGAATTTTCAAAACACCTTGGAATATTTTAGTAGTAAATAACTTGTTCAAACTCAACTGATTTAACCTATTACAAATTTGGTTCATTGATGCCTAAATATGTACAGGGCTGGGTCCAATTACACAAAATTATATCAATTACAATTACATTAATTTTTTTATTTCAATTACAATTACAATCATAATTTTCTAAATCAATTACAATTACACTGTTTCAATTTCAATTACATTATGCAGAACCAAATATATTCAGCATTTGTTAATATGTATTTTTGTGCGTTTTGCTGAATTTAAATATTTTGTACACAATTGATAAACAAATATAACGGTAATGTTTGTACATTTTGTTGAATTGTGACTTTGAATTATACTAAATAAAAAGATAGCCGTTTAAAACATATTTTTATTATATAAAAATACAATGCAATATCCAGACATAATCCTACAGGACATATTCCAATGCAGACATTTATCCGTGCGCATTTCTTAAATTTTTCTTTGGAAACTACTAATAATAGGGTTTGATGTGTTTACTTTGAGGTTGTAGCTCCTGCTCTAAGCTGACATTCTTAATTGGTCTGCCCTTTGCTTTGTGTGAGTTGGGAATGGGAAGAGAGGCCATATAAATGGTCCTTGCCACCTGACCTGTCTCCAACCCACCACAACACAAGGGGTGTAATTGGCTTGCTAACTCTGCAATGTTTCACTGAATGTCTGTGCATTGTTTATTGCTTCCTGGCTGTTACCAACTTACTGAAAAGGCTAATTGCTAAGGCTACCCACCACTAGCACCACTGACCAGTACCCACCAGACAGTGAATACTGAGACTTAAATGTAAATATATAAGCAGGTGTTATTATTAGTCTTGATTTTCAACTCATGTGAGACTTATATTATATTTTTATTGACAATTCGTTCAGGTAGTTTGTGATATGAAACGTACTGTAATTGATTGTAATTGAAATAAAATTTCAAAAATATAACAATTACAATTACAGCAACATTTTGAAACCATAATCAATTACAATTACACGATTTTGCTGTAATCAATTACAATTACATAATTGGACCCAGCCCTGAATATGTAGTGTGTAAATAGTTTATGTAACATCTGCAACTGACTTAATAATAAAACACTGTGCTGGCCAATGCCAATCATGGGCGTGATTTCCATCCTCTCACAGATCATATGACAAAGTTACGAAATTTCACCAAGGGTGAAATTCTTGAGTTTTCAGCGTTTCCATTTTCACTTCAGCTAATGTCTGACCAAATATTAAGTAACTTAATAATTTTTTCTGATGATGTCACAAAAAACTTACAAATGAACAGCATGTTGCATTGGATACTAGATGTTTGATTTTTCGCAAAATGAATTTGAAATGAGACTAATGAAAAAACTGAAATAAGGAGAAACCTTTAAGTAATGTATACTCCAGTTATCTCTGAACTATATTTTTATTCATTGTAAAATGTGCATGTAAAATTGTCTGAAACATTGTATCTAGCCATTTACAATTTAAAATACAGTCAAACCTGTCTTCAGCAACCACTTAATTTTCAATGGATGGTCAAAAAGTGCTTTCTTAATACAGGTAGTCGCTTAATGCAAGTAATTTAACAGGTGGCGTTGAATGGTCGTTAATGAAAGGTGGTTGTTAATAACAGATAGTCATTAATGACGGTGGACATTAATGACAGGTGGTCGCTTGAGCAGATTTGACAGCAGATATTTCAAAACAGCTTACAGCAGCTATTGCTCATCCTTTTGTTGGTCCATATTCTGCTGTTGTTGCAGCGTTGCCAGTTTGCTTGCAAGTGCATCCCCAAATGAGCGTCTGTAGCACGGACTCAAGTGGTCTAGAAGTGCATAGATCGTCTCGAAGTATTGCGTTTCATGGTGCTTTTCAAGCTTATCAAATGTCTTCCCAACCACCTGAAAAGGGAAATTTGTACATTCACCTGCATAAGTTTACTGTATAACAATGATGTGTCCTCTGCTAGAAAGCCAATAGCCAATTGGTGCAGTGCCTACAAAACCATCCTGGTCCACATGCCTAGTATATATAATCAGGTTATTCATGTAGAAATGCTATATGCTGCACATACTAAATTTATGGTAATATCCCAGCAAATATATCCCCAAATATATCTTTTATTTATCCAGCCCCAGAACAAACAATCTTGCACGTATATATGACATTTCACATCTGCATGCATAGAACTAAATAATGAAGAATATGAAACAATAGTCAGAATTGATAAATTATTCACATTTGATCATTATTAATTACATCATCGATACAGAAGGTTAAAACTTTATCCTCAACTGATTTAGCCTATCACAAATCCAGTTCGTTGGTGTACAAATATGTCACGTGCGAATAGTTTATGTAACATCCACAGTCAATTTATTTTCCAAATGCCTATGTTTATTCAAATCACCAAAAGAATTTAAATAGTCGAATTGAGGAGGGACCTTTAAAGGAAATTAATACGAGAAAATTGTTATAGCTTATCAAATTTATATCAACTATGATGTAATTAGTCATGCACATTAACTTAATGATACCTGACTGAGTTTGGTTGTGAGGTATAGTTACGCGGTTGTGATTTGAAGCAATCCATACTAAATAAGTATTTTCAGTGTGTTTAATCCAAACAGCCCCTTCTGGTGCTGGGATGGTTCCAGTTTTCACAGTCCTGCTTGGTTTATTCACGGACGGTATCAAATCAACTGAAGTCTGCCTCCTTTCGAAGTATTCAGTTCAGTGTTGCATACAATACATGTAGGCTGACCTAGCCTAGGCTAGGGCCCCAGTATGAAGTATCATGATGGGCGATTATGCTTCGGTATAGCAAATGACGGTCTTATTAGTTTTTGTATACATATTTAATTATTTATCGCGCGCATAGTCAGACTACAGTGTCAGTGTCCGTCCACGTCCGCACGCTAATCCCCATGTCCATAACATGTCTGGCATGTAGTACACGCACTGATGACGTAGAAAGTCCAAACATGTTTGAATTCATATATACATTCAAACATACGGACGGAACCGTTTACGAAAATGGCCAACACTGCAGAAACTGGAAGCTGATACGGCGTGCTGTTATCTGTAATTATCCACTGTCACTGATGTTGTGAGACACCGTACGACGGTACGGTGTTTACATACGTACCCGAAAACCTTGTACTGAAAACTCGACACAAAAACTTTGCCCTTCTTTTGTTGTCAGGTTCATGTAAACTTGTTCCTTAGTGTTAGGCAACGCTTTTGAGATTTCAACATGCTTGACAGCAAATTCCACTTCCTGGACAGCTGCATCTGCTTCGATCCGTAGCAATTGTTGGATTGTTTCCCCGGCATCGTCCATATCCCCGAACTTCCGCCGTGTTGCAAATGTCAAAATGCCGTTGTTAACTCATGCTTTAACCGCTAGAGGTGTCGAACTTGATACTTCTCCAAGTTCCGTGAGGTGGCGCCAGCATTTGTCACACGCGTTTTAAGACCGTTTGGGTCACTTCTTGTCTTGTCTTGTCTTGTCACATAATTTGTTTAAAAAGTGTACACAAATATTTTTCTGATACAAAAAACAGTAAGTAATTGTGATCAACATAACAGGCGTTAAAATATGTGACTGTACTGTTTCTTTTTTAAAACTTAATCTAAAACATGTTTATCTACGAACAATCATAAATACAGAAAAAAATATAATTTGATACTTTTCTGCAGGGGTCAAACATGACCCGCTGTCCGGGTAAAGAATGACCAGTTTTGTTTTGTCTTATTTTCTCCCCGAACAAAAGCAGAAGTACATCAGTTATCTTTATAACAATTAATTGTTATGAACCAATTACAAGCTGCGCAGATAAAATTGGAACAGTAATATAGCTAAGATGCTCAAAACTACACACACGCACGCACGCACGCACGCACGCACGCACGCACGCACGCACGCACGCACGCACGCACGCACGCACGCACGCACGCACGCACGCACGCACGCACGCACGCACGCACGCACGCACGCACGCACGCACGCACGCACGCACGCACGCACGCACGCACGCACGCACGCACGCACGCACACACACACACACGCACACACGCACACACACACACACACACACACACACACACACACACACACACACACACACACACACACTGTATTATATAAAGCAAATGTCTTGTTTGATTAAATAAATGCAGCCCCACTGTACCGTCTTTTCAACAAACTTAATGTTACGCAGTAGGTAATTGCTGGTTTTGGAATGGATTTGAAAATGGCTGCCAAAAATATATAATTATTATGTCAATTATGTCCACCGTGTTTGAGAAGCTACACCTCTCCGCTGAAGAACTTCAAACTGCCTGTAGGAAACTGACTTCTCTAAATGTAAGATCATCACTTCATCGGATAAGCAAATAACTTGCTGCTGTAGGGAAGTTATGTTTCTTGGGTAGCATAGTACCGTCTACATAGTACCGTCTACATAGTACCGTCTACATTGTACCGTCTGCATAGTACCGTCTGCATAGTACCGTCTGCATAGTACCATCTGCATAGTACCGTCTACATAGTACCGTCTACATAGTACCGTCTACATAAATATATATTAGTCGACGCATAGCCCTAGCATCGGCAGCCATTGGTAGACTCAAAAATAGCGTATTTTCCAACAGAGGTATATCAGAAAGACTGAAAGTCAGATTATAGATGGAGCCCTTATACTATCAATAGCAATCCATGGTGCGTAGGCTTGGACGCTGCAATCACAAGAGGTACAATATCTTCAGGTTTTTGGAGGTGCGCTGCAAGCGGCTATTAGAGGTGTTACCATTGCAGACATAGCAGATTCGGCAATTAAACGACGATTGTTGGGAGAAGCCGACCTTGATTTCAAAAAGGCTCTACAAATGGCACTTGCCACGGAATCAGCTGCTGTTAACACTGCTCAGTTAAACGCTGCTGCACACGACATTACACCGTGTGTAAACAAAGTGACCCCCCGCAAGCATTCAACGAGAAAGTGGGAGAAGAAACCACCCGCTCAGAATCGTCAGAAACCATGTTTCAGATGTGGCAAAACGTCTCATTCGGCGGACGAGTGTCACTACAAGGATGCTCAATGCCGATATTGTCACAAAGATGGACACATCATGAGCAACTGTTTCGCAAAACAGAAAGCTGAAAAGGGGAAAAGGAACCGCACTCATCAGCTGACGGCACCGATACAAAACTGTGTCCCATCTGAACACACTGGAGCGACATACAACATGTTCAGTATGACGGGACCACGTCCAGATCCGATCGTTACCCAAATACAAGTAGATGGGAAGACGCTTCTTATGGAAGTAGATACAGGTGCCACTCTCTTGATCATCAGCGAAAAACGTTGCACAAACACTGGCGAAACTCGGCACGGCCTAACATTAGATCAACAAAGGACACGCTTCGCACATATACAGGACAGTGTGTGAAGATCATGGGTGTCATCAACGTCATGGTAGAAGCTACAACTGGCGACCAACATCAGCTTCCGCTCATGGTCGTGCCTGGCAACGGTCCAAGCTTACTTGGCAGGAACTGGCTGAGTAAACTCAAACTGGACTGGACTGGACTGTGTGGTTCATCAGCTGAATACATCACACTCAACACGGAAGCAGAAACCTCAACTGCAGGCTGTACTGGACAAGTACGCCATCGGGTTTACAGACTCGCACCAAGATCTACGTAGACAAAGAGGCAATCCCCAAGTACTACAACTGCCTTATGTAATGCGAGACATGGTGAACAAAGAAATTGATCGACTCCTGGCTGAGGATATTATAGAGCCCGTCCAGTACTCGGACTGGGCCGCCCCTGTGGTACCAGTAATGAAGGCAGACAAGAGTGTACGTCTCTGTGGTGACTACAAACTCACCGTGAACCAAGTAGCCAAACTGGACAGATATCCTATTCCCCGAACAGAAGATTTGTATGCACAGCTTGGGAACGGTACCACGTACACAAAGCTCGACATGCGTCACGCGTATGAACACATCCAGCTACATCCTGACAGTCGGAAGTACGTCACCATCAACACGCCGCAAGGTCTTTTCACATACAAGCGACTACCGTACGGAGTGTCATCAGCACCTGGCATATACCCAACGTGTTATGGACTCGCTCTTGAAGGGCATACCGAACACAATGGTGTATTTGGATGATGTGAAGATGAACATTTGCAGACTCTTGATCGCGTGCTCGAACGACAGGTTCAAGCTGGGTTCCGCCTGAAAGAATCCTAGTGTCAATTCTTGAGTAACGAGGTCGATTACTTGGGTCATCGGATCGATGCCGAAGGCATACACCCGTCCGGTGAGACACTGTCGGCAGTCCGTGATGCTCCAGCGCCCACCAACATAACCTAGTTACGCTCATACCTTGGAATGGTGAATCACTATGGTCGTTTCTTGCCAAACCTTGCGACGATGCTGACCCCAATGCATCAGTTGCTGAAGAAAGACACCAGGTGGTACTGGAGGAAGACTCAACAAGAGGCTTTCAACAACACGAAAGAGATGCTGAGTTCCCCACAGGTCATGACTCACTTTGACTCTTCCAAACCGTTGGTACTCACCTGTGATGCCTCTCCATACGGCATTGGGTCCGTTCTTGCTCACGTCATGGAAGATGGTGCAGAGAAACCCACAGCGTATCGCTCCAGAAGTCTCTCGCATGCTGAGAAAAACTACGCTCAGATTGACAAAGAGGGTCTGTCCGTCATAGTGGGACTGAAGAAGTTTCACCAGTACTTGTGGGGTCACAAGTTTACCATCGTCACAGATCATAAGCCGCTTCTTGGATTGTTTGGAGAAACGAAATCCGTTCCACAGATGCTGTCGCCACGGATGCAGCGATGGGCCCTGACACTGGCTACCTACGAATACCAGATTATCCACAGGCCGGGCCGAAGCATCCCACAAGCAGACGCTCTTAGCCGCCTTCCGGTAGGTGGCGCTCCGAGACATGTACCAGTGCCAGCGGACACGATACTGACGATGCAGTATTTGGACATGTCTCCTGTCACTGCAAGTGACATACGTCGTGAAACATCGCGACCCGGTGTTGTCACAAGTCTTCATCTGGACGAGGGATGGATTTCCAGATCATGACGACAACGAACTCCTAAAGCCGTACACTCAAATAAGAGATGAACTCAGCATCCATGATGGTTGTCTCATGTGGGGCACACGAGTGATTATTCCAAGTGCCCACCGCCAAGCACTGTTGGAAGAACTGCACAACGCATACTCTGGGATCGTCCGCATGAAAGCCGTAGGCCGCAGTATGATGTGGTGGCCTGGTATCGATCAAGACATTGAGAAAACGGCCAAAACCTGCGACATCTGCATGCGTAGCCGGCCCAGACCTACGGAAGCTACCCTACAACCATGGTCATTCCCCGATAGACCCTGGTCGCGACTGCATATCGACTATGCAGGTCCATTCATGGACAGAATGATGCTGGTGGTAATTGACGCCCATTCGAAGTGGATAGACGCTCACCTTACGTCAGGCTCAACATCAGCTATTACTATCAGCAAACTGCGACAGTCGTTTAGCACTCATGGCATCCCTGAGGTCATCGTCAGCGACAACGCCACTGGTTTCATCAGTGAAGAGTTTCAAGAGTTCTGCCGACACAATGGCATCAAGCACATTACGAGTGCTCCACACCACCCTGCCTCTAATGGCCTAGCCGAACGAGCCGTTGGAATTGTAAAAGAAGGAGTAAAGCGCATGCATGGAGGTGACTTGGAAACCAAGCTAGCACGTTTCCTCTTCGATTACCGCATCACACCTCACTCCACGACGGGCATAGCCCCTGCTGAACTATTAATGCATCGACAGCTGAAAACCCGACTTCACCTGATCAGACCAGACGTAGGTGTAAAGGTCGTAGCTGAACAGACCAAACAGAAGGCGAAACATGACCGTCATGCCAAAGTTCGAATTGGTGTATGCTCGACGGTACCACGGTAACACTGCAAGTTGGGTACCGGGCACGATTCATCGTCAGACTGGGCCGGTATCGTACACCGTCCGTCTAGAAGATGGCACTATTGCACGACATCACAGCGATCAGCTGCAAGGAAGACTGTCGAGTAATCAGGTGACGCCATCGGTCCAGCCTACGCCGTTGGAAACATTCCCAGAGGACGTGGCCGAGTCTTGTGAAGAGTCTGAGGCCTATCAACAGGCGCAGCTTCGCTCACCAGCTAAACTGCCCGCACCAAGTCAGCAAACTGACATTGTGCCTGCTGCTGCATCTGTAGCAGAGCCTCGACGTTCTATACGCATCAGGAAGCAACTTGAACGCTTGGACTTGTAATGTTGTTAAGTAGTATCACATTGAACCCAGTAGTGCTTTGCTTGTTTATAACAGTAATTTGTTTTATAACGCTCTCGTTTGGACTTTCCACACAGTAATCAAGAACTATTACTGTTTACAGGACACTTTTTTTAAGTCTCGGTTGAGCGTGTTTCTCACTAAAGTTGGGAGGGATGTCGAATATGGGAAAATCTATGCTCCCGGTTTCACCACCAGAGTTCAGAGTTCAATAACTTAGCTCTTGTTCCGGTGCCAGTACCAAACCATGCGGTCGTAATAAATACGTTTCAATACATCACAGAAAGATAACACATCATGGAAGCTCTAACGAGATACGTGTATCCACAATGGACCATATCAACAGTACAGAGAAAGATGAAAAAGAAGGAAGACAACATCATGAAGAAGACGGTGGAAAAAGACAAGAGCAAAGGCATGGTGGTACTTCCAGATGTCCAAGGATTATCCGAAACCAGATCACGGATCATGAAGAAATTCAAGTTGAATACAGCAATGAAGCCTCACAACACCATCAAGAGGTCACTGGTAAGACCAAAAGACAAAGTCGAACCATAAAAGATGTGCGAAAGATTGTATTCCATAGCGTGTAAGAAATATAATGCCACATACATCGGAGAAACGAAATGTACCATAGGAACCCGCTGAGAAAGCATCGGCTAGCAGACCCTACATCCGAAGCAACAGAAAATCACCGGAAAAAGAGATACATAAATCAGCTATCACAGATCACATGACACAACAGAATCACATAAACCAATACATCAAAATAGACGCCAATACCCGATCATTCTTCTCGGTGTGGGGAGAGTGACTTCTGCAAGCTTCCACTCGTTGCCCTGGGGCCCGTGCTTACTCCAGAAGTCTTCAACATATCTTCCATTTCTCCAAATGCAGACATCGAGACGACCGATGTGGAAGTGGAACATATTATAACATATTATAATGGAACGAGCAGATTACTGGATACCAATTCAGACGTCTCCTGCAAAATTTCTCAAAAAAGGGGGGTTCATTCGAACTCCCAACCCCCCTCCCGCCGAGGACGGTTTATCAATTTGCATTACAGACGGGGACTAAACATCGATATACTGCATTATTTAGGAGGAATCGTGACGTAATTTCGGTTTAGACGAACTACTGCACTTGTGTAAGAATGGGTATTGCACGTTATACTTTAGAAATATTTAGAGAACTTCATCCCCTCTACTAAGCAAATTTAGGTAACGCTGACCACACCTTTCTTTTCCAGATTGAATTCCGCGCAATTCGTGGAGGCGGATATTCCGGCGACATAGCCATCGATAACATAGCCATCGACAACATATCAGTAAATCAAACGAACATCAACATAAAGTACAAAATATTCATATTCTTGCCTGCAGAATGAGCGCGCTCACACACACGCACATGCACACGCAATACACACGCACACTCACCTAATGTGCAGGCTTATGGCATTGCACACTGGTACACCACAGGATGAACACACGCTTCACACAAACATCTGTTCACATTCAGTGGTTGCCAAGTAAAAAAGAGGTTATTGCGTCTCACAAATATGCACTTCAGAAAGTGTTTTCAGGATTGTTCTTGCAGTAACTGTTGGTAAGGACATTGCACAGTTTGACTGAATTGTTTAGCGAAATCCACGGAAACAATCGTCGGCGCTGGCTTAAAGACCCTTCCGTGTTTTCACTCATCTCGTTGAAAAAGCATTTCGCTAAATATTGAACTTACCAGCAAAAATACCCGTCCTCGGGACGGGATAACTTGCACGTGAATGTAAAATGTCAGGTTATAAAATTTGCACGTGAATGTAAAATGTCAGGTTACGCAACATTATCCCATAAATATCCATCTATGCTTCGGTAGATGGAGCTGCCAGTCGATATATTGCTAAAAGAGACTTGGCTAAACTCCAACGAGAACAAAATTGTCTGGCACGTGTGGTTCTCAGGGCGCCTCGGTTTTCACGATCACTACCACTACTTAAACAGTTACACTGGCTTCCAGTTTCTTGTCGAATTAATTTTAATCTGTTCACTCTTACATATCGTGCTCTATCTACCCAACAACCACCCTACTTGGCTAGTCTCCTGTATCTTTCAAATATCCATAGGCAGCTCAGGTCATCATTTTCACAACAAAACTTAACTTGTGTAAACGTTCTTTCTCTGTCGCTGCGCCTGGGGTCTGGAATAACCTCCCCACCACTTTGAAAACATCTGAAACTATAGCTATTTTCCGAAAATACTCAAGACATTTATTCCAAATTGTATTTCCACCATAAACGTTCGGTTGTCTCTCGGTCTGATACTGACTTTTGCGCGTACCTGTTCTACGATTTTGCTTAATGATTGTTTTGTTGCGCCTCTGGGCTCAGGTTCCTGAGGATATAGGCGCCATAGAAGTTAATTATTATTAATTAATTATTATCATTATATTGATGGCTTCTTGAAATTGTAACGTAATACTGGTAGTATTCATAGTAAGGTCTAGCGACGTTTTGTCTTTGTATTACGTAACTAGACAATGGAAGAAAAGACGTATGACGTCGTCAGCAATTGTATGTCATTGGTGCGGACTATTAGACGTAATAGCTACAGAGGGTAATTATACGTAATAACTACAGAGGGTAATTATACGTAATAACCACAGAGGGTAATTCGATTGTTCGTAGAAAGGGTAAGAGCGGAGTGAATTTCGAAAAAATTAAACAAACGACCCGACCGTGGGGTCGTTGATGACCCGACCGTGGGGTCGTTGATGAACCCCTGGTAGTTTGGCGCCCGAGATGCAAAGCATATAGAAGGAGTAGCATGACGAACATCGTGCATACATACTGATACACGCACGCACGCACGCACGCACGCACACTCGCACGCATGCACGAAAACACATACACATGCCTGTTCTCAGGGCGATTCATTCAAACCCCTCTTTTGAGAGAATTTGTTTTACTGTAAAATTTATCAAAATCAAAAACCGAGGAACGGGTCTGACATACATGCATGCGTGTGTGCGTGCGTGCGTGCGTGCGTGCTTGCTTGCGTGCGTGCGGGTGGGCAATCCACACCAGCACAAATTCTTCCCCGGAAAATAAAATATTGGAACTCACTACCAGGCGCAATAACCAGCTTCACAGAACCATTTAAGCTCTAACACACCCAGTTCCAAGCACGACTAAACAGCAGTCACTCTATGCGCGCACAACCGCGACCATATGATTCATTAGAAGTGTTGACCGGCGATGGAGCGATGCGCGAATAAATCAAACTTCACAGAATTATACCTACCAGTAGGAAGCAACAGCAGAACAACTTTTAATAGAAGGTGGTTGAATTAAACGTGTAGCAGCCTATGACTCGTTTTCATCTCCATCGCATTGCGCATCGTGCCCCATCGCGCCATCGCTCCATACCTATGAAGCGCCATCCATGTCAGTGAAGCGCGCATGGGACTGGTCAACGATCATTTGTTGTGGGCGATATTACACAACATAAACATTTTAACCGTCTCCTTTAGGAGGTGCCCTATAGCTGACCTACTATATATAAAAGATGTCATATAAATGTACATTTTAATGTTGTACTATAACGTTTGATGTGTATCAGCTGATAATTTACGCTATTTAATGTTTAATAAGAAATTTGATTGTTAATAGTATATTTTCATAAGGGTAATCAATATTCATGGGTAAAAATGTCGCTGGCCGCCATCGGACAAAGCGGAAGCGGAAGTAATATACTGGCGTCATCAACGGAAGTAGATTATACAACAACTTAGCGAGGAGCATTTCGGGAAAGCTTGCAGTAGAAGTAGCTTAGGATTGCGATCGATACGTTTGTTTCCAAGGACCGCCCCCCCCCCCCCGACGGGCCCTAGTCTTAACGAAGCTTCTTAGCCTGCTTCGCTAATTAACATCAACACAAACACAATGCGATATAGTTTTTAACGTTTTATTTGAACAATGTTACATCGAGTGACGAATAAAGGCACCGTAAGTATTCAGCAAGTCATTTTCTATTTTTGGTGTTAGGATTAATCAAGAAGCAGCCAAACGTGATGGTTGCGAAATTTTAAAAAGGGCTCTGAAAATGACTTACGAATACAGACGGTGGGCAATCCAGGGAAGGAGTCTGCAAGCCGGCCACCCAACCTCAATACCCCCGTAAGGGATGGAGGAGGTGTGATTTACCAAATGCTATGAACAGCGAAAGGAGTTTACTCTCCTCCGAACCCTGGTTACCTACAAGAAATTACAGCGATCCAGAAATGACAACTTAACTAAGTAAATCGACAAGAAACACTTCCGACGACTTCATCTTCGAACGAGCAAGTGGTTGCTACGGAAGTATCACGTCACACGATGATGCCACCGAATTTGATTGGTTAACGCACTAAACGGTTTCACGCAGTGACGTCACCACGTGTTACGACGCCTGATGCGTGCGCATCGCAATATTCTGATTAATTTCAAATAACAAGTAGTAATAATAATAATAATATAATAATTTTATTCAGTTGCAATGAGTCAAGCAATTATTCATTTCATTAATTATTATATTTAAATTCAACTCAGGTGATCCATATGAGACACCGCAATGATTATCGCGGGTTCACCTACAAAAATCGGTATATAAAAACATGTAATTAGTTTCAATCATAGATATATATTAATAAGTCTTACTAGTATTATGTATCTATGGTTTCAATGTATGCAGTAAGAAATTTAATGATTTAACGACGCTGAAAATGTTAATTCAACTAATAATTGCTGTCAAATAATTATTAGTGGCGTAGGTCTCTCTTAAATTTCATACAGTTTGTTATACATGTTGGTGTTCAATAGCGTCTTTAGATTATTGAGCCATGGCCCCAACTTTGGCTTAATTTGTTTGATTTGTTTTCGTAACCTGTTGCGCCTCTAGTAAAATAGGTACACGTCATCCTACACACCTAATAAACACATTATTAAACAAAACACGGACCACCACGTTGGTGTGTTAATTTAATGGCTCCCCGCTGCAACAAAAAATGCGCTGATGGGGTAATTAGCCAACTGTGACATGGGACAATAAGCCTAGGTAGGCGCATTACCCCATCACTTTGGGCGAGTTGCCCGATGTGTCCCAACTGATTTCTAAATGTATGGATATCCTATCATTGGACTATAAAATGCCATTTATTAAGCTGCTTTCTTATATAGACTTTACAGTTGCATGTCCTGTATCGCCTAATTCCGTAACATCTTTGTATTGTTTGTTGTTATTCTTCCAAGTGATTCATTCGGTGAACGTTTATGTTGAACAGGCAGCCACATTTGTTAGTAAACCTGGTTGACTTGCCATCATTCAGAGTAAACGTTTCAGTTTCATATTTGTTGGTATATACTACATCTTCGTAACTGACAAGGCGCACGAAATTGGGCAACTCAACTGTACATCACACACATACCAGAGCGTTTTCTGTATTTGCCGCTTATCCGTATAAGCAAGGACATGGGAATTCCAGCGCGCACGATTCGACGGCACCGAGACAAAAAGGTGAAGACTCCCGGAACTATGCACTTCGGGTGCACGTCATTGTTGTCTAGTGCAGTTGAACAGCAGATATGCGACCAAGTGCAAATGATGGAAAAATCGATGTAGGCCTTACCATGTTAGAAGTACACCGCCTGGCATACGATGTGGTTATGCATTTGGGTCTGATTCGTGGGCAAAGCTGCGTTGATTGATCTTTCCCCACAGACCTTTCACCATTTAGCCATAAACCTTTTTTATTTCACGAGCCTGCTGTTGCACAAAACAATGATTAATAGGACAGTCATTGTGTTGTATAAATGCATTGCTCGCACACGTTCCTCTGTTGTGCCAGTATCATGTTGTAGATGAAAGAGATGACGTTACATTATGTTAAAAATACACTAAGTTGTTTAGAAACAATGGTACCTCTCATTCCTTTGTTTTGGGGAAAACACGGTTACGATGTGCTCAGTGACAACTGCTCAGTCGTCCGCATACTGAAGATCAACAATGGTTACTGTTCTGTTTTCATTTTTGATTTAGCCCCAAGACGGCTTAGCTTGATCGATCTTCGATTGTGATGGGAAGGCAGTCAGAAGCATCGAAAAGATTGTGGGTGCAATTATACAACCCTGTTTCACACCAGTGATGATATCAAAGGGTTCCGATTAACCACCATCATGCAATACACATCCTTTCATATTCTGTGTAGTTGTCGAGTAAGAGAGACACATTTAGGAGACATCCAAGATGGACAAGGTAGCCCCATGAAGCGTCTCTGTTCACAGAGTCAAATGCCTTAGTTGGATCGATGAAGGCAAAGAATAGGTCACGTCTTTGTTCAAGAAATTTTTCCTGCACTTGACGAGCAGCAAAAATCATGTCTGCGGTGCCACGTGTGGGTTGGAAACCGCATTGTGTTTCAGGTAAGATGCTCTCCGATAGTGGTGGTAATCGGTTGAGCATGACTTTGACGAGAATCTTTCCGGAAACTAATACCACGGAAGATGCCACAGTCAGCCCTATGACCCTCTTGGCATCCTTTAAATACTGGGTTATTTCCTCAGCACTCTCAAAAAGATGGTGTAGGTGGTGGGTTAAGATTTCTCCTCCATGCTTGTATATTTCACTGGGGATGGCGTCAGTACCGGAGGCCTTGTTGTTCTTTGCGAACCTCTTCAAAAAGTGGCAGTTCGTTAAGCTCTGTTCTAATCGGTGTCTGAGGAATATTGTAGCTTGTATCAAGTTTCACCCGGGAGCCACGATTGAGTAATTCAGATAAATGTTCTCGCCAGTGATTTAGGATGCCTACCTTGTCCTTGACAAGAAGCCATCTTTTGAGCGCGGTATGTCCATAGGTGGCTCTGGTGGCTGTGAAGAAATCGCGCGTCCTGTGGTTGTCGACGAACTACTGCGGCCTTTGCCATCCACCATTAGTTCTTGGTGTTACGAATTTATATGTGCGTCGGCAAGCAGGCGTTGGTGTTTATTTTGTTTACGCGTGTGACAGTTTCGGTGCTTTTGGCAGTCCACCAAGGCAGCTCGTTTCTTGTCTATCAGATCTTTAATTGCTGTGTCATTGTCATCAAGCCAATTTTGATGGTGCTTGGTTTGATAGCCAAGTGTTTCTTCGCATACTTTGGTGCTGTTGTTGCGGAGTGAGGTACATTCATCACTTACAGAGAAATTCTCTTTTGGTGTATCGGAGAGTCTCTCTTCTAGGTTCTGTTGGAACTGATAGCTGATTTCTGTGTCTTTCATTTGCCCACATGAAGCCTCCTCCTTGTAGCATGTTGTTCCGGACGTTTTGGTGCGAATTGCATCGTTAGTTTTGCACGGATTAGCCGGTGGTCAGTCCAGCAGGCTGTAGAGCCACGCATTACCTTAGTGATGAGGACATCTGCACGATCACGTTGACGTGTGATGACATAGTCAATCAGATGCCAATGTTTTGACCTGGGATGCATCCATGATATTTTGAACATATCTTTCATGCGAAAGGTTGTATTCATGATAAGCAGCTTGTGCTCTGCATATTTGCTGAGTAGTAGGACGTTTCCTACCCCATGTCTTCCAATGACACCATCCCATTCTTCCCTACACGAGCATTGAAGTATCCAAGAAGGAGAACCTTGATATGGATGCAAGGATAGAATCAAGGGTAGTATAGAAACCTTCTTTTGTTTCGTCTGTTGCATCCAGTGTTGTCGCATAAGCACTGTTGAGTGTTGCTTGGCGCGAGTCAGCAAGCTTGAGTCTCAGCATCATTAACCTTTCACTGATTCCAACTGGTAGCTCAGATAGTTCAGTGGCAATGGAGTGTCTCACTGCCAATTCAATGCCATGTATTTTTGGTTCGTCATTTGCCTTTCCTTTCCAGAAGAATGTGTAACCTTTTTTCAGTGAGTTGGCCTTCGTCGGCAAATCTGGCTTCACTCAGAGCGAGAGTTGCCACAGCCGGCAAGCTCCATGGCGACAATAGCTGTCCGACATTCAGGGCGATTACTGTACTTTTTGTCCATAATCGCTCTGACTTTCCATACAGCGATGCCCAAGCGCTGGATGTTTCGTTTTGTTTCGTTGTTTGCAATCGCATACAAGTGGCCTCGCTGAGCGCGGTTTCACAGTCGAAGAAAGTGAAGTAGGCTATGTTTCAGGCACCTTTTCTAGCCTCCTCCCCATTTCAGGGCGAGCAGAATGGCTCCTAAACAGGTATCCAAAACACATAGGCCTACATTATATATTTTTAGACAAAACACTTGAAACGGTGCAATTTAGTGACACTGACAATCTGGTTTTCAACCAATTAATATATTTCAGTTGTAAATGTACCCATTTGGTGGCCAAAAATGGGGGTCCGGAGTCCGGATTCCTGAACCCCCTTCTGGGTCTGCACCGCCATTTGGTTTGGTTGGCTAAGCGAAACAGCGATAAGGCACCCAGCACAGTGGCGCCACACGGTGGAAAACCATCCTGCTAAGAAGAAGCCTTGTGGTGCGAATGGAATAAGACGCCGATCAAAAAAGGGTGTCGTAGAATTTCGCCTGAATTTGTCACGTCAGACATCGAAAAACAAACATCTATATGCTGTGATGTAAGTGACAAATTTCATAAGTTTTAACATGATGTAGTGTTACTCGCGGGTCTTCTGATGCTGTTGTTTTGTTCGTTGTATGCACGCCGTTGTATGAACATCGTTACGTTAGTGGTTACAGCACCACCACTGCCCAATGCCACTGCCCGGCCCCTGGATTGGCGTTACGGTAAATCGGTCATAACATTTTAACAACAAGAACACTTATTTGTAACAAGAATGCATATTTTGTCCGGCAAATGAGTTGCCGTACTGTGGGGTTGCCAACATTTGAAGAAAGGTAATGAGTAGATTTAAAATTCAAAATGGAGCCATTGGATCGGTGTAAGCGTTTGTTCTATGTCAACTTTTGGCGGGAAATCGACATATGCGAGGCTGCGTAGTGTTGTCAGAAAACATACCAAACTTTCAAAGGCTATGCGTGTGTAGCCTCTAAATACGCAGTCAACGCAAAAATGCATCGAACTGGCAACGCTGTCACTGATATTGAAAAATTCCCTCAATTGTTTAAAATTGGTATGCAACAATGTTTACAGAGACGCCCTAGGCTATGGGTATGACTATGACTATGTTTTCCAAGTTTACAAACTATTACAATTCAATGAAATATATTATAATAATGTATAATGTTATTGATGTTTCTGTGAAAAATGTAGATGGTGTGTAAAGTAGTGCAACATAATTTATGTCAACGACAATGTGTTAAATCAGCCTCCTCACTTAAAGAGTTCCAGTTAATGCCCTCAGATAGAAAACATGATAACATTTTATTCTACCCTATGTTTACCTCAAAATAGAATATTTGAAGACTAAAATATTTTTTTCAATAGTACATGCTAATGAAATTTTTTGAAAGGTCTATGAAGAAAACCAGTATGGATTAGTTGGAACTCATTTAAAATAAGCATAAAGCTGAATGGTAGTCGACCATAAAGGCACGTCCGAAAATTACATCACCCAAAATGGCACATACGAAAAGGCACATTTGGACAAACTGAATAAATTTAATCGATCATGAATTGGTTTGGGCAAACGGATGATTGCTTATAAAAATCAAACCAATTGCCAACACAAATATAAACATGTCGCTAACAGCTGCTGGATGTATGCTGATTGCCCTTCTACTTCTGTAGTAATTCCCTGGTTCATATAGTCATCATCCCACCAGGCCCAAGGCTTCTGGGAGCAGATCTTTAAGGAGATACAAAATGCAGTAGTTTGGACAATGTGTCGATCATAATCATTATAAACACAGTGCATAATTGTAGGATAATTCAGTTGGCCAATGAAGGCACTAGATAGTGAATGGCCCACATAGGGATTTTTAGCACCAGGAGTCATGTAGTAACAGAATTCTTGTTTCTGCAGTGTTCTGTTCTCTGGCAAACTGACAGCACCAGTTTATTTCTTCTATCCAACAGTAAGTTGTTAATTTGTTTTTGGATCTTAGTTATATGATGTCGACAATTCAGGACAATTCAGCACAGTTGTAACTAGCTATGTTGGTTCACCAGTGATGTGTAACATAATCCATGTTTATTGGATGGAAACAGTTGGATTTCATTAACAAACAACAACATTGTAACCTCACAAACATTATTTTGAATCAATTTACCCTTAATTATTGTCATCCTTTTTAATATTCATGATTAACTCTGAAAACAAACAGATTAGTTATTTCTTCCACCTGCAGTTTTGATTAATGTCAAAGTTGTGTGTGTAAAGGGTATGCTTGGAATACAGTGATAGTTGATTAGTACTGGTCAGTAACAAGTGATTAAATTTTAGTTTTTGCGATTTATAGACATCATCCAACTTTGGATTCGGCCATCTTGCTTACGTTGAGTACACACATGTTTAAATCTAGTGTAGGAAGTGTCTAGGTGTGTAGACAGACCACTTTCTATATTGTCTGTCCTTGATGAGGAGTCTATCAAATGACAAGTATGCAATCTTTCCCTCTACTTTATCCGTCCGCTTGTACAAGGGGGGTGTCACCGGGAGATGAAGCTGATGATCAGCAGCAAGCCGGAATGCCTGGAGAGAGGGGATGTCCTGTGTCTTCAGTGTCTCCTTGACACCTGCAATCCAAGTTTTTCTTGGTCTCCCCCTCGCTTTGAAGCCTGCCATCCTGGTGTTGTGTGTTTTGAGGGCCAGCTGGTTGGTGGTCATGCGTGTCAGATGTCCAAACCACTTGATTCTCAGTTGTTGTATGTAGTGGTAGGCTGATGTTGTATGTAGTGGTGGGCTGGTGTTGTATGTAGTGGTGGGCTGGTGTTGTATGTAGTGGTGGGCTGATGTTGTATGTAGTGGTGGGCTGGTGTTGTATGTAGTGGTAGGCTGGTGTTGTATGTAGTGGTGGGCAGGTGTTGTTGTATATAGTGGTGGGTTGGTTTTGTTCGGATCATTTCCCTGATATGCTCGTTTCTTATCACGTTTCGTCTGGTCTTGCTGATGGCTCTTCTTAGACATCTCATCTCGCAGGTGATGATCTTTCTTTCAAGGCTTTGATCAGGGTCCATGTCTGGCACTGGTGTGTTAGGGTCCATGTCTGGCACTGGTATGTCAGGGTCCATGTCTGGCACTGGTGTGTCAGGGTCCATGTCTGGCACTGATATGTCAGGGTCCATGTCTGGCACTGGTGTGTCAGGGTCCATGTCTGGCACTGGTGTGTCAGGGTGGGGATGAAGATGGAGTTGATGAGCTTAGCTTTGGTTTCGATGGGGATGTTGGCACGTTTTAGGAGCGGTGCAAGCTGGTAGCTGACATTGTTTGCTTTCTGGAACATTGTTTCGACTTCTGTTAAGTCATCCATCTTCTGTAAATATGCTGCCGAGGTACTTGAACTCAGTCACTTGCTGGAGTGTGAGTGCCATTGATTTCCCTCAATCTCCATTAATGTCCCAATCTAATGTGTTATCAACCATGCTTTTAGGCAATAGAACGTTAACTATATATATATATATATATATATATATATATATATATATATATATATATATATATACAGTGAACATTTTGCAATTTTTAGGCAATAAAATGCTAACTATATACAGTTAACATTTTGCTTGATAAAATACAGAATATGTATTTAGTACAAGTTCTTCTAAGTGGAAAAATAAATATCTATGTAAACTGACATGCCACCTCTGACCTCCTGCTGTCTAGTAAGGGATGTTTTATTTGGGGTAGATATAAAACCATGTGGTTACATTTAAGTGCTTCATAACCCCTGGGGTGTGATAAAGCTCAGACCTATCAAAGTCCCCATTGTCCAGGGGTGTTGCTGTGTCAGCCTAGCAGGTCTGTTGACATTTTGGCCAGTGAGTGGGTGGGTGGTCAGTGTGAGTGGTCAGTCTATCCAGGGGCTCATGGTGCAGTGCACTGTACATAGTGGTGATATTTGTCAGACTTCATGCCAAGCTAGGACAAATTATTACCAACAAATGTTCAAAATCTGCAGTGAGCTTGGGCATATTGTACAGTGTTCCCATAACACAACGGTAAGCTATACTTTATAGGTGCTTTGAAATGGATGATCTCAAAACATTGATGTTCAACACAACACATTAATTGGTTTCATGTTGGAGGGGTTAGCAGCTCTGTTTTGTTTGGCGTTGTATATCAATGTATGTTTTCCACAAACATTGTTAATTTTCGTATCATAACTCATATAAGGCCTTCAACTTGTCATACATGTAGGCAGTTTTGCGTTATGACGGATGAGGAGATATATGAACAATATATGAATTGCATGTGATGGTTAGAGTATGAATATTAGGACAAGGACATTTTTACATGTTTGCATGTAAAGAGATGGGAGTCTGAAATTAAATGACATTGGTGTTTTGAAATCATCCCTTAGCCCCTGCTGATTTGAATTTAAAGCCTTTGATCGCTATCAACTTGCTGGTGTACATATAAGATTAACTACAGGATGGGATAAGGTTATATCAATGTACTCTGAGACCCCTGACACTGTCATGTGTCTGGGCAGTTACCAACGTACTGGTGAGCATTTGTATTGCATGTAATTTTCTTGTTTCTTCTTTCATGGATTACACTGTCAATTGCTCTGGTGTTGCAATGATTGACTTTAGCCTTGGAGTAATCCTAAATCCTTCCCTTCCTGCCTGCCTCCTTGGTTGCCAGTATGACTGTGGAGTCTGTATCTGTATATTTTATTAGCAAATGTTTGGACACACACTAGTGGTTGGCTGAGTCGGCAGGAACTTGCTAGGTGTATACAGCTAAACTTGTTGCTGTGATTCAATTTTTGAATCGATTCAGTAATTGTTGCGCCAGCCAAATCAACACGTGACTCGAGTTTTGTTGAGTTATGGACCAGCGTACACTGCATAAGTCCATTTTATGTCAGAAGAACAGCTTAACAGTGTACGCCTAGCAGTAGCATTAGGTGTTCAAAGAGATGATGAATTACATGAAATAATGCCTGGACACAGATAATTCCTATATTTTATTGTAAATGGGAAGAAACTATTTCCAAATGTATCCGGATGACCTGATTACCAGTGTTATGATTATGTGAGCATTTATAGTTTGATCCAATGATAGGTACTCTATCCTACTAGATTCATAGCTATGTCAGACCCAGCCTATCTGGCTGTTAACCTCCCCACCCTTGCTTATTTTGATTTAACTTCCTGTCACATGTGTGTTTGTGTAAGTATAAATTATCCTAACAGTCTAACCACAGATGAATAAGAGTGATTGAAATATAGCTATCCAATAAAAGGCACCTTTCATTTGGACTTAGTTTTTTGCTGGTCTGCAATTTACATTTAATCTGATGAGTAGAGCTCACATATACCTCTCTCTCGTGGCATTTGCATGTCTTCATTGTATATGCTTGCCTAAGTCTCACAGGGCATTACATTGTCTTCAATGTATTTCTCAGAGGGCATTGTCTTCATTGCATATGCAGTGTTCTCGCTGGGGTCTCCAAAAATTGGGGTCTCCAAAAATTGGGGTCATGGGATCCCATGGATCAGAAAAAACGGAGTTTCGTACAACAGAATTGGGGTCCAAAGGTGTCTGAAGCTCTAACCAGAAAATCAAGTCAGTGACAGTGTATAACCATTTTCTTTTTTAAACTTATAATAAAACAGTTTTGAAACGTGCCTTCTGTGAGAACTGGCTTTTTAAATGCATTTGAAACCGAATTTATCTTTTTGAAATGAAAAAATCTATAATTTGAAACCGAATTTACCTTTTATGAAATGGAATATTCATAATTTGAAACAGAATTTACCTTTCTCTGAAATGGAATATGCATCATTTGAAACAGAATTAACCTTTTTCTGAAACGGAATTGAAATGGAATTTGCCTTTTTTGAAACGGAAAATCTGTGTCCCTAGCTATGACTATGGGTGTTGTACATAGTACAGAAGTAGTGTCTAATCCAGTGTTGAACTTTTGCTTCTTGTCATGTTTAGGAGACCATAAAATAAGTTTGATGCCGCTCTGTAAACACGATCTGCCTATTGTCTGTGATGTAACTGATAAAAAGATAATAAAATAATTTGATCAAAAACACTGAGCTAAACTGATGTAAATCATGGTAGTGACAGGAATAGCTAATAGCCAATAATAACATCTAGGGCAGGTTAGTTAACAGGAAATAAAAATTGCCCCCCATGTCCAACAACAACAACAGTCCCTGCTCTGGTCATGGGGGGTCACAGTGAAGCTAAACAGTCCCCCCTCCCCTGGCAACATATCACTGCCTCTCCCAATGTGTTGACAGTTACTAGTGTGATACATAATGTAATGTCCCGTGTTTGTGGTGCTGGTGGTTGTGGTGCCGGTGGTTCTGGTGCCATTGGTTGTGGTGCTGGTGGTTCTGATGCCAGTGGTTGTGGTGCCGATTGTTGTGGTGCCAGTGGTTGTGGTGCCAATGGTTCTGATGCTGGTGGTTGTGGTGCCAGTGGTTCTGATGCCGGTGGTTGTGCTGGTGGTTGTGGTGCCAGTGGTTGTGCCGGTGGTTGTGGTGCCAGTGGTTGTGCCGGTGGTTGTGGTGCCAGTGGTTGTGATGCCGGTGGTTGTGGTGCTGGTGGTTGTGGTGCCAGTGGTTGTGATGCCGGTGCTTGTGGTGCCAGTGGTTGTGATGCCGGTGCTTGTGGTGCCAGTGGTTGTGGTGGCAATGGTTCTGATGCTGGTGGTTGTAATGCCAGTGGTTCTGATGCCGGTGGTTGTGGTGCCAGTGGTTCTGATGCCGGTGGTTGTGGTGCCAGTGGTTCTGATGCCGGTGGTTGTGGTGCCGGTGGTTCTGATGCCGGTGGTTGTGGTGCCGGTGGTTCTGATGCCGGTGGTTGTGGTGCTGGTGGTTGTGGTGCCGGTGGTTGTGGTGCCAGTGGTTGTGATGCCGGTGGTTGTGGTGCCAGTGGTTCTGATGCCGGTGGTTGTGGTGCCGGTGGTTGTGGTGCCAATGGTTCTGATGCTGGTGGTTGTGGTGTCGGTGGTTGTGGTGCCGGTTGTTCTGATGCCGGTGGTTGTGGTGCCAGTTGTTCTGATGCCGGTGGTTGTGGTGCCAGTGGTTGTGGTGCCGGTGGTTGTGGTGCCAATGGTTCTGTGCCAATGGTTCTGATGCTGGTGGTAGTATTGCTAGTGGTTCTGATGCCAGTGGTTGTGGTGCTGGTGGTTGTGGTGCCAGTGGTTGTGGTGCCAGTGGTTCTGATGCCCGTGGTTGTGGTGCTAGTTGTTGTGGTGCTGGTGATTCTGATGCTGGTGGTTTTGGTGCTGGTGGTTGTGGTATTGGTGGTTGTGGTTGTGGTGCCGGTGGTTGTAGTACTGGTGGTTGTGGTGTCGGTGGTTGTGGTGCCGGTGGTTGTGGTGCCGGTGGTTGTGGTGATGTATTATTTGCCAAGCTTATACATTATGTACACTCTAAAAGGTAATTTAACTTTCTTCAATATAAATGTCAGTCTGGTACTAACATAGATAGCCAGAAGTTTGTTTCAAGTATAATTGTCTGGAATTATATGATTTTTTATTTATATATATCACTTCACAATTAGAGTGGTATTTAACATGTTTATTTATGTTTAATTCAATTTCATGCCAAAGTTAGATCTGCATTCTTTGTGATGTAGTGCTACTTTGTTCCCTAGTTGGCAGCACTAGATTAAATCTTGCCAAGGGGAACATCCACAAGAACATTCTGGTTGATGGTAAATTTACAACACACCCAGGATTAATCTTCCCCAACCTCCTTCTGTTCCTCTCTCCTTGTTTTACTTCCTCAGTTCACACTTCCATGTGCCTTCTTCCCTGCCTCTCGCCATCCGCCTTCCCCTCCCTCCTGCCCTAGGCTTCCTCTTCATCAAGTGCTTCCCTCCTGCCCTGTGCTTTTTTTTCATCACTTCCCTCAACATCCACCCTTGCTGTATATTTCCCAACTTACCTGTTTGGTTGGTTCCCGGCCCACTATGTGGCGCCACTGAACCCCACTGGGGCCAGTCTATTAAAGCTACTGTTGGACAGCAGACATGGGAGGTTCGCCCCCAAAACAGGTGGGAGATGGGACGTTGAGACCTCTGCCACACCCCCTCTCCAGTCAGGTAAAATAATGAAAGGAATTCCATGTATAGGCAGTATGACATCGTTCCTCTTGAACATGTAATCATAATGTTGTAACTGTATCCATACTCTGGCTATATGAGCTGTAATAATGATTCTTGAGGCAGAGAGTGATATTGTTCATATTAGTTATACTTATGTTCAGTTGTATTTTAATCATTATTTTATGCATCAATTGCCAGTGGTAATTTATTGTAATTATGCATGTCTTAGTCCAATTATAGACCGTATTAAGCTCAGTATACCAATATAGGGGATGTACCAAGGAACATGCCTCACTCTCTCTCATTCCCTCATTTAATTCTTCCCTTAATTCTTGCTTCCCTAAGTTTAAGCCAATTCCTTCCATTTAAGCCCTGCTTGTCTGGCTGCCTTACTACATTCTGGGTCTGTCTGCCCTCCCACATGTCTTCCCATAGTTCTGCTTGTGTCTATAATTTATTATGTATTCCATCCATCCATCCATCTGTCCATCCTTCCCTCCCTCCCAAAATGTTTTGCCCTCTGGAGAAATTCCTGTACAAAGAGCTGTCCCACCCTGTATGAACTTCATTCTGTGTCCTTTTTGACACTCTAAGTTAAGTGTTCTCCGTATTCGCTAGGTGGCAGGATTTTTAGCCTAAAGTGTTCTTTTGATCACAAAAACAGCCTTATTCAAGACTAACGTAGCAAACTAATTAAAACTAAATTGTATGATGGCCCCGTGCAAACGGCAGTTAAAGGCCACAAGGCACTTAATTTGTAGCAGTTGTAGTAACTGGGTAGATTTCGTCAAGTCTGGGTGCGAGAAGTCCTGGGCTGAGGTCCAGGCAGATAGTTTTAGTTTTGAGTGTAGGGGATGCGCAAGGATGAAGGAAATAGAGGTGGAGTTGGAAGAGCTGAGGCTGCTCGTTGTGGCAATGGTGGGAAGGGAACAGGGGAGTTGTGCCAGTAGTTCCGGTGAGGGAACAGTAGACGATAAAGTGGGGAAAGACACAAGAGATGCTAGGGAGAGCTCACCTCAGCCTGGGAGGAAGCTGAGAGGAGGGAAGGTGACAGGTCATAGGGAGACAGGACGTAAGGAGACTGGAAGGAAAGGAACGGGAGGGAAGACAACCGGGGTGAAGGACAGGGGAGTAGTGGAGACAGGAGGGAAGGAGAAGGGAGTGGGGGAGACGGGAGGGAAGACAACCGGAGTGAAGGAGAGGGGAGTAGCGGAGACAGGAGGGAAGGAGAACGGAGTGGGGGAGACGGGAGGGAAAACAACCGGAGTGAAGGAGAGGGGAGTAGGGGAGACAGGAGGGAAGGAGAAGGGAGTGGGGGAGACGGAAGGGAAGGGGTCAGGACAGAATGTGATGGAGGGGATCGAAAGGAAGAGTTATTCTGCAGCAGTGATAGAGGGGGTGAGAAAGAGAGCGAGGGTGTTTGTGGGGGATTCGATAGTTAGGAAGACCGACAGAGTCTTAAACAAGGGAGATGATGTGGTGGTCTGCTTGCCTGGAGCCAAAATAGAGGCGATAACTGAGAGGGTAAAAAACATCGTAGGCTTGGGTAAGGGTGGATCTGTTTTAGTACATGTAGGGACAAATAACGTAGAGAGGGAGGGTACAACTGCCATAGTTAGGAAATATAGGCAGTTGGTCAGAACACTAAAACAGATGCGGGTTGAGCAGGTAATACTGTCAGGGATTTTACCTGTAATGGGCAGGAGGGGTCACAAATATCGAAATTGTCGGGGGATGGCAATTAACATGTTAGTCCAGAGGCTGTATAGGGAAGAGGAAGTTGGATTTGTGGATTTATGGGGAAGTTTTGTTGGGAGGGCTGATATGTACATGAAGGATAGGCTTCATTTAAGTGGAAAGGGGGCGGCAGTATTCGCGGACAAACTTTCAGCAGCAGTAGATAGCGACTTGGGTACAATGACAAATATTTTTGGAAGTAAACATTCTTTAAACTAGAAGTGCAGGGGGGTTACCTAGAGGTGTCTCAAGCAGAACAAGAGGCCACTAGCACAGATAAACCAATATCAAATCATCCGAAAAACATCTCTGAAAAAGGTTATAGATGCGTATGTTTAAATGCAATGAGCATAGTAAATAAGAAAAACGAATTAAACATTATGGTAGAAGATATTGACCCTCACATAATTGGTATAACTGAATCATGGGCCAACATAGATATAACAGATGCTGAATTAGGACTGACAGGATACGTAATGTTTAGGAAAGATCGAATAGGAAGAAGGGGCGGGGGAGTTATTTTATATGTTAAAGAATCTATTCAGGCTTATGAAATAAAACTAGAAAGGGAAGCAGATTGCGATGAAGCTGTTTGGTGCAAAATTGTTTCAGGAAATTCAAAATTAACTATTGGATTAGTTTACCGAAGTCCAAACATAAACAAAGAGGACAACACAAAAATAAAAAACGCTATAAAGGAAGTTAGTAAAGGGGAATGTATCATAATGGGAGATTTTAACCATGGACACATACAATGGAATTCTCTAGAGAGCACAGGGATTGAGGATCAACAATTTCTATGTTTAATCCAGGATAGCTTTCTTACTCAGCACGTGCTAGAACCAACCAGGGGAGAAAATGTATTAGATATAGTTTTGTCATCACAAAAAGAATTAGTGGACAATGTAAAAATATTTGAACCATTGGGTAATAGTGACCATAATCAAATACATTTTGACATCAATGTAAAATCAGAAAGTAAAAATAAGAAAACGTACAAGAGAAACTTCCACAAAGGTAACTACAAAGATATGAGAAAATACTTAGCACAGCTAGATTGGAATAACATGCTGATGAATAAGACTGCAATTGAATGTTGGAATATTCTAAAATATGAAATTGAGAGTATCATTGATAAATTTGTTCCCTTCCGAAAACAAGGAAAACGGTGTAGAAAGAAACACTTGTCAAAAGAGGCAATTAGAAAAATAATGCTAAAACAAACTATGTGGAGGGTTTATAGGCGTACCAGAAAGGAAGAAGACTATGCAAAATACAAAGAGGCACTTAATGCAGCTACAACTGAAATCAGACAATCTAAAAGAAGCTATGAGCAAAAACTGGCATGTAACATAAAAACTGACAGCAAGGGTTTTTATGCATATGTCAGGAGTAAACAAAATGTACAAGACAAGGTTGGACCTCTAGAAGACAGTGCTGGAAATATAATATCACAGGGGTTTTTAATGGCGGAAGACCTAAATGGTTACTTCAGTTCAGTGTTTACAAAAGAAGATATTAGTTCATTACCAGTTGCTGATGCTAAATTTCAGGGGGCTAAATCTGACTATTTAGGACCGTTAGTTGTAACTCCAGAATTGGTAGCTAGGAAAATAAAAGCAATGAAGGATAACAAATCACCGGGAGTGGATGGGATTCCTCCAAAATTACTAATGGAAACAGTAGATCAAATCAGTATACCACTTGCAAGAGTATTCAACTTGTCATTAAAAGAGGGAGTTGTTCCGTTTGAATGGAAAGAAGCAAACATCATACCATTATTTAAAAAGGGTTCGAGAAATAAGTCAGAGAATTACAGACCAGTGAGTTTAACGTCAGTGATTTGTAAATTATTAGAAAGGTTAATTAAAGACCATATGGTGGACTTCCTCGTTAAGCATAAATTATTAAATTCATCTCAACATGGATTCCTTAAAGCGAGGTCATGCTTAACAAATATGTTATGTTTTTGGAAGAAATCACTAAGTGGATAGACGAGGGATCGCCAGTAGATATTATCTACTTAGATTTTCAGAAAGCTTTTGACAAAGTGCCACATCAAAGATTGCTACTTAAATTAAAAGCCCATGGTATCGGGGATAGCATAACTGACTGGATAGAACAATGGCTGACTGACAGAAGACAACGAGTTGTAGTAGATGGCGAAGTTTCAAATTGGAAATCGGTTTTGAGTGGCGTACCTCAAGGATCAGTATTAGGACCTATATTATTCTTAATTTATATCAATGACTTGGACGAGAGTATAACAAGTAACGTACTGAAATTTGCGGACGACACAAAACTGTTTAGAAAGGTTAATACTGATGGTGATAAACAACATTTACAAAACGATCTAGACAGATTAGTGAAACGGTCTGAGAAATGGCAGATGCTGTTCAATTTTGGGAAATGTAAATGCCTACATACAGGACATGGGAACTTGAATGTAAACTATAAAATGGGAGCTACTGTTCTTGGTACTACTGTAAAAGAAAAGGACTTAGGAGTTACAATAAGCGCTGATATGAAAGTTTCAGAGCAGTGTGGTATTGCAGCTTCAAAGGGTAATCAAATTCTTGGATTGATTAGAAGAAACATAACATACAAGGGAAAAAAGTTAATTATACCTCTTTATAAAGCAATAGTTAGACCTCATTTAGAATACTGTATACAAGCATGGAGACCATATCGTAAGAAGGATATAGATACGCTTGAATGCATACAAAGGAGAGCAACTAAAATGATTCCAGAACTTAGAGACCTTAGTTATGAAGAACGCCTGAAAGAATGTGGTTTAACAACTCTAGAGACAAGGAGGTTAAGAGGAGATCAGATTGAAGTTTTTAAGATATTGAATGGGTATGAAAATATTGATAGAAATATGTTTTTCTCACTCAAGAAGGATAGCAGAACTAGAGGACATGAGGTAAAATTAGTAAAGGATCAATGTAGATTGGACATCAGGAAGCACTCGTTTTCACAGAGGACAATAAATGAATGGAACAAACTGTCTACAGATTGTGTAACTGCTAGCAGCGTGAATATGTTTAAAAACAAGGTTGACACATATATCAGGACGGCGGGTTATAAGTAGGTGAACATTGTTGGACTCTCGATAAGCCAATGGCTTCCTTGTCCACTTGCCATCTGGGCCTTTGGCTTGGATGGCAAATCTTGTTAAATCTTGTTAAATGTACATTTGTCTACTGTCCAGATTTCACTTAGTTGTGTTTGATGTGCTGTTGTTTCCCCAGTGGCATTTTGTTGCAGATTAAGACTGGAGACTGTTAGTTGATTGTAAGCTCCACCTTCCACAGAGAAGGGACGAGCAGGGTTTGCCTCTAATGAAAATATGTTCCTGGTCCACAGGACTAGCAAATTCAAAAAGTTGCTGGTCCTGCTGAAAAGTTATTGGTCCTGGAAATGTTGGGTCGAGGGTGATTTTTTTTAAGTTTGTGTAATATTTAATAAAATTATTAATTTTGATTAATTTTTTATATTTCATAAAATTGTACATTTTGATTAATATATCATTTATGGAATGGAATATTTCCGAAATATCCCACGATCAGGCAGCATATTTACTGCAACAGGACCAAAGTTAGACTGACATGTGGCAACACATCTTGTATGTATTTGGGTCATATATTAGCCAAGAAAATTCCACCAACCAGGAATGTTTTAATGTCCTTTGACGTTTATCTTTGTTATACAATTGACCGACTTCACGCTTCTCTTCGTCTGTTTTTCCGCTTTTTAGGGGGTGGCGGCTTACATCCCGTAAAACCAAACTTTAACAAGGACATGGTAGACTTTACTCTAGAAGGCTATGGATGGTTGCTAGTTATTTACAGTTAATCTGTACGTCACCTAAGGCTAAGTGTATTTACACGGACAAATCTACAAAATTATCCAGAAAAATTATTTGAGTAAGTTTGTGTTTCACAGAAATATCAACAATTTTGACAAGGAGGAGATTCATGCAAGACACACCGTGATTGGCCAGGATGCGTGATCTCTGTAAATCTCGACCAATCAGGTCACACGTATCAATGACACCGTACTTGTGAAAATGTCCGCCTCTCAGTCAGACGCAGCCTTTCGGCAGTTTCGTACTTGCGCGATGCATGCAGCAATAATACCATATTATCTCGATGAATTACCCGTGTGAATAATCGGACCGCAGGACCAGTAACTTCATTTTTGTGTCGGTCCGACGTCAAATAAATCAGCCACGGACCGAGGGACCGACGTTAATTTTTAACCCTGGGGACGAGGCAGACAGCCAATCAGTTCTGTCATCTTCTAGTACTTGATAAACCTGCTAGTATTTTAATATTCGAAAATCTGGCATGCTTAAAAACAGGTCCATATGACACAGAACAGGTTTATACTGGTTAGGCTTGTATAATTTGTATTGTTTTATATATCCAATAGATAGCTTTGACAAAATGGTTGCAATTGCATTGTTTTATTTGGGATTTTTTTACTCATAATTTTTACATGGCTGCTTAATATTTCACTCAAATCAATTTCCTGGCCTTAAAGACTAGTGAAATAATTTATGTACATTATCACTGGTTTACAGCCATTAGATAAATTGCAGTTAAACTTGGCATCTAGACACACATCTCATGGCAGGCAGAATATGATCAACATATTGCATGTCACTATTACATTATGAGGGCAAAACAGAAACATAACAAATAGAAAAAAAAAATTAATTTAAAAACTTAATATTTTTAATGTAGCCATTTTATGTGTTAATGGTAAAATAATTTCATTTTACCAAAGCAGTTGTCCAATGTGTAATGTTTGTGTACCATTTAACATGTCATTTATGGTATGATACATATTCCTTTTCAGTAGGTAGATATTATATAAATTATACATGCAGAATTGCTGCACAACACATTCATAATTATTAGGTAAGGTTTACCCTGAGTACAGTTTATGTGCCTTTTGTTAAGTGGCCTGTTTAAAAAGATTACAAGTTATGACTATGCAAAGGTATGCAGCAGGCGATAATAGAAAAACCCTGGGGCTGGGCATTTAATCTTGTGGTAAGAAAATATGTGTTTCTTTTACTAACATTAAATTAAATGGAAATTAAGTAGCAGCTACTATAAGATTTTTTAGGGCATCGATGATTTTTTTGAGGGCATTGATGGTTTTTTAGATTTTGCTGTGGCAGTTTTCATTATTAAATATTTCAATAGTAAGCGCTGTATATAATTATGTAGTGTCCAGCGGGGTTGCCATAATCCCCCCTGGCTACTGGGTGGTGAGCGGACGTTGGTCAGTGATATAGATGCTGATTACTGAGTCACAAACCATGAAAGCTGGAGGGAGTGAACATAATATAGGCTTTCAACTCGTCTCACTCCTAAGTTCGGTTGGTATTTGCATAGCCGCCACTCTGCTCTGACAGACCTGTAGTTTACTGGCTGTGAATCGCGGACTGTTCAGGTGTTCTGTCATTCCTCAAGTGCTGTGTGCAGTAAGTTTTTTCCAGCAAATTGCACAGGGTTTGTGTTGTTGGGTCTTTAACTTGGGGTGAATAATTGATGGCTCCATTTAGGGGTGGCTTGTTATGTAATGGTGACTTGTTTGAATGCCCCCTTGTTAGGGCAGACCCAATGCCAAGAAGGTGGCACTTGATGTGTTGTGAACCAGGCTTGGTTCCTGTGGAGTTTCTCTTGCTCTGTGATCACTGATAGTTGGCTTCATTTATCTTTTCCAGACAGCTGGAGGTAATGGCTATGAATTGACGACTGTGTCAATCAAGAGGATCCTGTCGGTGACAAAAGAAAGGAAGTGGGTATAAATTAAAGCAAATGTCTGTTGTGGTTCACATTCCGCCAAGCCGCTCAGATACACAAGTCCTGGTGTAATGGTCACTGCAGACTGCCCGTTGGTCAAACCACACTGTTTGGAATATCTGGAATCACCACTTGGATTATGATGTCACTTGTGTGAAATTGGCAGCTGTGTAACAGGCACTGTGGATTATAATGGCAGAGAAACATCGTCGTCGGGATGTAAGGCTGTCTAGGAGATCAGAGGAGAACGGGAGGGCGACTGCAGAACAGGTGGAGGAGGAGGATACCTTTAAAGTCACCATACAGGAGCGAGCAAGTGAGTGACACATGTCATGTCAAGTGAGTGACACATGTCATGCATATTTCAATTGTTGCATAATTCACTGTTGAAAAATCCGTACAGTGGAAATCCATTTTGTGTGTTGGAAGTTAGTACACATATCCAACCAATCACACAGTGCAGATCAAAATGGACTTTCATCGTTTAGACTCTTCAACAGTGATGTAATATATTGTACCATCGTACTGACGCAGTGGCTCATTGTCAGCAGGAGGTTCAGGATTTCAACCCCAAGCCCACCGAATCATTACGTAAAAATGTTTGATTCATCTAGCACCAGCCGTGTGGAAGTTGGAAATATGTGTCTTTCGTAATACCTCCCTATAGGTCCCTTAATAATACCCCCCATATCCTACAATAGGGCTATTTTGAGTATACTTAAATCATGAGATCACCCAATGCCATATACCACACTGCATGTACTGTATACATATCAAGTCCTGTCCCAAGGCCACATTAAATTGCACCCGTCACACCATACTGCACCCATCGTGTTATATGGCATACCAACATAAACCACCCATGTGCATTACATGCAACAAGTGCAGTAATGTACACAGTGGTTAACACATACATCCGCTGAGTTCTGGGTTCAACACCACTACGTTTGGTGTAAAAATCCTGGCTCTTAACATTGTGGACTTTGTATGCAGTCCTCGTGACTTGGTAGCATCTTGATAATTGATAATTAGCTAGGGATGTAAAAGACGACTGAGGACGACATGCACCCTTCCCTGGCAGTGCATAGAAAAATTGGCTTGGCGTAAGCTAGGTTCTGAAAAACGCTGAGTAGTTGATTCAGCATATTATAGACAGACTAGTCAGTTAATAGAAAGTGTGAGTGCTGGGAAGGAAGAAAATCTCTAGGACCATATATCACACGCTAAAGTGAGCCACATCAAACCATGCTGAACGCTACTAACCAAACCATCCACACCACACGTGACAGCTCCACAATAGTGCATGCCACACTGGGTTTGATGCCTAATATATCACCACAGAAAGTGAATGGCTCCTTCACTGAGCTACACTTCTGCTGTCTGTGGTTGTTTAGTGCTAGTGATTTATTCGGGCCAGCAGTGTATCAATCATTATGAGTGAGTCCTACAACCTCCCACACAGAGAGTCAGCCGGGTGAGCGGAGGTGAATGGAATAGCTGTGTAGCTTCGTTGCTCTGTGTAACATTCAACAAATTTTACACTTCATGCTAACTACTAGTGAATAATTTCAATAAATCAGTAATTACAATAAACAATAATTAATACTGTTTTATTTTATTCTTGAACCAGAGCAGGTAAATGTAATGTCCTCTGCTTGCACACAAAAGCACAGCCTACTTTCAGGGCGGTCTCAGAAGTCAAGTTGACTGATCAGTATCAAGTAAATGCTGTAGCTGGTAGCCTCAGGGTTCTGGTGATATACTCCCTCAAAGTGTCTCTGCATGTTATGTTCTGCACATGCAATTACAACAAAATGTCCTCGAGATTAAACAATAATCTTACATTACTACCATCCAATATTCTACCAATAGTATATTAAGCACGTGATATTACATTTTAATTATACTGCACTTGCAACAGAATTTATAAATCTTGTAATATAATTTATTATGTCTCTGTATTTCATAGAATTCCAGGTATTAAGAGCCAATAATATGCTGAACTTGGTAACGTTGTTATGTAGGTTATGACTTATAATAAAACAAAATTATAAAGAAAAGAATGTGTTCATTGTCTATTTATAATTTAATGAATCAATAATTTAGCCAAATTTATCATAATAAAGTTGGACCATTTTGCGGCATCCTGTTCAGAATGAAGTGGTAGTTTGGCCTACATCTATAGTAACATGAAAAGTGTTATTATAACTGTCAATTACTGCACTGATTGACTTGACAAATTCTTGTCATAGATGTGATCTGTGAGATACAGAAGGTCCATGAATAATAACAAATTCTTGTCATACATGTGATCTGTGAGATACTGAAGGTACATAAACAATAACTGACCAAATAATCCACAATTATACACAACATTTAGAAAAATGGTAATTAATATTTCTTTATGAAAATTATAAATATAAATATATATAAAAAAAAATAAAAACATATATAAAAATTATACCTTCTTTAAGTCAGGGTAATTCTATTTTTAATCAGAGCTCTGTAGTAAGTAGCCACATTGCATTTGTTGACAAGTAGGCTGACCAGATGACATATTTTGAGTAGGTGGCTTTCAAAATCCCCGAGACATGGTTGAATGAATTGTTTGATTCACACAGTCACCCAAGCATTCTAAGTAGATTAGATAAACTCAAACCTACTGATCAACATCAAAGACAGTGAATGGGCTATAATGATATAGAATCTCTATCAGTATACATTCACATTATGGTATTTATTTATCTGTTTAACCCACCTGAACGGTTTGACATTTAAACTACCTATTAGCCATACTCCAGCAATCAAAACTGTGCCTTGTGGCAATAACAATAAACCCAGTTAGTCGAAACTTGAGCCAGGTCAGTGCACTATAATAACAGGTCTACACACTCTACATATACATGCTACAAATGTTTGTAGAATTTTAAATTGCAGCAATTTCCATGTGACCTGAAGTCCAGAACTTGTGTGTGTATATTTCAATCCTTGACTAATTGCTAAACTAGAGAGTCATATTGTATATTTATGTCTAAACTGTGTAATGAGGTCACATAGGTGAACTGTATTCTTCAGATACATGCCAAATTGACTTTTGTAAAAAGTGCTGTTCCGTTGTTCAAAATATTGGAAAATTGTCCAGGGGTAGAAATTAAGAAATGTAACCCACTGGCCATGGGGATTAGTAGGCTTAATATATTACTCATCCCCATAAAAAATCACTAGTCCCCCATTTTTTGTGGACATTGCCAAAATGCTAACTTTTTATGAAATTCATTTGTTGACTTACAATCCTCCTTAAATTCTCCTCATACATACATTGTCAAAGTTATTGGCTGCCGCGTCATTCCCCTCAGTCTCAATTGCAACGTTTTGTCACTCCGGTCAACGGCTGTGCAAGCGGCAGTGGCTTCACCAGCACAATTTTATCTTCCGTACTCAATTTTCTTTTGGGGGATGGACACCTTTGATAAAATTCCACATTTCGAAAAGAAATGCTGATGGGCAAAATTTAGCGCTGTGCAATGTACTATATGTTGGTAACAGTGCATGCATCTCCATGACTCCATGACATATACGAAACTGGATGTCGAGAAGCAAAGATTTGAGATTTTATTTTCTGATAGATTGTTTTACGTTTAAATATGTACGCACAAATAAAATAAATTGCCTTTACATAAAAAACTGAGTGGAAAATAGCTACTCACCTGGGGGACTAGTGCTAGCCTGGGGGACTAGTGCTAGCCTGGGGGACTAGTGCTAGCCTGGGGGAATAGTGCTAGCCTGGGGGACTAGTGGTAGCCTGGGGGACTAGTGCTAGCCAAATGTTATTCATCCCTATGCATTTCTACTCACCTTGGGCGAGGGGGTGAGTATTAGGTTCTGCCCCGTTGTCTCCAAATCTCTGGTATTTCTTACATCGAAGTGGAAGTGTGATAGCTACACGCCCACAGCAATAATATGTGTAGTACTTGTTTGTGTTGCCAAGTTATCTGCTAGATGGCAGCACAGTTCTGCATGCCCATCTGCAATAACTATCAGTATTTTGTATTCATTTGTGGTTGGTTGTATTATACTTAAGACAATCCAAGAAATGTACGCATACTGTATCTATGGAGACTGTTGATGATTTACTTGTCAGTGCTCCGTTCCATGTTAGATTCTGTTGTCAGTGGTGATGGATTGGTTGTGTAGAGTGTATATCTGTGTTCATGGTATGCAACAGTTCAAATGTTCATATATGCTACCAAACATCTAGGACAGAAATAACCATGCACTATGGAAGTCATATTTCAATGGTAAAAATGTCTTGTATTTCACTGGTTTGATGGGAACTCAAGATTATTTCTTGGAACCAGCATCATGGAAATGATTGTGTATACATTTCTGATCTATGTGGAGTTCCAGCCAGCATAAATTTGTTTGCTTTGGCAGAACCTACGGCAGGATATGTTGTCACTGACATACTGCGTGAACAAAAATAAACTTGTTACCATTCAGTCCCAAACTTTGTCTTTTCCTAAATCCATTTTTCATTTTATGTGATTAAGTTTACATGGCATACTTTCATAGCACTGTCTGCATGTATTGCGCCTACACATTCACTGGCATCATGCCAGATAGATTCAACTCGTTCGGTGTTGGGCAAGAACTGAGATTTAGTACAGATGATCTAAGTATTGCAAGAGTGTGAGTGATGATAATGTTAGGTTGCTGCATGTGGAAACACCATCTCTGGCACCCATAATGAGAAGACTAGGAGCACTCAAGTCCCTCTTATCACAACTCTGCTGAACTGTTCCAGCTGTGAGATGGTCAGGGTGAAATAAATTAAACCAGTGAATTGCAAGGTAGGAAGTCAATATCCCAGCCTGTCTTGGATCCTTGCTGCTCCCTGTCTCTCCTGGTGGCTTCCATCACTGTATCAGCAGTGCACATGCCCCCAGTATCACTGACCCCCAGTATCAGCTCCTGCTGCTGAGGCTGGGCCAGGGTTGACTATCTGGCAGTATTCCAGTTCATGGCTGAACTATCTAAGGAGGCAACTCTTGTTGGAATACTTGTCTACGTTCTGGCACCTTTACCTTGCCGTACAGACTGCAACAGCTTTATACAGTTGCATGCAAGCTCAATAATGGATACTGTTGTGGCTACTGAGCAGGGAGTCTTGTTTTCGTGAAGTAGATCTTTCTCCATCCATGAGATAGTGGGCCTGTTTCATCTGTATATCCGCCTGTTGTTGTTCGGCTCACTTCTGGGATGTCCGCAGACGTAGGAGGTGTTGGGGTGCATGAAGACGGTGAGTGTTGTAATACTTCTAACAATTGCTACAATTTACTATTCACTGTGTCACACATGAAATGTCTCCCCTGACAATGCCATTGACCGTTTCTGAATTTTGTACACTTATCAAAGAAGCAAACCATTGTGACTTTCATACGTGTATTTATGTACATGGAATTACCACAGTAAAACTGCACTTTTATCAGCCAGCTGGTCGTTAACGCTCTACTTTTGATGTAGGGCCTACTTAAGGATGCTGTATAGTGCAAAATAAGCAGCTTGGTGAAAACCTGATGTAAATTGGTTGAGTAGATCATGAGATATATTCTTTTATAATTATGCATATTTAATTAGGCAAACGATACAAGATACGTGGTTATTAAAATGCACATTTATTAATATAAAGTTTAATTTAGATGTTAATTTAACAGTGTGCATAGAATGATAACTATGTGTCATTATGGTGAAGAAATAAAATTGTTCATGTAAAAAAAAATCATATTTAGGGGGTTATACCTGTCCTTAACTGTTGCCAGATTTTTTATTATCTTTCCGAGTTCTTGCAAATAATCTTTAATTGTGGAAACATTAATTGTCTAATAAAGTGAACTTGGGTCATGCAAATTGGTTATTGCATTGGAAAATTTGTTCGATGATAGAATCTTTAAACAGTCCTGGTGAATGTTGAATCCCATATTTGCCTAATTATATAACCTGCAAGAAATGCATAATGTAAATAGCTACTCATGAATACATGAAAGTTCAGTTTTGTACCTGTACCTGTAGTAGACATTAAAACATCCATGATTGGTACTAGACAATGCACAATATGCAACACCAGAAACGTGTAACAGTTAAGACTGTGACATCCACTCCATACAAATATCCAAGGCAACTTTGCACCAACTGCTGGTGATCAGCCCACCCCAAACAAATGAGGTGATTGCAGTTTGTTTATTGTCATGCAGTCCACTAACTGGTGTGTATATTGATCAATTACAGAGATACACTTAGTAAACAAATCATGCTTCAGTAGCAACTAGAACTCTTCAGTGTTCATGTAAAGTGCCATTAAGCTGTTGTTAACTTTGAACAAAAATGAGGACCAGTTTCAGTGCCAGCCTCACCCTGGACGGGAGAAAGAAAAGAGCAACAACAAAATACAAGGGTTGTTGCATTAGAACCAGCACAAATGGCATCACCATTAAGCATTGCTTCACTAAGCTGACTTGACTAGTTAGACTGGGCTAGTTAGACTGGACTGTGCCTTTGCCTCATTCTTGTCTGGCCCTCATTTATGTTATCTGCTAAATGGCTCTGGTCCATGCCAATCACAGTGCTATCTAGCCTGATGACCCCTGTCCAGCAGGTCTGTAATTACACATTTGACTGAACTCTAACCAGGACCAACAGTCTTCGTTGTTAACTGGACTACAGCAATCTTGTCATTGCTTTCCCATCTGTGTTCACATAACAAGTTCAAGTGTTCATTTTAGGTACTCTAAATTAGGTTTTAATATTGTTCTACACTTTTGCTAAGTCAGCTGTCCTAGTTTTGTTGTCTTGCATTAATTTGGGGGATATAGCAATGTCTGAAAATTAACTGGCCCAGATTTTTTTTTACTGGCCTTATTCTATTTTGGTGGGTTTGAACTGGCCCCACAAAAATGTATAAATTATAAGTATACGTAATAAAGCAAAGTTTTCGTGCATAAAACTAAAACACACTGCTTTAAATTGAAATGAATATTAATTTAATAAATATAAACCATACCAAGTATTGTTATTCGGTTCTTATAACTAGCAGACCAATAAATAAAGTATTGAACGTAATAAATGTTTCAATGTGAATTTTCGTTTAAACAGTTACAACTGTTAAATGTAACATTATGTTTGGTGGCGACATTTTGCGCACAGTGCTACTGGCCTGGCCTGGCACAGGCACAAATCTATGCCATTCTCAATTCACTCCAAATCGAAGCCTCCATAGTTTACTTTCACAGCCAAATATCACATTAACCAGTCAATCGGATTGTCTGCCTCCAGTATCACCAGCATAAACTGATGAAGTCAATTGGCCTAAAATTGGCCTCCTTCAAAAGCTCTACGATTCTCGCAACTTCGTCCACCATCTTTGCTTTGGTGATTCGCTGGTATTCCCCAAGATACTGACATCATTAAATGTGAATCATCCAATAGGCATCCGTGTTACAAATACAAGGGGTTTCCCTTGCATGTGGGGACTTCGCCTTTGCCTTGGCAGTGATTTGTCACTGGCAAGGAAGAAGTAGTTTGTCACAAATGTATTTTATATCGAATTAACATAGATTAGTAAGTACTGTAATGTGCATCACTAGTACAGTCTGACCCAGCCGAGGCTACCGGATGAATCAGTGGGGTGGGGCCGATAACTTGCACATTTTGGCTAACTGAATCAGCAGGACGCATTTTTAATCGGTAGCTGCTGATTAAAAGGCCTTAACTTTGAACCCTGTATAGTAATAATTAGTACCCAGGTATGTTCACATTTTTTCTAAAGAAACTTGAATGCAACAAACCACCATGATACAGATTACAGGGAAAATATTGTGTCACGCACGAATCATGCATTTGTTGCATTACTAAATCATGCAGAATTCAACACTTTGACATACCTAATTCCCTAATTCTTCATGTCCATAGAGTAATGTATTTTGTATGAAACTATAACATTAATTATTTTATTCACATGCAGGCATGGAAAAGCGTATCAATATATTTTATAGATGTGCTCTTCTATATTTAAGTGCTACAGGGTACAGCCAGTGTATCACTTACTGCAAGCCCTCCCCCCAATCTCCTCTGGCAGTCTTCCAGGTTGTAAATTCCATCTGTTGACCCCTGCCTTGTTAGATTCAATTAGCTGTGAAATTGGGACTGCCATCATTTCCCATACCTCCCTAGCAACTGAAGGGATCAGGAACTGCAAGGTTTCATCCCATCTATTCCCTGGCTAGATAATGACAGAACTTAGAATCTTGCATATGAAATACACATATCTTGAAATATTTTCTTCACTTTTGCAGAAAACATCAATCGTTGCACATGTTTTTCTACACTACACAACTTTTCACTTTCATGTTCAGATCATTTCACACTGGCTTTATATGCATATGTTAACCTTCTAACATGATTGAATAATTGATGTCTCGACAGTCTCATCCATGCATGCATGCACAAACACGTGCTTGCAAACATGCATCCTTGGTTTTCTGACTGATCACCTTCATCAGACAGTTGTTGACGATTATCACTTGGCACCCTTTTAACTGTCATGGAATTATTGACGGTATAAATTTTTAAGGAAAACAGGAGCTGACAAAACACCCTTGGGTGGGTTTCTTCCAGTCTTCCACAACACAGCATTGAGTCTTCTTTATTTTGTCTCACTTGCCTGTTTGGATAACTTGCCCGGATCTTCGGGTTCTAATTAGCTATATTTTAGCCTTTATTCTTCATAAATTCTTGTTGTGAGAATGTGGCTTGTGCATATAGTCGTGCATCTTAGATGAGTGAAAGACCACCATGGATTTAGGCACTCACAAACACCCTTGTGGTATCTAGAGAGATATGCCACACATCTCATATCTCTGCTGCTGGCATCCCAGTGTTGGATGTTTATGCCTGCTGTCTGCCTTCTACTAGTGGATAGTAAGCACAGACATAGTAACACTTCTGGCCTGGCCAGATCCACCCAACACCTGCCTCTGTATCTACGAGCAGAATGACAGCAGTTGTGTCTATGCAATATAAGTATATAATTATATATAAAATATAAATATATATGCAGCTGTGGGTCATCACACTGTCCAGCTCCTGCTACTGACCACACTGAAGAGCCTGTGGCTAACCTGATCAGTGAGGACATGGCTGATGTCTTATACTCTAAAGTGACAGGCTCCTGCCAGACAGGGCACTGACTTTAGGGAGGTACCCAAGAGAGCAGGTAGTTTCTTACAAATCATAAAAATTTTTTTGGTATCTGAGTGTATGCCTGACTTTCTGCCTGTGTATGTATGCTTGTACAAGTATGTCTGTACTTCTTCAGACTCAGACTCAGACTCATTTATTTTGACCAAGTAAATGTAACACAATCAACATATAAACAAAGTAAATAAAATAAATGGTCACGGAGACTCCCATTAAGACATTGAGTATGTCGCTATCATGGGAGCCACCACTGGTTTAGTCAAGCAATTGAAAATATTATATTAAAAATTAAGAATACAAGTGATAGCAATAATAAAAGTAATAAGATTATAATTATATAATAATCATATATATATATGTATAACCTATATGTATACAAGCACATCCATGTACATATATGCATACGTATGGCTGCCTACAAGATATACCTACATATTAATTACACAAATAAATAACTATACACGTATGCCCTGATTTCGGCAAATGTAACCATTTTTTTTGGTACAGTTGTATTCATAATTACCAAGAAGATATTGTTTTATGTAACTGGAGAAACCATATAGACTATGAGTATGGACTTTGTCAGTAATATCATTTGGACTATTGTTAACAGTTCTAATCATGCTGTATCTAATACATTTGTTTGCGAAAACATGATTATTTCTTGACATAACAATATGATTGTTGTAATATTGAACAAACAGTTATATCACTACACCAACGATAGGCATTCAAAAAAGCTTGAACGATAATTTGGTAGAGTAATTATCATCCGTGTTATGTAACTTCAACTGACAACATGATTAGAATTTCACAAATTTATGTTACCACATAGAACATTGTTTGGCTTGCTTATTTTTCAACTGCATTTCTTTACTAAATTATATAAGAAAGTATAATTAACATTTGAATGAAGTAATAAATTTAACTATTTTCCTAGCCTTACCATTGTAGTCTGATTTGTTGATTTAGAACCCGGACGTTTCACACAAAAAAACCTTATTTAGCCCTATCTGGGCTTCGCTGTGTCACCAGCTTTAATGTCATCTTTCAGCTCGGCTGATACTGTTATCCTGAATGTCTCAAGAAGATTTTGTTCAATCTCTGCACACAGTATCAGCTGTTAAAAATGGTGTGATGATAATATAAATATATATTATAGGCTTTCTCAGAGGTTCTGCCGATTGTGTGGTTGGTGACTTGTTAATCATTGTTAATTGCCCCCAGCCAGTGCTGGACAGTCATAAAGCTTTATGAGTGAGACAGAACATTACACAATAGCCACAGCTGCTGTCATGCCAGGCTTTCTTGTCCTGGTGACTGATCGCTGTTGTCATTGTCACAAAGCCACTGTCCCACCAGTGGCCTGGGAGAAAAGAAGGCTGCTGAGACTGCAGTGAATATAGTAGGTTGATAATGCTTCAGTGCAATGGAGGTGTGTCAACACAATATAGGTGTGTCAACACAGTGCAATGTAGGTGTGTTGACACACAATGGAGTTGTGTCATCACAGTGCTCATGGACTGAGGCACCGTGTTACGAGGCAGAAGGATATAAAACAATGACTATGGTGCATCTCAAGCCGCGAGGTACGTCTGATTGATGGTGATAAAGACAGCCATGATTTTGTTGCTGTTACTGCTGCACAGGTTTCTGTCGTAGTTAATGCTATTAGAATTTGTAAGAAACAGAAGGTATAAATTAGTGATCATCACAAGCTTATTGGCATCATTATCAGCAAACAATAAGTTTGTCTTATATATGGCTTTTACGGTCAGACAAGAAAGTGTATGTTGCAAGACAATGAATAACTGCCAAGCATTTGAAACATCACTTGAACTAAGAGAGTATTGTGCAAGCTGACTACTCTCTTTGTTATCATTTTCATGTCAATCTTTGGTCATGCTAACCATAGTCCCTTTGTCTCAGGTTCACACAGTGACAGCAGTGTAGAGGGTGATTAAAAAGTAGGGTAAATAGATAACTGTCCATATGAAGATGACCTGGCTTACCCCCATCCCTCCCATTATTGTCTGTAGTCAGTCCTAACTGGAAGATGCCCTAATTGTACACCCTGACCCCAAGTGTCCACCCCAGCTGTGCACTTCAACTGTAATTATGAATGTTCCATTAACAATTAACCCATAAATAGTAACAAGGTCACTTGACAGATCTGTTTATAGCCGTGGTTTATTGAGTTACATCAGGAATACATCTTAAATACATTTCATTGTCCTTTCAGTATGTTTATTGGAGCAGCATTAGTTAATTCATACAGATTTAATATGAAATGAGAACACGTGAAATGGAGAACCATTAGATGGAAACATATTTTGTTGTAGTTGTTTGGTGTTCTTAATCATGTTGACTGTGGCATATTACAGAATTACTGAAATTTACAAAGACTGATGTACAGTCTTTGCTGTATTAGTGTGGTTCTGTCCACTGTGTGGAGTCACTGTTCAGGTTTCAGCTTTTTATTCTCGAATCATGTATTCAGTGACGGACCCTGTTTGACCTCATGGTCACAATATCAACAAGTGTGCCAAATTTATTGACGCTTGCTGCTCCCATTCTTGAGTCATGCTACAGACACATGAACACACACATGCACATGTGCACATATGAGTGCACATGCACGCACATGCACGAACATGCACACACAGACCCATTCTTACGTGTATGAGTTATATCTGCTTCTTATTCCTGCTAATCTTCTCTGTAGCATCATCTTTTCCAATCCGGTGTAGCCAAAACATTTCTATTTTTGACACAGAATTGTGCAACCAGTTTTGCTATATATTCAGGTATCTCAATACTGATACATTAGTGTGATACGTTAGTGCAATACACAGTATCTTGTAGTAACAGTTCATTTCCTTAGATATTATATTGTTATTGTTCAGTAAACAGTGGTGGCCAGTTACAGTACCAGGGCAATCCATGTTAAGACAGCTGGGGTGGTTATTAAATGCTCGTCTTGAATTGAGTAGTTTCAGTAGAAGTTTTTAAGATAAGTTAACTATTTCTTCACAGATTGTAGTTGAAATACTGTATATAGTATTCCAGATTAATACAATTTTGAGCTTTTCATTTATTTGGTTATGTTACAAGATTTAAAAAAAATTGTAAATGTGAACAGAATTGCCACAAAATGCAGTTTTGAGAAAATCCCCAAAAGAAATAAATTACATACATATAAGTATGACAGTGCCACTGATAACTTTGTTATCAGGGAGATTTTGGTTAACATAAACGAATTATTACGTCTGCTATGCCACCGTGAATAAATTAAGCAAAAATTGAATGACAGCCTAAAGTGGCACTGTATTTTTGATACGAACCCTTCACCAATCGTAATTCCAATCTGTGTATAGTTGCCTACATGTAAGACACATTCATATGCTAAATTTCAGGGTCGTAAGTGTTGTAGTTTAAAAAACAAATTGAATTAGGTAACGTTTCCTGATTGTTTTACACAGTGTTCGAGCTTTACCTCAAAAAGTTGCTGGTCAACCGGACCAGCAACTTCAAAAAGTTACTGGTCCGGCAACAAAGTTACTGGTCCGCATTGTACCAAGTTACCAACAGCATAATGTGCCAGCGCAAATGGCCTGCAACACAATATTGAAAAAATTATATGTGTTTGTATGTGTGTGTACGTCAGATAGGTGTTATCCTGATCATATGTACGCTTCAGACATGGGGTCAATTCCGTTTTATCAATTCCAATTTCCAATTCCAATTCAAGTCAATTCCAAAAAAATTAATTGTACCTTGTGAAAATCAATTCCAGTTCCAATTGCAATTCCAAGTTTTAAAATCCTAGGCAAGAAAAAATTCAAATCCAATTCGTTTTAACACAGTTTTATTTGTACTTGAAATCAGTTTTATTTGTACTTGTGTCCACAATCATATATAATCAGATATGATTAACATATGAACTATTGTTCATTCAACGCATCTATATATATATATATATATATATATATATATATATATATATATACATGTGTCAGATTTGCTGTAAATTTGATTTGTACTTTCTGCTGTGACACTTCTCCTGGATTTTTGTTAACCAGACATTTTGGACAGACCTGGACATTTGGGTTGTTAATCTGAGTTTTGAATAGTTCCCCTGTTTATATCAGTTGTGGTATCATTGATATTTAATCCAATTTACTGTAAACTTTGAGTCTTCAACATCCTAATCGCCAACATGTATTCTCCATGGGGAAATAAACTTTGTCAACCGAGAAAGAAAATTAAACAAGGCCTGAATGGTCTGACTTTGGTTTTACTGTCTTTTACAGTAACTTAGTATTTGTTTTTGATGCAAATGCTTGATTATATTGTTCTAGTTCACAATGTTTCAATAACAGAGTAGACAGTGTATATGCTATAATGTTGACAGCTTCCTGGCTGTCACCAGATTCACGGTGACATACTAATAGCAGACAAATATGATTTTAATAGTAAATTTAAGGGGTAAAGATTAACAGTATCAAGTCAATATAAAAAAATCAATTCCAATTCCCAAACAATCAATTCCAAGCAAAAATCAATTTCAATTCCAACTGACTTTCGACCCTCAATTCCAATTCTGGAATTGAGCACCGCATTTTGCATTAAATTAAATTGGGCAGCAAAGAGCGTAAAAATGCATTTTTTAAAAACGTTTTTTGTTTTAAACAGCGTCTTCTGGCAGCCAGTTTTGATGATAAGCTGGTGTATGCTGCTGTAAGACATAATTTTCCCAGAAAGGTAGTCGGTCAAATGGACCAGTAACTCAAAAAACTTACTGACCCAACGGTAAAGTAGGTGGTCAGTGACCACGAGTCAGTGTATATTTCAAACGCTGGTTTTAATTATTGTTGACAAAACATAATGGCAATTTCTAATATTGACATGTCCCCTTAATTTACCGCCACAATAGCCCTTGAATCTGTATTTGTAACATGTTGTCGTCTACGATATCAGGTTATGCCAGCCATCTGACAAACACATGGCATGGTGTGTGTATGATCGGGTGATTATTTTTGGTGTCAACGTTCAGTTAAATTTCCTAGCATGTTATGAAGAAAAAATATGAAAAAATCAACTGACCATGCTAGCTGCCTCAGCTATCTTGGTTGGTTAGTTCCTGACCAGGACCTCTCAGAAACATTCATACCTACTATGCTTCTTATAGCAGTCTTCCCAACTCTGCTCTGCACTATGTTAAAACTTTTCATTGCAAAAAGGCAAATCAATATTAAGCTACAAAAAGATAATTACTGAGGTTTAGATGTTTTGTTTAGCGTAAGGACACAAATTTGTCGATTTCAGTGGTTCAACCAGCGAAGTTCGAATGTTTGAAATATTGGAGCTTTGGCAGTGAGATGTTGCAGAATGAAGCAAATTTGAAGATGCTTAGGGATGTAGGTGGTCACATTCCTGACTGGTAGGCATATTAATATTTTGGTGGTCACATTCCTGACTGGTAGGCATATTAATATTTTGGTGGTCACATTCCTGACTGGTAGGCATATTAATATTTTGGTGGTCACATTCCTGACTGGTAGGCATATTAATATTTTGGTGGCCACATTCCTGACTGGTAGGCATATTAATATTTTGGTGGTCACATTCCTGACTGGTAGGCATATTAATATTTTGGTGGTCACATTCCTGACTGGTAGGCATATTAATATTTTGGTGGTCACATTCCTGACTGGTAGGCATATTAATATTTTGCAAAAAGTACCAATTTTTAGAGTAAGCAGCATGATTAAAACAGCTGAGGTAATTGATTTTTATTAAACCTGCTTCGCACATTGGTAACATATAATGCCAGTGAGTGTTATGAAGTTTTAAATTTTTTGGATGGGAAAATTTTCTTACAAACGTACAAAACAGTAACACCAGTTACCAAATGGAAAATCAATTGTGGTCTGCGTACTCTACAGCTTTGTAGTTAGTTGTTTACAATCCTGCCCTGTTGGTGAGGTTTCGCCAGCTGTGTATCCTGTCAGTGTTAACTAGCCTGTATGTCGCAGCCTGCAATGTAAGGCATGCGGAACTTCGTCACTAGGCTGGCTGGTTGCTCCAGAGGTGCAGAAGGACTTCCACTGATTTAATGCTTCTCCCACATAGCTGGGCTGATAAATCTCCTATCTGTGACTATGACATACACATGGCACATATGTATTGTGTTATATAGTGTATGCAAGGCATTTGGTACATGTAGTAAATTTGTAGTAGATGTCATGCTGGTTTGAAAACTCTGGGCATACTGACTTGTTATTTTGGTTTAGTTTGGTGAGATATTACTGGGGAACATTCTGTGCACTTAGAGAAGTCTGTTAATGATAGACGCTGCCTTGTGATGATTTGTTACCTCTACCATCTGTGGTACACAGAAAATCAAACCTCAAATCCTTCCATGCCAGTTGAACTAGGTTTGGTTTCTACTAGATCCACACTCACACTTATTTATAACAATTGTACATATGAAAAAGAACCCATTAAAATGTTATGTTGCTAGTAATTCAAATGTAATCCACATCAAGCACATACTACTTTTTAAATATAAATAACTGCTGTGCATGCAAGCACGCACGCACGCACGCACGCACGCACGCACGCACGCACGCACACATCCATGCATGTATACTAACCAGCATAATATGGAAAACTTTTTTAAGTTTTGAGTTTGACATCTGTAATGATTAGGGATAGTGCCATAAGGTCCACAATTACCAGTAATGTATTTCTTTATGGAAGTATGGAAACCATGTAGGACGCATGTTTAAACTTTATCAATGTGATCTGCTTTGAAGCAGTGGTATTAGTTTGTATTGTGGGTATCTATTGTAATTATTAGTTAGATAAATATTGTGACAGTTATATATGGGTTTGTAGAATTTATTGCTGGGTGGCAGTTTTTCAATTTAACTTAAAATGTATTCCTAATTAGAATTAATAAATCATTGCAAATATTTATATTATTTCTATACATGCATGCATATGTTGGGTTTGATGAATGGTGGTTTTGAGCAGTGCAGCATACTTTGGTAATCTTTAGATTCTAATTGGACTTGTAGAATATCATTTTACAGCGTGTGTATTACACTAGGAAATGGAAGGTGTTGCACGTTATCAGCAGCATCTTGTTGATGTCATTACGTATCGGGTTGCAGACTAGACCTCCATTGTATGTCATGCAGACATGCACTGTCTTCATTGAATCTCTGCATTTCTTGTACCAGTGAAGACTTGTGTCATGTTGTCCTTGATGACACAAGAAGCTATAACTACTGGCATCTGGCCATGAGCCAATAGAAGAGTACTCAAGATCATTGCTGGTTACCTGCAAATGCTCCACAAGGCTTATTTACCATACGGACCAGTCCACTGCAGCAACTAGGGGGTGTCAGGTTGTGATTCTCTTGGAAAGCTCTGCATACACAGGCCCCAGTAACCATGAAACTGTGTACACCCTACCACACCCAGCTTGACCCTCCCCCAACACCATTACCCATGTATACCCCACAACAGGACAAATGTGACCCCCCACTGGTGTTGTTACCACATGCCAGATAAGATTGCTGCAACCTCTGACCTCTGACCTAATTCCTATCACTCCCATGCCTTCCAGTAACCACTGTGGCTGCTCATAGCGGCCAGATAGTCCAGCTTAACTGGTCACCAACTGGCCATTGATGGTCACTGGGATTATATGAGGTTATGCAGTGATAGTGACAGTCTCCCTACATGTGGATGAGTACTATATTGAGGCTGCTCAGTGCTTGCAAGACATTGATAGCTGACACGCATGTACCCAGAGGCCTACTTGGCACATGTCGTGTGTAAGAAGTGTGTGTACTGGAGCTAGATCACTGAGTCTGAGGTCTCACTTCTGATTGCTGTGAAGCATCTCACTGGGGCAGACATGGATACTGACCCACAGCTGAATCCTGGATACTCAGATGGGGAGGAAGCAAACTGTGAGTATGACAGAACTTATACATAACTTCTACGTGACATATGGAGTTCAACTTGTGAGTTTTCTTACATATTGAAGCAACTGGTCTTCTTAAAGGGGGGTCCTACTCTAGATGATGATATTGGCTTATCGTCTCGTCTTCATCCCTTGACCGGGACAGTCGTAGGGCTGCCATTTCCACAGAGTCTTCGCTAGCTTGGTCTGTCTTCTGCTGTGCATAGTAGGGTCGAAGAAGTGAAGATGAGTGAAGAAGGAGGTTGGTGTGAGTGAGGAGTTAAGAGAGGAGGTTGGTGTGAGTGAGGAGCTGAGGGAGGAGGTTGGTGTGAGTGAGGAACTGAAGGAGGAGGTTGGTGTGAGTGAGAGTTTCAGGAGGAAGCTGGTGAGGACTCAATTAAAATGGGCTGGACATGTGGAGCGAATGGAAAGGGAACGGTTGACGAAGAGAGCGGGTGCACTTAGGGTGGAGGGTAGAAGGAGAAGAGGAAGACCGAGACTGAGATGGGAGGTCTGTGTGACGAGAGATTTGGAGGGAGTGGGAGGGGAGGGGAGGGATGGGGGAGTGGAGGGATGGGGTGAGGAGACACCAGTGAAGCAGGATCAGTGAGCGAAGGAGAAGAAAACCGTAATATAATTATGTAATAAATGTATCTATGAAAAATTATATGCGGTGCACATTGGTGGTTAAAACATCGGACTGTCAATGGAGAAGACCAGTGTCTGAAGCCTGGGTAATTTCAGTCACTCCAGGTTGCCTCAGTTAACTCAGCTGTGTAAGTACAATGTACCTGGCTATAAACATTGGTGGATATATGTGAATGAACAGTCTTCATGCAGTAATTGCAGCATGGCTGAATGCTTCCCAGTGAAGTCGAGTTGGTGTTGGAATGAACATTGTCTGCCAGGGGTGAAGTGTAAGGGAACCAGGACACTATATAAGACTTATCTTTGCCTTAAGATTATATGTATTGCTTGCCATTTTCTTAGGCCTGTGAAATTATTTGTATTATATGTGAATCTGAGTGAACTCGTACCTGACCCTATACAGACTGCATCAAATTTATATGTCCTTGTAGATCACCTGGAATGTTACTATTGACCACATGTCAGATGCTACCGTAGTCTGATGTTAAGATTAACTTGACAAACAGACAATCCGAGCATTAAGGTTGTGTGTATACTGCACACACTGTGTACCAAGATAGACATAATGTGAACTATGAATAAACAACGTGGCAGAGTGTTCTGGCTTCTACAAGATTAGAATCATGTGACTCAGTCAACAGCTGTTGCAAATTTTGTCAGCAGATAGTTCAAACTGTTGGAAGTTGTCAAAACAGTACAGTGTACTCTAGTTAATATTTACAGTAACATAAAGTTAAATACACAGGTGTATGCTAATGTAGCAGATCTGTTTCATTCTACTGTACGTATGATGTATGTGCATGTGTGCATGCATATGTGCGTGCTTGTGTGCATGTCAAATTATACACAGCACATATAAGCGGATGGACATCCACAAGGGTAGGGGCATCCTAAAATATACTATTAGTGTTTCAATAAATTTAGAAAATGTTAGTACTACATATGCTAGCAATCTGGGCTTCTGAGACATTGATTAATTTAGTGCTGTATTCTAGGAGGAAAGTGGGAGCTATGGAGCAGAAACTAGGGGGCAAGTGCCAACAAAATTTAATTGATTATATATATATATATATAATAATAGGCAGAGCGTAGTCTTGTAGAGACGATGCTGATGCGCCCTGTTGTCAATTTGTCAAATTTTCAAATATTGGCAGCGTCCACTGTGGCTGTGAAGGCCGATTCTTGAGTGGCAGTCCTTTCCGCAGCCAAAGCAGACGAAACAGGGTGACATTGGTGGTAGTGCTGCATTTTGTTTTCGCCGCATCCTCTTCTCTGCCGCATGCTGGTGTCTCCTTTCATCTGCCCTTTCAATGCCTCTGCGTGTTGCCTGACGCCAAGCAGTGCGGTCTTCGGCCACTGCTTCCCAGTCTTTGGGGCTGATGTCACAGGCCTTCATGTCACGATTGCAGGCATCCTTGAATCTGAGGGCTGGGCGTCCCACTGGCCTCGCGCCACTGGTGAGTTGTCCATAGAGGATGTCTTTCGGCAAGCGGCCGTCCTCCATGCGACGCACATGGCCCAACCAGCGCAGGCGTCTCTGGCTCAGCAGTGAATGCATGCTGCGGATCCTGGCACGGTCCAGTATGTCGCTGTAGAGGATACGATCCTGCCATGTGATGCCGAGGATACGCTTGAGGCACCGCATGTGGAAGGTGTTGAGGCGGCGCTCCTGGCACGATTCGCTGCCATAGAGGAGAGTGCCCAACACACAGGCCTGGTAGATTCTCATCTTGGTGTTCTCGGTGAGCATCTTATTTTCCCATACTCTTTTGGTCAGCTTGGCCATAGTGCATGCGGCTTTTCCGATGCGTCTGTTTATCTCCTTGTCCAGTGAAAGGTTGTTAGAAATGTTTGACCCGAGGTAGGTGAAGTCTTCTACTACCTCCAGGGTGTGGTCATTGATCTTGACGGAGGGGACTTTGCTGGCATCCCGTGCAATGATGTTCGTCTTCTTCAGGCTGATTGTGAGTCCAAACTCACTGCAGGCATGTGCAAAGCGATCGACCAGCCTCTGAAGGGCCTCTTCTGAGTGGGCAGTGAGCGCTGCATCATCTGCAAACAGCATCTCCCTGACGTATACCTCTGTCACCTTTGTTTTGGCACGTAGACGTGCCAGGTTGAACAGCTTCCCATCAGATCTGGTGTGCAGGTAGATACCGTCTGAGGAAGAGTCGAAGGCATATGACAGAAGGAGGGAGAAGAAGATCCCAAACAATGTTGGAGCAAGGACACAGCCTTGCTTGACACCGCTGCAGACAGGGAAGGGCTCCGATGTCGAACCATCGTACACAACTGTACCCTTCATGTTCTCATGGAAGGAGACCACCATGCTGCGTAGCTTGGGAGGGCAGCCGATCTTCTCGAGTAGGCAGAAGAGTCCCTTCCTGCTGACAAGATCGAAGGCCTTGGTTAAGTCAATGAACGCCACGTAGAGGGGCATTCCCTGTTCTCTGCACTTTTCCTGGAGCTGGCGTACTGAGAAGATCATATCTATGGTGGATCTTCCTGCTCTGAACCCGCACTGGGATTCTGGGTAGACACGTGAGGCAAGTTTCTGGAGTCTGATTAGTAGGACCCGAGCGAAGGCCTTCCCCACAATGCTCAATAATGATATGCCCCTATAGTTGTTGCAGTCACTGCGGTCGCCTTTGTTTTTATACAAGGTGACTATTGTAGCATCCCGCATTTCTTGAGGGACTGTTCCTTCATTCCAGCAGAGACAGAGCAGTTGATGAAGGTGCTGTAGTAAGGCGGGCTTCGCACACTTAATCACTTCTGGCGGTATGCTGTCACATCCTGGTGCCTTGCCGCAAGAGAGGGAGTCAATAGCTTTGCTGAGGTCCTCGACTGTGGGCTCGTTGTCCAGCTCCTCCATCATAGGCAAGTCCCTGATGGCGTTGAGGGCAGCATTAGTAACGACTGTTTGTCGGGAGTACAGTTCTGAATAATGTTCAACCCATCGCTCCATCTGTTTATCCCGGTCTGTGAGCATCTCTCCTGATGTGGATTTCAGTGGAGCCATCTTCCTTACAGTGGGGCCAACGGCTTTCTTGATGCCATCGTACATGCCGCGTATGTTTCATGAGTCGGCTGATATATATATATATATATATATATATATATATATATATATATATATATATATATATATATATATATATATATATATATATATATATATATATATATATATATATATATATCTGTGCAGGCGATGAAGCTGACTGTGAGACTTGCAGATTGTGACCTGATGGGGTTGACATCGTTATGGTGTCTTGTTGAATCTTCACTAGCAGCTAAATGCTGTTACTTACTTAATCTGCTTCGTGCCTACTGGGGCATAAGACAGAAACAAGACTTCTCCATTCTGTCCAGCTGCAGCTTGTTTGACAGCCTGGCCCCAGCTGAGGTGAATTTCCCATAATTCCAGTCCACAGTTCTTCCATGTTGTTTTAGCCATCCATGCTTTGTTTTCCTTCCGAGGGGGGTCCATCTCGGCTATGTTGGTTGTGTCGTCATCATCATCCTTTTGCAAAAATATGGCAGTTAGTGGGTCGCAAAAATGATGTAGGATGTAGAAATTTGATCCTTTCAACCAGAAAGAAACATTGTTATCCTTGGTGTGGGCGTTCAAGGTTCACTAGGCAATCTTTGGCAGCAGTAACATGTTCCATATGTCTGCAGTTGTAGTCTCTGCAATGTCTGGGTTTCACATTTGTACTTGGGGCCATATATGGGTCATGGTTGCTGAACAGAACCTGGAAATCACTCTGAGCTGACATACATCCAAAGTGTCACGTTTACAAGCCAAGCCTTTTCCCACAAGATCATGGTTTGTGCAGTGAAACTGATACACAGTGTACACTGTATTAACATTGGTATGCCTGTCACATTTAGCATCTAGACAGGTATCTTAACTGAGAATAAAGAGCTGCTTAGTTGTACATACATTTATATTGTTTATATATATTTAGTTATTTATTGTTAAATTTATTTTAACACATTTAAAAACATATTTGTACTTTTAACATTGTTTATATATATTTAATTATTTATGATTATATTTATTAAAAAAACATTTGTGCTTTTAACATATTTCCTATATTCACCACATTTAAACCACAACAAATTCCCACTGTTGTTGTTCCAAACCATTATATTCACATTTGGCAAGGATGTGTATCATGACTGGGAATGTAGGATGAACCTCCCCAGTTTTGACAATACAAGAAAATATTTAAACAAAAGTTTATGTTATCTTTGTTTCCTTTGGAATGCTGAATCTCTAATGCGATTCCTCAAAAGGATGATTTGGTAAAATTTGCAACAAGCAAATTTATAAAATTCTTTTAGCTTTTTAAATGATTTGTACAACACGTAGAAAATCTGTAGTTGATGATTCTAAAGATTGACAGCCATGTTGAATGAAATAAGCTTACTATGTAAAATGTTCATGTTGCATTGGGTTAAACTGCAGCCCCAAATAGCATGAAGATGACCTGGTATGTGTGTTATCAATGTCAAGTGTACTAGTAATGAGTATGTCAATGCCTTGCACTATGCCAGTGCTGACAGCAGAACTAAATGTGTATTCATCTGTATCCTGTAAGTGGCTACTTAGTGATGAATGGGGAATTGTAGTCTGCACTAATTAGCACTGTTGACAGAGATGATTATTGTCAAGTACTAAACAAGTAGGTTCCATAGTAGGATGTAGCACATCAGTCAGCACTAGGCATTCACTACTGAGTAGTTGACTTCTCACTTGGGGCAAACTATACTATAGACATGATGGGATATTATACAACTCTGCAGTTTGATCAGCTGTAAGGCAATGACCACTGACCTCAATTATAATTACCCATCCCACTATTGCTGATTGGACAATCAGGCTGTCAATTAATTACAGAGTTTGTGAATAAACATTGTTAACAATACATTTAAAAACCTCAGACATGTATGCTAATGTTATTAGCCTAACCATAGCTAGCGTGCTGTAGGTTAAGGTCACGTTGCCAGTCAAATAAAATGTTCGTCATTAGTAAAAAGGTGTATCCCTTCTTTAATAATTGACACTTGCCACAGTTAAATGACAGTACACAACAGAAAGAAATAAGAACTACATTTAATAGCAGTATACTTTTTTATTGTCCAGAGGTGAACGTATGTACACTGAATCTGACAGTATATACTAATAATAATAGGCTATGATTTTCCTGTGAGTCCAGGACTCCTTGTTTTACCCTGCAAACTCCTTATACAGACCTTGGTAGGAGTCTGTGAGTCTTAGACTCATTGTTTCATCCTCCGGACTCCTTATACAGCCCTTGGTAGGAGTCTGTGAGTCTGAGACTCCTTGCTTCATCCTCCGGACTCCTTATACAGCCCTTGGTAGGAGTCTGTGAGTCTGAGACTCCTTGTTTCACCCTCCGGACTCCTTATACAGCCCTTGGTAGGAGTCTGTGAGTCTGAGACTCCTTGCTTCATCCTCCGGACTCCTTATACAGCCCTTGGTAGGAGTCTGTGAGTCTGAGACTCCTTGTTTCACCCTCTGGACTCCTCATACAGCCCTTGGTAGAAGTCTGTGAGTCTGAGACTCCTTGCTTCATCCTCCGGACTCCTTATACAGCCCTTGGTAGGAGTCTGTGAGTCTGAGACTCCTTGTTTCACCCTCTGGACTCCTTATACAGCCCTTGGTAGGAGTCTGTGTCACTAATTCATTCCCTACTTTAGAAGATGCTAAATTTACTATTAAATTTGTTATTTCAATGGTAGGCTGCCCTCTTGACTATACATACACACTTCTGTTTGTTTGAAAATACTTGTGAGCACGGCGCACTGGTACTGCTTTCAGAACCGATGTGGGTGTAGCCATCTTGGATTATGGGCCGAACGCAGGCGTTTGCTTCTGATTGGTAAAATATCAGAATTAAATTAAATCGTTAAGTATGAACAGAGAGGCAGTCTGCTGTCTGTGGACTCCCAAGTATGAACAGAGAGGCAGTCTGCTGTCTGTGGATCCCAAGTATGAACAGAGAGGCAGTCTGCTGTCTGTGGGCTCCCAAGTATGAACAGAGAGGCAGTATGCTGCAATCCCACTATTTTCTCATGAAAATCAATGCCTTGAATACATCTGCCATTTCCTTTAATAATTTCATCACAACCTTGTAGCTGTGAGGGTGATGGCACTGCAACCCATGAGGTCTCCTATTTGGGCAGATCAATGAACAGTGTCTCTTTGGGAACCTTGTAGCTGTGAGGGTGATGGTACTGTAACCCATGAGGTCTCCTACTTGGGCAGATCAATGACCGGTGTCTCTTTGGGAACCTTGTAGCTGTGAGGTGATGGTTCTGTAACCCATGAGGTCTCCTACTTGGGCAGATCAATGAGCAGTGTCTCTTTGGGAACCTTGTAGCTGTGAGGTGATGGTACTGTAATCCATGAGCTCTCCTACTTGGGCAGATTAATGAACAGTGTCTCTTTGGGAACCAATTTGTGTATAATTTATGTCTTAAAAAAATGTGTATTGGAAAATTAATTAAATGGTATCTCTGATGATTGACGAAAGAATGTAATATCTCTTGCAAACTTGCACAGTATCAGACATGAAGTCCTACAAAACCCAGCAGCGTTGACTCCAGACATTACTAGAGTGACTGGGCTGGAGTTTTGCAGTCAGTCCCAGTTGAACTATTGGAATCATTGAATGCTTATAATAATGTTTATTGTCTCAAATAACATAAATTCATGTACATACAATCAATTAGCCGATCAGCTACTAAACACATTTAAGACAATGGAAAAGAAGCAAATTGCTTATGTTTCCTTTTTCAATTATAAATTAAATATATTATGCGCCACAATGTCTATTCTTTATTAAAAAAAATCAATAAAAAAATCAATAAGTAGGATTATTCACATGTGAATTATAGTAGACCAGTGTACAGCAGCTACTGTTGGAATATTAACTTTGCTGTACACGTTGAAAACATAATACTAAGTAAACCAATAGTTGTTCACAAGTGATTTCTAATACTAGTATACCACAATAAAAAAAATATAGCTAGATATATTTTCAAAGTGAAGCAGTGCAGAAGAACGGGAGGGCGCAGAGTGTCTTCAGTGTAACAACACTTCACTTCCTCACAGAGTATCTACAGTCTAACAACACTTCACTTCCTCACAGAGTGTCTTCAGTGTAACAACACTCCACTTCCTCACAGAGTGTCTACAGTGTAACAACACTTCACTTCCTCACAGAGTGTCTACAGTCTAACAACACTTCACTTCCTCACAGAGTGTCTTCAGTGTAACAACACTCCACTTCCTCACAGAGTGTCTACAGTGTAACAACACTTCACTTCCTCACAGAGTGTCTACAGTCTAACAACACTTCACTTCCTCACAGAGTGTCTTCAGTGTAACAACACTCCACTTCCTCACAGAGTGTCTACAGTCTAACAACACTTCACTTCCTCACAGAGTGTCTTCAGTGTTACAACATTTCACTTCCTCACAGAGTGTCTTCAGTGTAACAACACTTCACTTCCTCACAGAGTGTCTTCAGTGTAACAACACTCCACTTCCTCACAGAGTGTCTACAGTCTAACAACACTTCACTTCCTCACAGAGTGTCTTCAGTGTTACAACATTTCACTTCCTCACAGAGTGTCTTCAGTGTAACAACACTTCACTTCCTCACAGAGTGTCTACAGTCTAACAACACTTCACTTCCTCACAGAGTGTCTTCAGTCTAACAACACTTCACTTCCTCACAGAGTGTCTTCAGTCTAACAACACTTCACTTCCTTACAGAGTGTCTTCAGTGTTACAACATTTCACTTCCTCACAGAGTGTCTTCAGTGTTACAACATTTCACTTCCTCACAGAGTGTCTTCAGTGTAACAACACTTCACTTCCTCACAGAGTGTCTTCAGTGTAACAACACTTCACTTCCTCACAGAGTGTCTTCAGTGTAACAACACTTCACTTCCTCACAGAGTGTCTTCAGTGTAACAACACTTCACTTCCTCACAGAGGATGGTAAATGTGTGGAACAAATCACCTGTTCAGTGTATAAATGCTAGCACTGTGAATATGCTTTAATAACACAGGTTGTAGGGGGGTGGAGGGGCAGGCCACATGCAGATAAGGAATTGTGGGCCTTTTGATAAGGTGATAAGCTTGCTGGTTTACACAGAGGTTGTACTCTAGATGACAATCATGTTCTATTTTACAAAGTGCTGCTCAGCAGTGTCATAGGAACAATATGCCTCATATCCTGCTTCGTGCCTTCCTCACTTTTGACCCATTTCTAGACTAGAGACAACTCGATCTTAATAAGTATGTGAGGACTTGTAATCAGTGTGTAGTGTCATTGGGGTTATACCAGTTCAATGAAAATGAACATAATTATAGGCTATCTATAATAAATGTAAACTTGAATCCCAGATTATGAAACAGGTAAGAAACTGGTTATTAGCAAGTATGACCGATGTAATGATTGTTTGAAGAAGTCTACAGATTTATATAGGATTTTAGGAAATATTAATCGGTTTAAAAATAATTACAAAATCAGTCAGTATCTTGGGCAATACCAGACAAACACCAAAGCAAATATGGCAGATTACAAAAATAATATGTTTCCCTAAACATTTAATTGTTTGTGATATGAGATTAGGGATCATATTCATTTGATTATGACTTCTAAATGGTGGAGTTTTATATCTGCAAAGTAAAGAAAGCAGTTGTACAGTAATTGTTTGTTTTACTTGTTGTAAGACGCAACCTTCATCGTCAGTTAATATGATTTATCTCAGACATTCACTACACGCACAGTCTTAATTTTACAAAAGTTTATCCATTGGTCAGAAGTAGGAAATTTTGAATTTGTGACAATCACATTTACTATGATTTAGTGGGGAATTTAGCATCCTAATGTAGTTATGTACTGTTATTGAACACGATCGATAATCGATGCAGGAATATTGTGTGCTTTGGCAGCATAATAACACGATTAGTGAGGTAGACAGTTATAATCGTGTTGTGGCGTGACTGCATTAGTCTCTCATGGAGCCGTCTATGTAGTTTACCGGTTATTTCGGTTGATCCATTATCAAGCAAACAGTGCGAGGAAAGTAGATCTGTTTAGTGAGGCATAGTTATGAATACGGCTGTCGATGTCTACAGAGATGCTCTAATGACTTCATTGACCTTGTGCATACTTCTGCACTGTATTGTATCGATGTGTTCGGGGCCTGGTAATCAACTCTCATGTATTACGCTGAATGCAGAATGGCTCCAAAAGCTAGTTCCTGCTTATAGGTGTTTTATTTGTTTAATTCACAATAAACAATCAAATTATGTTGAGTTGTATTTGATACAGGTGTCATACGTCTTTAATTCAATTACGTATATTTTGATACAATTTATGCTCTGTTGAATTGGTCTACCATTGAATGAAACCGTGGAATCATATAATCAACAAAGTGATCATATTTTGTGGGCTAGTAATAGTTGTTAATTTCTAACTAAAACATCAGCCAAAACCTAAAAGGTAAGAAAGGAAATTGGTTGTAAATTATTATAATATATTAAATGTGGTAGGGGGTTATGATGTATGATTGTAATACATTTGTCATGTAAATAACAACAATAATAATAAACTTCTTTTGTGCCTAAATCCTTTGGGTCATCAGAGCAAGTGACTTGGGGAGGCGTTGGGTTGAAAGTTAGTTATGTCAGCACATATACAGTCGAGCTTCGTTATGAAGCGGTGGTCGGGGTCCATGATTTTGGACCGCGTTTTAAGTGAGGCATGTTAAGTGTTTCCATATCTGCCACCAGGGAGCTACTAAACAGCAGTGATCGCCGCCTGCTGCACCAAGTCCAAGAACGCTGTCGAAGCCACTGTATGCTGCCAACACTGTCTATATGTCAATATGTCTATATGTCTATGTCAGTATGTCTATATGTCTATATGTCGATATGTCAATATATCTATATGTCGATATGTCGATATATCTATATGTCAATATGTCTATATGTCAACATGTCTACATGTCTACATGTCTATATGTCAATATGTCTATATGTCTATATGTCAACATGTCTACATGTCTATATGTCAATATGCAGTTTAAAGATCTAATTAAACAAGTCAACTAACACCAACATGTATTATTTTAAATGTTACACCCTGTTGAATGTTGAACTGAATAGAATACATGTATGTATACCATTATGGAATATATTTACTATATGCGTAAAACATGGTAATGTTTATTTTGTGTAATTTCTTAGACTTCTCATTTGATGCTAACACTTCTCCATGACCTTCCTGGGTGGTCTGGTGTCATGATTAGAGTCATTGGATTGTCACACTAAGTAATTGGTCACTGATGATCACTGTCATGATGTGTGATCTAAATGTGTTAATTGGCTGTGTAAATGTCACACAGTGTCTGTGTTGAATCTGTTGATCCATATAAATAGTGACCAAGCATCTTCAAGCAGTTAATGATGTTTTCACCGTCATGGTTTTCACAGTGATTGTTTATTTTGATCAATATTCCTTATTTAATGTCAGATGTTTGTGTATATTGCAAAGTTAATGAGCTTATGTTTGCGTATATACCATATATATATATATATATATATATATATATATATATATATATATATATATATATATATATATATATATATATATATATATATATTTTTTTTTTTTTAATTAGGCAGACAGTGATAGCACATTATAATGTAAGGATGGAGAGTTAGTTATTGAAGTAATTAATATTCTCAAATGAAGCATACTAGTACAGGTAGGAAGTTTTTAACGTTGACAAACAGAAATGGTTTGATAGATTTATGCTGTGGGTTGAGGTATATTTTATGTGCACTGAGAGTTAAATTATAATGAAACGTCCATGTTTAAATGTTAAAGACATTAATTTAATAAAATGCAACCATATAATTATAGTTTTCTTATTAATATGCTTTATAAAAACATTACTAATAACATAAAATTAACACAGTTGTTGCAATGTTTTTACGCCACATTGACCCCATCAGGCAGCCCCGGCATCAGGGCAGTCCCTGGAGTCAGGGCAGTCCTCGGGATCACTGGGTGTACAAAGCTCCATTCAAAAAGATGCAGAACATTTCCCACCAGAGGTGTATAGACTCATTGCTATTTATAGACCGTCACGCTTGTAGATCATGCATGAAGTGGTATTGTAGGGCAGTAATGCTATTTTCTGTTAACATCTTTTACTTATAAATACTAAATGTCAGTCTTTTTTATTTCTGTATCATGCAGTCAGTGTTAAATTGCTAACATATTGTAAGGCACGTCTGTGAAAATAAGTGTTATTTTAGCAGCTGTTTTGTTGTACAACATCAATACTAGTGGCATCACAGCGTAGCAACTGGCAGCAATCAGCAGAAAGGGAATTTGTTTCAAATGTTGCTATTAGTTATAACTTTGACAACTGAACACTTTGCCACCGAGAAATATAGAAGAACTAAACGACACGAAGTAACACTACTGAAGGAATTGCGTAGATTAAATATCAGAAAGTAATCATTCTCATGGAGGGCAATAAATGAATGGAATAAATTATCTACAAATTGTTAGCAGTGTGAATATCTTTAAAAACAACACATATCTCAGATGGGCGGGTTACAAATAGATGAAACATTTTTGGACTCATGATAAGCCAATGGTTTCCTTGTCTGCTTGCCAACTTGGTCTTTTCCCTTGTTCATTCATGTAGTGACCTAAATATTTAAGTATTGCTAAGTAGAAGAAGCAGCCATGTTGGCTTACATCCATGTTCCTATTAGAACTAGTGGAGCTGATATAGATAAAGAGATGCTGAAGGTATCCTGTCATCATGTTATGAGCATGCTGAACTTAGGCCTACAGGAACTTAACCAGTGGCCCAGTCGTTGCTGGTTGGACGGGTAGCGGCAGGCATCTTCTTGAGTTGCTTTTTGATGGCGGCACTCGGTTGGAATAGGAATGATTAACCAATGAGAAATGTTATGAGGATTATTTATGGGTTTATAAAGAATTTCATTTCAGTAAATCAAAGATATGGAACCAAACCAAAACTGGATCAAATCACCACCATTTTGGGATTATATTTCTAAAGGAAGAAAACCGTCTTTAGTACTAACAAAGATAGCAAAAGTGTTACTGATTTTTAATTAGTTACAACAAAATTAACCTTCTACAATACCATTGGGTAGATGGCTTTTCTGACAAGGGTGCCTGTTGAGACTGAGTGGCCTACAGACAGTGTAAGGGGGTGCCTGTTGAGACTGAGTGGCCTACATACAGTGTAAGGGGGTGCCTGTTGAGACTGAGTGGCCTACAGACAGTGTAAGGGGGTGCCTGTTGAGACTGAGTGGCCTACATACAGTGTAAGGGGGTGCCTGTTGAGACTGAGTGGCCTGCAGACAGTGTAAGGGAGAAGATGTGCCTGTTGAGACTGAGTATCCTACAGACAGCGTAAGGGGGTGCCTGTTGAGACTGAGTGGCCTACATACAGTGTAAGGGGGTGGCTGTTGAGACTGAGTGGCCTACAGACAGTGTAAGGGAGAAGATGTGCCTGTTGAGACTGAGTATCCTACAGACAGCGTAAGGGGGTGCCTGTTGAGACTGAGTGGCCTACAGACAGTGTAAGGGGGTGCCTGTTGAGACTGAGTATCCTACAGACAGCGTAAGGGGGTGCCTGTTGAGACTGAGTATCCTACATACAGCGTAAGGGGGTGCCTGTTGAGACTGAGAGGCCTACAGACAGTGTAAGGGAGAAGATGTGCCTGTTGAGACTGAGTATCCTACAGACAGCGTAAGGGGGTGCCTGTTGAGACTGAGTATCCTACAGACAGTGTAAGGGGGTGCCTGTTGAGACTGAGTGGCCTACAGACAGCGTAAGGGGGTGCCTGTTGAGACTGAGTATCCTACAGACAGTGTAAGGGGGTGCCTGTTGAGACTGAGAGGCCTACAGACAGTGTAAGGGAGAAGATGGAAGAGGGAAACTGGTGTCATCCAGTAGAGGTTAAAGGCTGTCCTCAATAGTCAGCCACTGAAGTGTTGATGTCCCCTATAGCCTGACTGGTGACACTTGATTCATGCATGGGTTGTCACTTGTTGTGTAAGAGACTGTCATCTAGTCATCAGTCTGGGCTTGTTGACATGTCTGATGTGTGACAGTGACTGACTGCTGGCCTGTTGAAGAAACTCTCTGACCCTTCTAGTGTTTGGATTACGCTAGCATTTTGTATCGTCATCCCATTATGCAAGAAGGCAGCATATGTAAACCATCTTGTGTCAGATTGGTCATTGTGGTGTCAGACTGACATTAGTGCAGGAAAATTGGTAGGTTGGGGGGTACTAAGGGGGGTACTAAGGGGGACATTTGAAGAACTTCATTTTGGTTGTATTTTCCCAAAATGCACTTGAGCAGGGACATTTTGTTGAAGAAAAAATTAAAATATTGATAATAAACACATCTATGACACATTAAATTGCCTGATAACTACACATGTTTCTGGTGTAATTCTGCAGACAGGTAATGTGTTTGTATAGCAGTGACAGCAGACATCAACAACGTCTGATTGATTTGTTTGCACAGTTTTCTGCAATCACAGTTGCTGAAATATCCCAACAACTGTGTTATTGGCAGGAATTCCTTTATCAGGGCACATTATGTATACAAAACCATCACAGATGATATGGTTGTGGAGGTACATACACTTAGCAGCACTGGGCAATATGTTGATACTAAGTATAGTTTTCTCTTTCTGTCTTCTGGTGGCACTCACTTGATTAATTACCTTGTAATATAATAGCCCTTCTGGCTGCAAGCTGACATTTACATGTATATATATAACTGGATATATATATATATATATATATATATATATATATATATACACACACACACACACATACTACTAGTAAAGGGACACTTGTTGTACTAGTAAAGGGACACTTGTATGATGTGAACCAGATGTAATGTGATATTTCATAACAGCTTCACTAAAGCACAAGTCAGTGCTGGGATGTTTAATTGGTGTGTGCATAATGCTGGCATCAACAATGGAATATGCTGGCATCAACAATGGAATATGCTGGCATCAACAATGGAATACGCTGGCTTGTTCTAAAAATGGGCAATAAAAGCGTGGAATTTTTCTAGAACAAATATTTACCTTGGATGATTTGGGCCAATTATGACATTTGTTTTAGTGCACATATACATAGATTGGGTTGTTGGAAAAGATGACTGCGCAGATTACTGTTGCAGTGTGTTAATGAATGTTTTCTCTGTGTTTTTCAGATGAAAGGGAAGATGTCCAAAAGAAAACATTCACGAAATGGATAAATTCACAGTTAACTAAGGTGAGATAGAGAGAGTGAGAGGGGGGAGTGAATGAGTGGGGGAGGAAGGTGTGGGGAGGGAGCATGGTAGAGGCAGAATGGGAGAGAGGGTGGGGGAGAGGGTGGGAGGGAGAGGGATAGTAAAATGTTTAAGTCGTAAAATAATATATCACAAAACACGTTCCTGCATTTTGTTTGTCACCACTCTCAATAGGATAGAATTAGGATGGAGAGGTGCGTAGTTAAAACTGACTTAAAGGTAGGATGGTATGCAATTTGGAGTGGATTTTCTACTAGTATGAGGCAGTACGTGACCCATTTTCACTTGTCTTTTTAGCATTGTACATATTAAGCACATTTAAAGGTACTTCCTCAATACAATTTTTTGCTAGTATCATTTCAAATAAATTTTACGAAAAGTCAAACCTGCCTAGTGTCCACTGCAACATGCTAACTTGTTTGTGCAACATTTGTATGTAGTTTTTGTGAATTCATCAGACAAACTATTCATTTACTTAATGTTTGGTCAAACATTAAGTGAAGTCAAATTTGAAATGCTGAAAACTCAAGAATTTCACTCTTGGTGAAATTTCATAACTTTGTCACATGATGGGTGAGAGGATGCAAGTCACACCCACGGCAGCGTTGATGCACATAGTGTACAATTTTGGATGTCTACTATTTTGAGCCTTACCAGATCTAACAACTAAAGTCAAAAGAGTCATTTCTTATTAAATTGATTGCAGTTGTTACATAATATATTCACACACTTCATATTTGGACATCAAAGAACTGGATTTGTGATAGACAAAATCAGTTAAGGATGTGGTTTTAATAGTACCTATTTATGGACTTGTTATAGGGTCATTACCTGTACAAAGTATGTTGATAGATGTACACCAAATACTTACACTTATTACTGCAAGCACTGTGGCTGAATGGTTTCTCCGACTGTGAAACATCAGTTAACGGAATCATTGTGTTTCCTGCTGCAGGGGTCGAGTGGACAGATCAGCGACCTCTTTGAAGATCTCAAGGATGGCACAAAGCTGCTGGCCTTGCTACAGATCCTTAGCGGACAGCCACTGGTCAGTCCCGTCTTCTGTGTCCCAGTGTAGGATCATCCCTGATTTCCAACCCAGGAAGAATACCCACTTTATTTAGTGTCACTAAACACCTTTTTATTCTCCAGACAGAAACTAAGTGAGTACATATATGACCGCCTTTAAAATGCTGCGTATACAGCTTTGATATTCCCATTAATGCTGGACAGCAGCATCAGTTTGTTGAGTCATTTGTCCTTTGTTATTATAGATAAATGTTATTGTAGATAAATGTTATTATAGACAAATGTTATTGTAGATAAATGACATTACACTGGTTAATTCAAGGATATTTGTCCATCAGTCTAAGCACATTTAATCAAACACAGGCACTTAATATCAGCTACACACCAGAGAAACTTACATCCTGAGGCAAATGCCACCTACTGTGACAGGATGCATTAATTAAGCTTCTTAATTAAACTAATGACTAAAATCCTGACAGTTTTCCCTTATCTCCCTCCAATGGTTGTTGCCATGGCAGTCAGGACCAGCAGAATACCTAGATTTAAATTGATCCCAATCAGAAAATGTAAAGTATTGTAACTGATAATGCTAGTTATCAGATAAGTTTTACAAGTTATTTTATGATATGAAATGCTGTAAAAAAATCACTTGTTCTACTGTAATCCTGATTTCTGTTGCAATTTGGTGTATTTATTTGAGTATGAAACACACCTTTTGGATTTGTGTCTTTGGTTCTGCTAGACTAGAGAATTTTGGTTGACAAGAGAATTAAGATACTTTTTATCAGCATTATTGAACGATTGTAGCACACACATGTCTGTGGTCAGTCAATACACTAACATTTTGGGTGTAAAAAATATGTGGTTTTTTCAATGCTTGTGACCCCCTGAGTGAGTGTGGCGTGCTTTCACTGTAGCTCCACCACCCTAAGACTGGAATGAACGCCCCATCACCTTAAGATCATCAGAAAATGTATTTCTAGCCTAAATCGGCGGCCGCTCGCTCTGGTGATAACTGTGATGTGTCCACGTTCATGATATCATGGTTAATGATTCTGGTTGGTTCTGTCTCTGAACTCAGGTTTCTGGGTATTTAGGGGCTATAGAAGGTTTGTTTGTATTATTATTACTACCGGTGGGGGTGGTTGGGGGGGGGAGATACCCATGAGTAAGCACCTCCACTCTCTATCCACCACCAACATACCACACAGCTCCACTGTGTGGATAAGGCAGACCAAGATAGATGGTAATCAACCTGGCTGTGTAATTAACTGTCTGTTGCCAAGAGGGGTCTTGAGGGGGTGAGGACCCATCTAAGATACCCTGCCTAATCAGCTGCTGCTGCCATCTTATCTTACCTTGCTACCTGGTCTAATGAAGGGTTCTTGATTTCTCCCCCCAGAAGCCAGAGAAGGGGCGCATGAGACTGCACCAACTGAACAACATCAACAAGGCTCTACAACTGCTTGCAGACCAGTACAATGTAAGTTATCTCCATATCTCATATGTTTAAATTATAATAACTAAAGTTAAGAACCCAACAACATCTGGAAATACAAACTTCTGAAACCTTCAGTTCTGTAGCTACAGTGCTGCCGTAGTGTGTATTGTATTGTATCCAGTCCTCGTTCACTTCACCCACTGGCATACCTGTTCATTCTAATACCAACCTGACATCTCTGGGAAGCATTCAGCCATGCTACAATTACTGCATGAAGACTATTTGTTCACATATCCACCACCGTCTCTAGCCAGGTAATCATTTACACAGCCGGGTGATTGAGGCAACGTGGAGTGAACCAAATTGCCCCAGCTATTGAAGGTCTGCTGTGTGGCAGTTGCCCCTGTGGCCTTACAGTGCTTGCAGAATGACACTGTAGTGCTTGTTGGATGATTCAGCAGCTATGATACAAGGTGCAAGGCCCAGAGTCACTGGGATTAGTGTGTATATTCTCATGACACAATGAGCAGGCCCAGAGTCACTGGGAGTAATGTGTACATTCACTACATATCCAGTGATAAACACATGGCAACTGTTGGGCGAGTTTAACTGGACACATCACTGTTGACTGCAAAAAAATGACCAATCCAAGACTGCGCAAGCGTGTTGACAAACTGTGACACTGGCACACCTCAGCTAGCCTGCCCAGTGTAAGGTGTAGTTCAACTCGATGTCATTGGTTGGGCTCTGTCTTCCACCGTGCTCATTAGATAGGGCAGCCATGCTGACAGGTACCAAGCCAGACTGGACACGTCTTAGGTCAGGCTGAACTATGCCCAGACCAACAGCTGCTGAATCAGACTCTGATGGTAATTCATGAGCTTCCTGACCTGCACAAGGCTACCAGGGCAACTGACACAGAGTAATGTAAAGACTCCAAAAGCTAATAAAATGTTATTCCCATGTTTATGTGCACATTGTTAGAGGGTCATAGCTCCAGACATCTTTCAACTGAAGACTTGGCAAATGTAGTAAGGTTGTGATGGTTAGAAAGTCTGTGGATGAGCATACCATGTGTACAGTGCATAGAAAAGTACCATGGCATGTATACAATATGGGAGGGGGAAGTTTTTACCTAGCCCAGAATGTTGTAGGGTGGCGTTTCAACTTCTGTGAAATTACAGCAGTATTACTCTTGCGCCATGCATTAACTTTGTAAGAACTTATGCAAAATCACCCATCTTGTGCATCCTGTGAATGATAACATTGCGTTTTGTTCTATATTATGTTATGAATATTTTAATACTATCATCTTGGGCTTTATGCTATTGATTTTTGTTTCCGGTAATATAAATCTTTTTCCCTGTTGCCATATATGATAATATACACATACCTAAGTTTTGCCCAGGATAATAATGAAGCAAACAGACATGCATTAGTTACACAGAGAGATGTCCCAAATGTGCAGTATAGACAATAGCCGAAAGGAAGAGATGTATGTCTGTACAATGTGTCAGTGATTCACTCAAGTTGGTGTGTGTGGCTGTAAGACACTGTGGCCAATTCTCGCAGTAGTTGCATCTTGCAAGATTTTATTTCTTGTTGCCAATGTCTTGCATATTCTAAAATAATTATATTCTTTTTGGACTTGATGCATCTGGATTCTGGACTACTTCATAAATCATGATGTAATGCCATTGGAAGTGTCCATAGTAGAGAGTTCAGTTCTGTTCAGTCTGGTGCAAATCTCACGTTGGAAAAGTGTAGTAGTGTGTTATAGACAGTGGGTCCATGACATGTTATACATTTACCCCCTGGGTTGTTTTACTCCCCCAGGCACACACACTAGTTAGAAGGGACCTACAGCTTTGAGTGTCTCTTCTGAAAGACAAAAACTTCCAGCTTCCTTCCCATGTGCCTGGTGTGTCGGCGAGTTGCACCCCTTTTTTACCTGGGTTGGCTGTTGCCTGGGGTTCGAACCCAGTACCTCCTGGTGCTAAGGTCTAATTCTGCGTACCGTATGCCCACATCAAATTGAATCAAGATGAACAGTCACAACTATATGTCAACAAGGTGATGTGCACTCAAGATATTGGATTTGTTAAACTAGTTGAGTGTTACAAGAATTCTGGTGATTGAAACCCATGCTACAATTTACTGTGTTGTGTTATTTGAGCCTGGATGGTCCAATGTGGAACGATGTCTTCAGTCAGTGTCTCTAATGATTGCGGAGACTCCAACACTGAAGAACTTTGTAGTCAACACTTATCAGCGTCACAGTGGGTGGCTGATTTGAAACATTCAGACAATAGAACATTGGCAAACATGATTTGAATAATTCTTCTAAATGATGATGTGCAGCCATATCTCCGTTAATCTTTCCCAGTTTTCTTCCCCCTCTGTTTTTCCTGGTAGTTCTCATTCTATGCAGCTATATAACAGACTGTCAGGTCTCCTTTTCCATTATTTACCCAGCAGACCTACTTCTTCCTTAACCCCTATGTTATCTCGCACTCAGGTGACATACATATCTGTTATCTTGGACCCAGGTGACATACATATCTGGAATTAGTTAACTGTCATGTCACAAAGTGAACTTGACAAGACACTCTTGTTGGCCAATATCTCCAAAGGTGATGAACCAACAATGTATCCAATAGTTGCTGGTGAAATTATAATATGTCACAAAGTGAACTTATAATTTCACCAGCAACTATGAGATACATTGTTGGTTCATCACCTTTGGAGATATTGGCCAACAAGAGTGTCTTAGCACCTATCAGTGTATATGGATTCTATGGAGCTAGAATTAGCTGAGGCAGTAATGGATCTACCAGAGGTGGAGGAGCTTTGAAGCCAGTCTTGAGTCAGTTATCTTGACACCAGCAACATTACAGTTAGTTATCTTAATTGGCTGCAGTCTGTTCCAGCATTCCCTGATAACCCAGCACCTTATACAAGCAGGGATTCACTAGAACAGGGGTGGGGAACCTTTTTTGTTTGAGGGCAAAATGTGACTTTATATTGCTTCAGTGCCATTTGAATAAAAGAGCTGAATTCCTGTGTAGCATCACATTTAGTTGCATAACACCTTTCTGAATTTGTTTTCTTCATAACTTGCTCACACAACAAGAATGGTGTTCTAATATCAACGTCACCAGACATTGGTCCAGTCATGTTATGGTATCTTCAAGGTTCTTGTGCACTTACAGCACAACCCTTGCTTGTCTTCCTAAATGTTCTAATATCAACGTCACCAGACATTAGTCCAGTCATGTTATGGTATCTTCAAGGTTCTTGCGCACTTACAGCACCACCCTTGCTTGTCTTCCTAAATGTTCTAATATCAACGTCACCAGACATTGGTCCAGTCATGTTATGGTATCTTCAAGGTTCTTGTGCACTTACAGCACCACCCTTGCTTGTCTTCCTAAATGTTCTAATATCAACATCACCAGACATTGGTCCAGTCATGTTATGGTATCTTCAAGGTTCTTGTGCACGTACAGCACCACCCTTGCTTGTCTTCCTAAATGTTCTAATATCAACGTCACCAGACATTAGTCCAGTCATGTTATGGTATCTTCAAGGTTCTTGTGCACTTACAGCACCACCCTTGCTTGTCTTCCTAAATGTTCTAATATCAACGTCACCAGACATTGGTCCAGTCATGTTATGGTATCTTCAAGGTTCTTGTGCACTTACAGCACCACCCTTGCTTGTCTTCCTAAATGTTCTAATATCAACGTCACCAGACATTGGTCCAGTCATGTTATGGTATCTTCAAGGTTCTTGCGCACTTACAGCACCACCCTTGCTTGTCTTCCTAAATGTTCTAATATCAACGTCACCAGACATTGGTCCAGTCATGTTATGGTATCTTCAAGGTTCTTGCGCACTTACAGCACCACCCTTGCTTGTCTTCCTAAATGTTCTAATATCAACGTCACCAGACATTGGTCCAGTCATGTTATGGTATCTTCAAGGTTCTTGTGCACTTACAGCACCACCCTTGCTTGTCTTCCTAAATGCAAATGTCATCTAGCCAGAATGCCACATTTGGCCGCACATTTCCTGTGACATCATTTACTTGTGCCAAGTTGGGAGATATTGGAAACAGAAGCACTGGAAGTTATGTAAAACTCCCCTAGGGAAGGGAGATAACAGAATCATGGTCATTTGTAGTGAAAAAATCCATCACAGACATATTTGTCTCTTTCTGACACCATACTTGTTTACTCAAACAAACAGACAGGAACCTCCATAAAGATATAGTAAAGTATCCATTCCCTTGAAATTGGTGACATCTCTGCCTACCATTTCACAGTTACTGGGGTTCTCCATTTTACTGCCCTTGTTCTCTGCTAATTGTCAGGCCTAGACCGCCTTTCCATGGAGTGTAGTTTTTTGACACCTTCCTAAAGTATAGCAAGACTGTTCTAAATTGTATATATTCTATTATTGCCTAACACAACCTCACATTCTGGCAGAGAATTTTTTTTGCTTTTCTATGTCATATGAATTTTATGTTCAAACAAACAGGTTATACAGTGCGCGAAACATTCACACTTGACTAGGTTCTCGTATCGTTTGTGTAGATATTACCTGGAAATCGGGTCCTCCACAATAACATTGAAGAAATAGAAGAAATAGAGATAGGTTTATCAAGACGAGGAGTCTGGCAGTAGTTACTGACACTCCATAGGCCAATGGTAGCTATGAACCTATAGTAACTAAGACCCTACAGTAGCTACTGAACAAAATAACCATGTGCCAACAATAGCTTTGGGTCAACAATAGCTATGGGCTAACAATAGCTATGTGCCAACAATAGCTATGTGCCAACAATAGCTATGGGCCAACAGTAGCTATGGGCTAACAATAGCTATGGGCCAACAATAGCTATGGGCCAATGGTAGCTTTTGTGTTTCGTCATTGTTCCCTTTATAAAGGACTAAGGCTAGTTCAAGTACTGTTGCATTGCCCTGGTTGTTATCCCTTTCCACTTCTCCCTATCTTCAGCCTTCTCCTTCCACTTGTCATCCTCTCTCCGCCTCCCTTACATCCCTCTTTATGCAGTCCTCCCATCCCAGTTGCAGTCTTCCTTAGCTAGTCTACTTAGATAATCTAATGAGATGTTCACATGTGCTGTACTTACACATGCACAAACAAGAACAGCTTCATAAAGTGTATAAACAGACAGAGATGGTGAAAGGATGTGTTGACCCGAGGGAACTCTGGGCTTGTCTTGGCGCCAGTCTCCTCATCTTAATGCCATTTCATCACAGTCCCCACAAAGTAGGCTGAGATTCCACAGTCAGGGGAATGCTTAAGTAGTGTTCAGTAAGCCCCTTGGCTTTCTTTGGCTATGTCCATCAGAAGTTGTGATGGCTATTATCTGAGCTGCAGCAGTTCAAAATGACTTGGCTCAGTACTTAGAAATCGTAATTTCTGTGCTGTGTAAATGTATATTGAAGATGTATATCATACCATCACACATGTATGTCATACCATCACACATGTATGTCATACCATCACACGTTTCTTTCTAGTTTTGCTGTCAGTGTCAGATAAGCATGCCTCATTGGCAAATTTATGAATGATCTGTTTTTGTGAGCTGTGGAGGTATCCATCATGTATGTCATACCATCACACATGTATATGTCATACCATCACACATGTATGTCATACCATCACACATGTATGTCATACTATCACACATGTATGTCATACCATCACACATGTATGTCATACTATCACATGTTAATGTTAATCGCCTAGAAACAACGTTTGTCTTAACCCCCCATTTTATTCCTGTTCTGGGAAGATAGCATAGTATATATCTCCTATACAGATTATACCCACACATCTTCTCCCAGCCTGTAGAACTGATAAGAATCCACCAGAGACACGGGGAATACTACTTAGGATACCCTTCTTTCGCACTTATTGGGTGTATCAAATTTAGCTGGTAAATGCCTTTATGTTGAGAAGGTGTATCATAACAGGGTGAGAAGGTGATCATAACAGGGTGAGAAGGTGATCATAACAGGGTGAGAAGGTGATCATAACAGGGTGAGAAGGTGATCATAACAGGGTGAGAAGGTGATCATAACTATTTCTGGTGCCCTTGTTTCTGTGCCAGTAGTTTGGCAAAACTAGCATACTTGTCTGGTACCTGGAGTACCGGTTGGAACCATGCCTGATTCCAGCCTGAGTCAAACAAGATTGTTGCGAGAATAGCAGCTCAGACATAAGAATACACTGTCCCACGTGTGGTACGGTGGCTGTTTAGGATATCAGAAAAGGTTTAAGTTTAGTCACCCATTAGTTTGCCATGCTACGATGTAGTAGCCATGCTACGATGTAGCCATGCTACGATGTAGTGGCCATGCTACCATGAAGTGGCCATGCTACCATGTAGTGGCCATGCTACCATGTAGTGGCCATGCTACCATGTAGTGGCCGTGCTACCATGTAGTGGCCGTGCTACCATGTAGTGGCCGTGCTACCATGTAGTGGCCGTGCTACCATGTAGTGGCCGTGCTACCATGTAGTGGCCGTGCTACCATGTAGTGGCCGTGCTACCATGTAGTGGCCATGCTACCATGTAGTGGCGCTACAGGTTGCTCGAAAAAAAATCTTGTCCCATTGCCAAAGGGAGACATGAATATATGTTGTGGTACTAGACTGGAGCTTGTAGTGTGTTACCACAAAGACCACTTGAAGGCACCACATAAAGGCACCTCATAAAGGCACCACTGAAACCAAAAAAATCATGTGCCTAGTTAGTCTCCGGACGTGTTTTTGTTTGAAGTAAAAAAGAGTAATCAACTAGGCTGCTGCTAGATTTAGTCAACAATGGTTTGCCTTCACATTGAACAACAACATAATATATATTTTGTTAAATGTTAATAAATATGTTTAACCAGACAAGGGTGGAACATTTATAATAGTAAAACACATTTTTAAAGAAAACATTGATGGAGATCAGTCACAAGTTGACAAATGGATAATGAATGTCAGATGGAAAACCACCTTAATTAATTGTAGGTGATTTCAGGAAATTCCTTGTGGAATTGTTACGTTCAGATATGAATTTGAAGATCATACTGCATCAATGGAAACGTTTTATATGGTAGTCAATATCAAATACCAGTTTTTTTTTTTATGTTAAACTAGTTTTGTTGCAGGCAGCCATGAACCAACACTAGACTACCATGTAGCACAGAGTTGTAACATGATTGTTATGATACTCAACGTGTTGTTTTTGTAAAGCTGACGTTTGGATTGACACTGACATATTTAGCCCAAGGACCATCACCATATATATTTAATGGCTTTCTATGCTAATATTGGGCGATTGTGTGTACCCCATGTAAAGGGAGTCAGTGACCCAATGGCAAGGCATAGGTATGTGCAACTGCAAGTAGCAATGTGTGTATTTGTACTATAGTTAGTCCACTGACTGTGTACTGTTGGAGAGGTAGTTTATAATGGGTTATAATACTCTACACTGGTTCTATATGATAGGATCCCATGAAAACGTGTTTTCCTGGGTCACCACTTTGATGTAACATTAGGGTAACATTTATATTTATGTCCACCAATGCAAAAACATTTAAGATGTTGTTATGATTTATTATTAAAAGTCTTATAATGCAGTTGGCCACTGTGCCAGTGTCATAATATATGTGCAACTAGATTAATTGCAGTCATCTGTTTAGTGTTGTTTAACCGTTGCCACTTGGCATTACTGAGGGACAGGAGTAGTTATGTCACCAGAGTCTCTGGCTCATATGGCCATCAGTCATTTCACAGGTGTACAGTAGTATTTTGGCAGAGATTCTTTATCTGATTCAGAACCAGTTTTGTAGACATTTCCCAGGGATGCCTAAGTTTGAGTTTTCTTCAGGGATTTCTGAGCAAACTCACATTTGTTGGGGCCTGGAGTGAGCACTCTTCTGAAATCCCTGATGAAAGGAAGAGACATTTGAAAAGAACTGCTGAAATCATGGGTGGCCATCTTCCCTGTTCATTGTGTAATGTGTGAGACACGGTGGTGGCTCAGTGGTTAGAGCACCAGACTGTCAAATAAGAGGACCAGTCTACCTGCTGCCATTTCAAAACTTGGGCAGTTTCATTCACCCCAAATTGCCCCAGTTCACTCCGTGGTATAAATGAGAACCAGGCTCATGTGGCTATAGACAGTGATGGATGCATATGAAAGAAGTCTTGCGCAGTAAATGCAGCATGGCTGAAGTCAAGTTGGTGATGGAATGAACAGGTCTGCCAGGGGTGGAGTGTAAAGTGCTTTGTGCAGTCCTATGGATCGGATACTGCGCAATAGAAGTTACCTTTACCTAATGTCATATATTTGCCCGTTGAATTCTGAACCTTGACTTGAAACGCCGTAGGCAGTGGTGGTCTCTGTCATTGCAGATTAAACTGGTGAACATCAGCAGCAACGACATTGTGGACGGGAACCCAAAGTTGGTGCTTGGTCTTGTGTGGAGTATCATCCTCCACTGGCAGGTGGGTGAAGTCTTCATCAGGGTGTTTACCCCCAACAGGCAGCTAGAAACACTATTTAACGATAGACATAATATTATATTGCCTGTCACAGCATCAACCTACTGCATTGCATGTTTTTGAATGTATGCACAACGATGTTCATTGGTAAACTGAATGAAGTTTACTGAACCTCATACCACTGATTTTATTACTGTTAATAACATTTTGGTTTGGTTAGAAATACAATTCAATTAAGACATGTTAATGTTGTGAACTTTTACCTCCTAATATTTTGGAAAATACACAATTTTGCAATGAATTAAAATATGCTAGTTTTACAACATATAGAGATACCACCTTACTGCAATAAAAGGCATTAAAAAACATTAAAACATCAGATAACATTATTAATTTAGATGTATTTTGAAATCGAAAAATTCAGAGAATTTGAGCTTTTTAATGATATAAACCCCCAACTAACTTTGAATCAGTTAACTAACCAAACTCGTTGTACATTCCCTTTAGCACTATTTTGATTTAGAAACAGTTTTATTACTAAAGCCACCGACAGCTGTGATCGCGCTCCTGCAATGTATAGAACAGGTGGTTGTTCATTAGTGTTGTGTCTCACCTGGGCTGTGAATCCCTTTCGCATCAAATTTTCATGCAAGATTGTCCAAATGATAATTTAATCCAGTCTTGTGAGGCCAGGGTTTCTAAGGACGAAAAAATTTTCTTATGCATTTTGCACTGGGATGTCACGAGGCAATCATATTGGGTATCAAATAGAAAGTATACACATATAGAAAGGTGCCTAGTTTGAAAAAAGTAACATCACATTTATTTGGCATTTTACAACAATAAAAATAAAATCATTGTAGTGTGCAAAGAACCATTTGTTACTACTAATACTTTTAAAGACAACCATAATATAATTCTTCATCCTGCTTGGTTTATTTGTCATTAGAATTTGTTTCTTGTGCTTGTGCATTGATTCTCCTCGACACATTTCTTTCTAGTTTTGCTGTCAGTGTCAGATAAGCATGCCTCATTGGCAAATTTATGAATGATCTGTTTTTGTGAGCTGTGGAGGTATCCATCATGTATGATTTGAATGGTTGACTGTCCGGCTATATTTGCAGGTGAAGGATATCATGAAAGACGTGATGAGTGATCTTCAACAGACAAGTCTAGAGAAGACTCTTCTAGCCTGGTGCAGACAATCCACGCACGGGTGGGTAACATCCAAGTAAAAAACTCCACTTTTGATGAAACAGTACGGGGAATACGTCATATTACAGGGATAGAGAGTTGTTTATTTAGAGGTGCATTTTCAGCTGTATGGATATATGTAACAGTGACTTTTATTTGGTAAATCCATAACCAGGCCAAGATTGTGGCGCTGATGAGGTAAAGTTGTACAGTTGTTGCTGGTCTGTATTACTTGTGTTTCAGTCCACAGTCATTGGTGCAGTTTAATTAGATTTATCCTCTCCTGGAATGCTCTAAATCACTCAGGCAATTCCACGCTGAGTACAACATTATGATATAAAAGTAGTAATAAATGTACACTGTACTTGTTGTCTCGCCACCGACCTTCAATACTGTTTTCGTCAAATCCTACAATTTTTTGTGAGAAAATCAACATGGACAATGTTGTGTCATTTATTGCCCAAACAAACTGGATTCTGTCTTTGTACACCAGGGATCTTTCTTTCACTGACACTAGGGATCCTTCCGTCACTAACACGTGTCTACGCTGCCAGCCAGCAGCTAAAAAAATAACCCTGTGTGCTGCATAAGTGTTGTAGTCCATAAGTGTGCTTTTCCCTGTTTATGACTATTTTTTTTCAGGGTCCAAAAAATCCTAAAATGAGATACCATTTATTCATATGACATGAATTCGGAAGTAAATTAATGATCTGTCCCCATCTGCATGGCAAGAAGACATGGTAATTGATATAGTTGAGTGAACTGAGACACTGATGACACAAGGAAGTGAAAGCTTCAACTGAAGTGTCTAGCATGAGAAGGTGTATGGTCTACATTGACTGACATCTGTGAACAAACATGTCATACCAGTTGTAGCTTTTCATCTTATGTATGAAAGCCACTTGAGATTAGATTATACACGTCTTAGCCACATCAGTTGCATAACTACAGTACCAAATTTAAAAAGTAGTTATTCATAAAGAAATATCTAATGAAAAGATGTGGGACTACTGAGTGACAAAAATAAAGACCTTCAGGACGCACACAACACACAGAACACACAGAGCACACAGAACACACAGAACACACAGAGCACACAGAACACACAGAGCACACAGAACACACAGGACACACATAACACACAGAATACACAGAACACACAGCGCACACAGAACACACATAATACACAGAACACACAGAACACACATAACACATAGAGCACACAGGACACACAGAACACACATAACACACAGAATACACAGAACACACAGAGCACACAGAGCACACATAACACACATAACACACATAACACACAGAGCCACATAATACACAGAGCACACAGAACACACAGAGCACACATAACACACAGAGCCACATAATACACAGAGCACACAGAACACACAGAGCACACATAACACACAGAGCCACATAATACACAGAACACACAGAACACACATAACACACAGAATACACAGAACACACAGAGCACACATAACACACAGAGCCACATAATACACAGAGCACACAGATCACACAGAGCACACAGAACACACAGAGCACACATGACACACATGACACACAGAGCACATAGAACACACAGAGCACACAGGACACACAGAGCACACAGAACACGCATGACACACAGAACACACAGAACACAACACAGGACACACAGAGCACACAGAGCACACATAGCACATAGAACACACAGAGCACACAGAGCACACCAGAGCACACAAAACACACAGAGAGCACACCAGAGCACACAGGACACACAGGACACACAGAGCACACATAGCACACAGGACACACAGAACACACAGAACACACAGAGCACACAGGACACACATAGCACACAGGACACAGAGAACACACAGAGCACACAGGACACACATAGCACACAGGACACAGAGAACACACAGAACACACAGAGCACACAACACACAGAGCACACAAAACACACAGAGCACACAGAGGACATGCGCCTAATGAAACATTCAGTCTAATACTTTGTACACAGTATGCACATTACACAACACAGCCTTGGTGAAATAGTACACAGTGAAGCTGAATATAAAATGGTGTAGTTTTTACAAGATTGGTGAAGCAGGTACGACTGGCTTAGAACTGGTTTATTCAATTCTCCGTCTGTTCCCTGCCAGATATATATATAATATGCATGAACACACTTCCCACAATCAGGTGTGAACACTACTGGTTCTATGAAGTGTAGCAAGACACATTTCATTGGTGGCAAGCAGCAGAACATCTGTGTTTATAGCTGCTTCAAATGGTGTTGACATGTGGTTGCTGGTAATAACCACTGATGCAGGCAGGGAAGGGATTAGGGCTGATGACGTATTATATGAGGAAGAAGGGATTAAAGCGGGGATGTATCGGATGTCTGTGAGATACTGGGTTAAAAATGACGCTTGTAGTATCAGAGGTTAGTGAGTGGTCTGATGTTACATTAAAAGTGACAAAACTAGAAAGTAGCAGATGGATTGGGTTGAAGCTTTTTTTACACATCCAATTATGTAGCCACTGATAGCATTACCTTCACCAAAGTTAATAGAAAAATAATAATTATTAATTAATTATTGTTCTGTGGCATGCGCTGTACAGTGGTAGAGTACAGGAACCCAGTAGAACTAGAGAACATGAGGTTAATTACACTACGCTGGATATATGAGAGTGCTCACTCTAAGTGATTGAAATTGGAAATAGAAACCTGAACTCATTGCCTAGAGAACCTTTAAACATTATCATGATTGAGGTATATATGATTGAGGTATATATGATTGAGTTTGGGAAGCTTTAAATGTCCATTGTTATTACTGAGTGTCCATTAGTGTATCAAGTAGGGACTGACCACTGACCAGGCTGTCAGGACTGTCCATTTAGGTAGAGCTATGCCACTATATATACCATAACTTGACCTTTGCTGTTATCACTTGACTGCCCGGTATGTTATGAATACCTGCTGCTTGTAGCTGTCATAGAAGAAACTTTCCTTCTGCTATAGTAAACATAACTTACCACGCACTGTGTAGTATTAGCTATGTTGGGGGTGGTTTAAATTACTAACAAATGTGTAATAAATAATGTTTAAGTAACACAAGTTTTCAGGTGTGCAACACTTTAGACAACTGTGAAACTGCTTTATATTCGTTCGTGGAGTTTGTTAACAATTTGGTGGATACTTTTGACCAACAGTATCCTCCATTCCTTGGATACTTCAAATATCAAATCATTCTTTTACTCTATCAAATTTGTTGAGAAAAGAACAGTTATGCTTGAGGCACACTGACAGCCTTTGTAACACACTGACATCATTGGTAACACACTGACAGTCTTGGTGATACACTGACAACCTCTATAACTCACTGACATTGGTGACACACTGATAGCCTTGATCACAAACTGACAGCATTAGCTACACACTGACAGTCTTGGTAACACACTGGCAACCTTTGTAACATACTGACATCATTGGCGACACACTGACAGTCTTGGTGACACACTGGCTGACCTGTTGACACACTAATATCCTTGGTGACACTAACTGATTTGGTGACACACTGCCTGACAGCCTTTGTAATGCACTGACATCATTGGTGACACACTGACAGTCTTGGTGATACACAGACAACCTTGTTGACACACTGACAGCCTTGGTGACACACATTAAGTTTAGTCTTGTTCTGTTTGCAGCTATAAAAACGTGAACCTGCGAAACTTCACCAGTAGCTGGAGGGACGGTCTGGCCTTCAACGCTCTCATCCACAAGTACAAGTGAGTACACTACACACTGGGTTCCTTCACTGACAGCTCAAAGTATACAGTGCATCAATCAGTTATAATTCACTGACAAAAATACCCATCCTCTGGACGGGATAACTTGGTACTTATGTAAACTGTTCCATTCTGTCAGTGTGTGTAGCACCCTCTAGCACATAATACTGAACTGATCAGTGGACAGTTCACGTAACATGTAATAATAGTAGAAAACACGCATAGCATTGTGAACAGTTTATGATTCAGGATAATTTTTTCGATTCGGTGTAATAGTGGGGTGAATTTTGTGAAAGTTTGGCGCCCAAGATACAAAGTGTCCAGGAGTAACATAACAAACATACATGTACTCTAGCTTGATTGTTTGTACTTGTTAGACACTGATGTGTTGATAACAGCAATACACAAGTCATTCAGCTATTACATTGACTTTGTCCATCAGTGTCTATAGTCAGCTGAATGAACTGGCACAAGGGGGGGGGCGCTGAACTAAACTGTCCAGGCTTCAGACATCACTACTGGTGATGTTTAAAGTTTAATCTGGGGTTCGAAACCACCTCCTGCCATTTTGAAACTGGGGCAGTTTTGTTGGTCCCTTCTATCTCTGGTGTCTATGCTTGGGGAGGAAAAAGGCTGTGAACTCCATCTCTCATGAGCCACTGCAGAAGCATTCATGACGTGGCTCAATCAATTCTGCTAACTACCTCGCAAGATGATACGATTGAAATGAAAGGTCCAGTGCTGTATTATGTGTGTGTGTTTGCAGTCCGGAGTTGTTCAACTATGAAGACCTGCTGAACAATGACAGCAACAACAACCTGGAGCATGCCTTCAGGGTGGCCCAGGAGAAACTGGGCATAGAGAGGCTGCTCGACCCCGAAGGTAAAGCATTCTGTCTCCTCTCCTGTCATCTTCCATCCTGTCTCCTTCCCTTTTGTTTCCTTCCCTCCTCTCTTCTTCCCTCCTGTCTTCTTCCCTCCTGTCATCTTACCTTTTGTCTCCTACCCTCCTGTTTCTTTCCCTCTTCACTCGTTCCCTCCTGTCAACTTCCCTTCTGTCATCTTCCCTCTTGTCTCCTTCAGGCCTGTTTCTTTCCCTCTTCCCTCGTTACCTCCTCTCTTCTTCCCTCCTGTCTTCTTCCCTCCTGTCATCTTACCTTTTGTCTCCTACCCTCCTGTTTCTTTCCCTCTTCACTCGTTCCCTCCTGTCAACTTCCCTTCTGTCATCTTCCCTCTTGTCTCCTTCAGGCCTGTTTCTTTCCCTCTTCCCTCGTTACCTCCTGTCATCTTCCCTCCTGTCGTCTTCCCTCCTGTCATCTTCCCTCCTGTCGTCTTCCCTCCTGTCGTCTTCCCTCCTGTCGTCTTCCCTCCTGTCATCTTCCCTCCTGTCTCCTTGCCTCCTGTCTTCTTCCCTCCTGTCATCTTCCCCCTGTCTTCTTCTCTCCTGTCATCTTCCCTCTTTTCTCATTCCCTCCTGTTTCTTTCCCTCTTCCCTCGTTCCCTCCTGTCATCTTCCCTCCTGTCTTCTTCCCTCCTGTCGTCTTCCCTCCTGTCGTCTTCCCTCCTGTCATCTTCCCTCCTGTCTTCTTCCCTCCTGCCTCCTTCCCTCCTGTCATCTTCCCTCCTTTCTCCTTGCCTCCTGTCTTCTTCCCTCCTGTCTCCTTCCCTCCTGTCTTCTTCCCTCCTGTCTCCTTCCCTCCTGTCTTCTTCCCTCCTGTCTCCTTCCCTCCTGTCTTCTTCCCTCCTGTCTCCTTCCCTCCTGTCATCTTCCCTCCTGTCATCTTCCCTCCTGTCTCCTTCCCTCCTGTCTCCTTCCCTCCTGTCATCTTCCCTCCTGTCTCCTTGCCTCCTGTCTTCTTCCCTCCTGTCTCCTTGCCTCCTGTCTTCTTCCCTCCTGTCTCCTTTCCTCCCGTCTTCTTCCCTCCTGTCTCCTTGCCTCCTGTCTTCTTCCCTCCTGTCTCCTTCCCTCCTGTCATCTTCCCTCATGTCATCTTCCCTCCTGTCTCCTTCCCTCCTGTCATCTTCCCTCCTGTCTCCTTGCCTCCTGTCTTCTTCCCTCCTGTCTCCTTCCCTCCTGTCTTCTTCCCTCCTGTCTCCTTCCCTCCTGTCATCTTCCCTCCTGTCTTCTTCCCTCCTGTCTCCTTGCATCCTCTTAAGGCCTGTTCGTATGACACAATCAAATCTAAATTGTTTGTGTAAACACGTCACTGTTTTTGTGCGTCACCATGTGACGTCATGTCGTATGAAACAATCTTATAAAATTTTGAAAAAAATCACTCGTGTAAACATGACGTTATAAATCCATAAAACTAAATATTTGAAAGAGAAAATGAATCTCTTAAAAATAAATATGGTTTTGGTAATCACTCATTCCAAATGCTCGATAGCTTTTGAAGCTGTACAACACCATGTCCCTATTAGACCCAAGAGTTCACGCTACATACTTGTTTAAGATTACTGAGCCAGAAACAGGTCATCACTGATGCTGGGAACAAACTGATCTGGACAGAATACAGTGCCAGCAGGCAACATGTCACCTGGTGAAGGCCAGAATGTTTCAGTAAAAAAAGATAAGCTGAAATTTAAAGTATTGACAGGTTGTCCGCAATTCAGCGGGAAATGCTATTTCATGTTGAATGGTCCCGAATCACACAATCTCTCAGTCATACTGTGTTCTATAAAAGATATAACACATTAGGACATTATTTAATGATCCATATTAGTTATTTTCATTCTTTGCAAATATACTGGGTGAGTGAAGCTTGATAAGTTTGATAAGAAAATTCTCTGTATCAAGATGGATAAAAGATGTATGCTAATTGTGTCAAAGGAATTGATTGTTGGTTAGAAAATACCACCGAGTAAAGAACACTGCCTGTCTTTCACTGGGTAACCCATATATTAAATTGTTTCTCAATAGAGTGCTGGGTGCGTCAGGCTATTGGGAACGTATACATTATGGTAATTAAGGTCAGAACAGTGAGTCCTCGGAGCCCTGTTTAATAATGGTTGATTGAACAGAATGTCACTGGCTGCTTAGGCATTATGTGAATGCGACACATTTGTGTGAAATATACGTTTTTCATATGTGTGTTTATGGAATGTTGGTCTCTGCTGTGTGAAGCGGGATTCCTTGCATGTAGCTGAGAATATTGTATCGTTATTTCTTCATACAACATAATAAAAAAATATTGTTTTGAATTTCGTCAGCAATATATGAGGATTGGATCAAGGGTGATGATTTCGGACTAACAGGCAGTTGTGACTCCTGTAATGTCACAGGTTTTTTAACATTCATGGAGATACATAAACAATGATATAAAAAATTATAATTGATATAAAACAAACAAATTTATATAAAACAAAAATGTATATAAAATATTTATAAATGAATATAAAAAATTATATAAAACTTAAAAAAAATTATATAGAAATGGGTGTTTTTGGCCACCAAATGACTTTTTGCACACGAAGGACACTAAGAGCAGATGTCCAGAACATCAGCTGGTGTGTTGAACTGGAACAGTTTTGTCAAGTTGGGTGGAGTACATTTAGCTGACAGTGACACATTACGCCACTGGCTGTGTATAAGTACGTTGACAGTTACATCACTGATTGGGTGAGATCCACTCAATGGCTGTCTCCTGTTATCCCTTCCAAATACCACTAACTGTCATCTGTCTTATGGGCATACGCTTGCATGCAAAGCATTGCACACAGGCATGTATGTTAGTAAAGTTATGTGCAGCAGAAATCCACTTCTATTAAGTCACACTGAATTTAATTGAAATTGAGGGTGGTTGAAATCCAGTCCAGTCTGAAACTGACTGATTGAAATTCATGGTGATTGAAAGAGACGGTGATTAAGTTACGCTGCTATTTGACTTGGCTGCCTGAAACCCACATGGATGCAAGTCATACTAGAGTTAATTAAATGCACAGTTGTTGGAATGCACATTGCAGAAAACACAGTGGATATATCCACTGATTAAAATCCAATGAAGAACTCCCACTTGAGAATCCAGTGTGATAAATTCTCCTCATGAATGAATTACACTGTCCTGGATATTTTCTAAAAGATTAGCTTCCATGCTAGAGATATGTAAAGGGGCCCATTTTAATATGACAGTGACAAATGCTAACAACTTCTAGACAGCAATAATAATAAGGTTTTTTAATATCATGTAAATTTATAAAGACGTGTAGAACGTAGATCAATATTATTGTTTAGAATGTATTTGCTATCATATTGTTTCAATAACTTTTATTACTTTCTTACTTACATGAAAGTTCAGAGTATCAATGACAGGAAAAATGTAATGAAGAAGTGTGTAGAACAGCAAACAGTTAGAGGAAGATCAGTAAGAGACAAGAAGAATTTATAGGCCATGTGATGAGAAAGAGAAACTAGTACATCTAGTGACAATGGTCAAATCTGAGGAGGAAAGAATCAGAGATCAGCAAAAAATTAAGCTAGTTGATGTTTTAGCAGCCTGGGTAGGAAAGAGTACAGCAGAACTGTTTGAAGACACCTGTGATTTTATGAAATGGAGTGTCATGATCCCCTATATACCTGCATCAAACACCTTAATTGAAGATTGTCTTGCATCATGAGCACTTAGTAGTACTGGGTGTGGTGCATGTAGTCTTGGATTGTGGAGGAACCTTTGATAGTAGGACTGATTAGAGGTACTTCACGGTGGCCAGTGATATCTACATGTGTATCATGGTTTACAACAATACTTTCAGATAGTTCATCTGGTGATACCATGTCCAGTCCGGCAGGGACTTATCATTGTTAGATAATGTTGTGTTTGACAAGACGCACATTGGGCATGCATGAAGATGTATTACAGACTGAACACAGACACAGTGGGAACAGATGATGTAAATGCCTATTTATACGAGTGATTTTTGTCCGATTATGTCGTATGACACATGTGTCGCACAATGACGCACAAACAAATTATGTGTGCATTTACACGAGCGATGTGTCTAGACACTGCAAGTGTGATCTATTAACTAGCACCAATCCCGACTTGAGCATTGATGATGCTGATTGGCCACTTCTTCAACAATCAAACTCGACTCATGTAAATTGGACCCAGTCTCAATTCTATGACACAAACGGAGCCACAAACGGAGCCACAAACGGAGCCACAAACTTGCCTTGCTATTCGGTCTCGCAAGGGTCTTTACATGAACGTTTTTTTCCCGATTACAGTGCATGACACAGTGTCTTACATCAATCAAAAACCGCTTTTGTAAACAGGCCTTAATATAGGTTGGGTAGAACACAGACATGCACAAAGTCCCAGGAACCGCACCACCCAAGCCCCCAGATGGCCTTCTGTTTATTGACCAGACCTGATAAGCTGGCTTCTGTCTGGTGGAATGCTGAGTGTTTAACTGCTGGTTTCCATGGCAACCGCTCAACAGGTACTAACAGGTTTACTTACTGTGATATTATTTATTATGCTGCGGCAAAGGTTAAACCACCGGTTTGAATTAGTTAGTGCTGGTATCACGGGAGCTATAACCTTGAGAACTCACTGGTATGGTGGCATCACAGAACTTCTGATGTTATCCAGGGCTATATATAAACTACACCTACTATCAATTGTCTATATCTGCATACCTCAACTGAACTCTGGTATGACGAGAGTAGAATTTAAACAAAAACAACTCACGGTTGAAACCAAACACTACATCGTAGCACTCCATATTTCAGTTTAGGGGTTAATCTAACACAGACGAGAATTATTATTAAAACAAAAACTCCTTGTGTGCATCCAGTAAAACCTTTATAACAATAACACAATTTAAATAAAGATCTACTAAAAAGTCATGTCCTAATGCAATTATAAAACAACTGCAGCACGTGTAGCCACCAGCCACTACCAGAACAGAGAGCCTCCCTCTCCCACTAGACCCACCAGCCACTACCAGAACAGAGCCTCCCTCTCCCACTAGACCCACCAGCCACTACCAGAACAGAGCCTCCCTCTCCCACTAGACCCACCAGCCACTACCAGAACAGAGAGCCTCCCTCTCCCACTAGACCCACCTGGCACTACCAGAACAGAGAGCATCCCTCTCCCACTAGACCCACCTGGCACTACCAGAACAGAGAGCCTCCCTCTCCCACTAGACCCACCAGCCACTACCAGAACAGAGCCTCCCTCTCCCACTAGACCCACCAGCCACTACCAGAACAGAGCCTCCCTCTCCCACTAGACCCACCAGCCACTACCAGAACAGAGAGCCTCCCTCTCCCACTAGACCCACCAGCCACTACCAGAACAGAGAGCATCCCTCTCCCACTAGACCCACCAGCCACTACCAGAACAGAGAGCATCCCTCTCCCACTAGACCCACCAGCCACTACCAGAACAGAGAGCATCCCTCTCCCACTAGACCCACCAGCCACTACCAGAACAGCCTCCCTCTCCCACTAGACCCACCAGCCACTACCAGAACAGAGAGCCTCCCTCTCCCACTAGGCCCACCAGCCACTACCAGAACAGAGCCTCCCTCTCCCACTAGACCGACCAGCCACTACCAGAACAGAGAGCCTCCCTCTCCCACTAGGCCCACCAGCCACTACCAGAACAGAGCCTCCCTCTCCCACTAGACCGACCAGCCACTACCAGAACAGAGAGCCTCCCTCTCCCACTAGGCCCACCTGGCACTACCAGAACAGAGCCTCCCTCTCCCACTAGACCCACCAGCCACTACCAGAACAGAGCCTCCCTCTCCCACTAGACCCACCTGGCACTACCAGAACAGAGAGCCTCCCTCTCCTACTAGACCTTCCAGCCACTACCAGAACAGAGCCTCCCTCTCTCACTAGACCCACCAGCCACTACCAGAACAGAGAGCCTCCCTCTCCCACTAGACCCACCAGCCACTACCAGAACAGAGAGCCTCCCTCTCTCACTAGACCCACCTGGCACTACCAGAACAGAGAGCCTCCCTCTCCCACTAGACCCACCAGCCACTACCAGAACAGAGAGCCTCCCTCTCCCACTAGAGCCACCTGGCAAAACCTAGAACCTGGTGAGCTTTACCTTTTTTAACAGGATGGTTAACTGATGTTGCATGGCTATATTTCAATTATATATAGTACTGCCCTCTTGATTAAACAAGATTTAACAAGATTTTCCATCCAAGCCAAATGACCAGATGGCAAATAGACAAGGAAGCCATTGGCTTATCGAGAGTCCAACAATGTTCATCTACTTATAACCCGCCCTCCTGAGATATGTGTCAACCTTGTTTTTAAACATATGCTGCTAGCAGTTATACAATCCGTAGACAAGTTGTTCCATTCATTTATTGTCCTCTGTAAGAACAAGTACTTCCTGATATCCAATCCACACTGATCCTTTACTAATTTTACCTCATGTCCTCTAGTTCTGCTATCTCACTTAAGTGAGAAAAACATTTCTATCAATATTTTCATACCCATTCAATATCTTAAACACGTCAATCTGATCTCCTCTTAGCCACATTCTTTTAGGTGTTTTTCATAACTAAAGTATCTCAGTTCTGGAATAATTGTGTTGCTCTCCTTTGTATGCGTTCAAGCGTATCTATATGTTTCTTAAGATATGGTCTCCATGCTTGTATACAGTATTCTAAATGAGGTCTAACTATTGCTTTATACAGAGGTATAATTAGCTTTTTCTCTTCTATGTTATGTTTCTCCAGATCAACCCAAGAATTTTATTACCCTTTGAATCTGCAATACAATAATCTTGTGGGGATGTCCATAGGATGGGCTGCTCTCTAATAACATACTTGATATAACTATCTACCATAACTACAACAATACATAAGAAAGCAGAAACCCTCCATAAACCATCATTGTAGTGGTTCAGTACTTCACAGGAACAGTGTTAGGTCAGTGCCACCCAATAACTGCACTTAGAGCTTTTGTTCTACCAGCTCCAGGAATGACAATTACTGGTGAAGCCTTCGTTGTGCTGGCTTGATAATCGATGCCACCATGGCTCAACCTTGTGTTCATGTGGATATTTGTTGTGGATATATATTGTAAGTGTAGACATGTAGAAGTGGACATGTGTTGTGGATGTGGACATGTATTGTGGATATGGACATGTGTTGTTCATGTGGACATGTGTTGTGGATGTGGACATGTGTTGTGGATGTATATGAGTTGTAGGTGTAGTCATGTAGCTGTGGACATGTCTTGTGATTGGTCATTTTCTCTTTGTTTAATTGTACTTGTAAAGAGTTACAATTAATTGTACTTATATTATGACCGTGGATGTGTGTTGTAGATGTGGATGTGTGTTGTAGATGTGGACGTGCCGACCCCAGACAAGAAGTCAGTGATGATGTATGTGATGTGTTACTTCCAAGTGCTGCCACACAGTGACATCAACATGGACGAGGCCGTGGAGGAGGCTGCAGCAGGCGGCATGAAGGAAGATGTAAGTCCTCACTGTGCACTGGATATCATAGGTGTCAACAGTACCACTTTAGGTGGGAAATACCACTTTCATTTATGCCCCAATTTTTTGACAAAATGTCCTGCTTGTTGCAATAAAAAAATTCACAGTTAAATTTATTTGTTGCACACATGGCCATTCTAGGCAAATTTAATTTCTTTGATCTCAAGGATTTCACATTTTTTTGTGTGCGTTCACCACGAATGAGAACGGCACATCAGAACGGCGACCCAACAAACATATTATAAAACGACAAAAACACTAAAAGGGAGGATGTTTCTTGCTTTTCATGAGCACTTTCCCGTGTTCCACGAGGAAATGTTGACACCCTTGGGAGAGCTTCAACAGAAGAACCACGCTCAGCATATTTAACTTAATCAGTTAGCCAATTAACTGAACATTACAATTTAAAAGTGTTATAATTTTAATTATTGAATGCTTCACATGTAGTTCTTTCCAAAAATGGTGCCCTCTTTGTCATTGTTATAGAAAGAAACATACGATATCATGTTTTATCTCTGTGAAGAAACATGGTCAACATTCCAAACTAAGATAATCATCATGGCATGATGTCGAACTCGGCAGCCAAAGTTAGATATCAGACTGATAGCAGTGTTGTATGTATCTCCGGAAATTTACAATCACAAAATATCCTCTAGCATAAAATATTTATCTCCCGTGGCCACGGCTGAAGGAGCCTGGCTGTTTTGTTTTCTTTGAATTGCATCATGTTGATTGGTGTTTCCTTTCGGTGTCAGAACTAGTGTATAGCTCAGGATAAGCACATGGCCTTCAGAGGAATGTAAACCCAGCCTTCTTGGAATGACTTGTAACCCAAGTTTTTTAGCTAATGCTGACACATTCTGGTTACTGCTAGTCCTTGTTCCACTTGGAGCTGGGTGGATAAACAGGCTCAATCCCCACCTAGGGTTGACAGTTGCACTTAGTTAACTGTAGAGATTGAACCAAGCTCATATCGAATCATAATTAAGTTTGCAAGGGGCATTTTAGGCGGTAACTTCAGATTTATACCTAATTCAAACATTTTGTGAAATATTTCGAGTACAGTAGATAATAATAACAATAACGTGTGGTCTTATATAGACACGGTGTCAATATCTGCCTGGACAAGGCACTTGTGGTGTTTACTTTATTGTCAGAGCAAGTTTTTGACAACAGCTAATGCAGAGCCTGTATGGGCTTTTATAGGTTAAGACTATTGACTCTGTGAGTTCATGAGAAGTTTTCCATCTCCCTGTGTGGGAGCTTTAGTTTCTCCTGAAAGACACAGGCAATGTGGGGCAAGCAAAATTGTCCAAGTTTTGAAACTACAGTAGGCGGACTTGAACCCCGGTCCTCTTCGTTGACCGTCCAGCACCCTACCACCGTGCTACAGTGCCCTCTCAGGTCACTTACATTCTACAAGAACTGCATGCTCTTTTCTGTAAAGGACCGAATGTGATTTGTGTATTTGAACTAGAATCAATGTGAATTGTAGGACGCTGAGCGAGTGAGTCATCAGAGCACAGCGAGCCTGGTGTCGGTGGACCTCCCGATGTACCACGAGTCTCTGGAACACGTCCTGACTTGGATGTTGAAAGCGGAGGAGATGCTTCAACAGCAGGGAGACATCTCTCAAGATGTACGGCTGGTCAAACAACAGTTCCATGACCACGAGGTGAGAGTTACTGCAAACTTGGAGGGCAATGCATGGACAAAACTACAGTCAATAGACATAAGAGTCAGTGTGTAATATTTCAACTTTCACCTAGGCCTTGTCGATCTACTGCATGATGTAACCCTGCACTAGACCTTCCATCAAGCCTACGGGTAGTCCATCCACTGCAGGATGTAACCCTCTACTAGACCTTCCACCAGGCCCAGTCCATCCACTGCAGGATGTAACCCTCCACTAGACCTTCCACCAGGCCCAGTCCGTCCACTGCAGGATGTAACCCTCCACTAGACCTTCCACCAGGCCCAGTCCGTCCACTGCAGGATGTAACCCTCCACTAGACCTTCCACCAGGCCCAGTCCGTCCACTTCAGGATGTAGCCCTCCACTAGACCTTCCACCAGGCCCAGTCCATCCACTGCAGGATGTAACCCTCCACTAGACCTTCCACCAGGCCCAGTCCATCCACTGCAGGATGTAACCCTCCACTAGACCTTCCACCAGGCCCAGTCCATCCACTGCAGGATGTAACCCTCCACTAGACCTTCCACCAGGCCCAGTCCATCCACTGCAGGATGTAACCCTCCACTAGACCTTCCACCAGGCCCAGTCCATCCACTGCAGGATGTAACCCTCCACTAGACCTTCCACCAGGCCCAGTCCATCCACTGCAGGATGTAACCCTCCACTAGACCTTCCACCAGGCCCAGTCCATCCACTGCAGGATGTAACCCTCCACTAGACCTTCCACCAGGCCCAGTCCGTCCACTTCAGGATGTAGCCCTCCACTAGACCTTCCACCAGGCCCAGTCCATCCACTGCAGGATGTAACCCTCCACTAGACCTTCCACCAGGCCCAGTCCATCCACTGCAGGATGTAACCCTCCACTAGACCTTCCACCAGGCCCAGTCCATCCACTGCAGGATGTAACCCTCCACTAGACCTTCCACCAGGCCCAGTCCATCCACTGCAGGATGTAACCCTCCACTAGACCTTCCACCAGGCCCAGTCCATCCACTGCAGGATGTAACCCTCCACTAGACCTTCCACCAGGCCCTGTCCATCCACTGCAGGATGTAACCCTCCACTAGACCTTCCACCAGGCCCAGTCCATCCACTGCAGGATGTAACCCTCCACTAGACCTTCCACCAGGCCCAGTCCATCCACTGCAGGATGTAACCCTCCACTAGACCTTCCACCAGGCCCTGTCCATCCACTTCAGGATGTAACCCTCCACTAGACCTTCCACCAGGCCCAGTCCATCCACTTCAGGATGTAACCCTCCACTAGACCGTCCACCAGGCCCAGTCCATCCACTTCAGGATGTAACCCTCCACTAGACCTTCCACCAGGCCCTGTCCATCCACTTCAGGATGTAACCCTCCACTAGACCTTCCACCAGGCCCAGTCCATCCACTGCAGGATGTAACCCTCCACTAGACCTTCCACCAGGCCCAGTCCATCCGCTGCAGGATGTAGCCCTCCACTAGACCTTCCACCAGGCCCAGTCCATCCACTGCAGGATGTAACCCTCCACTAGACCTTCCACCAGGCCCAGTCCATCCACTTCAGGATGTAACCCTCCACTAGACCTTCCACCAGGCCCAGTCCATCCACTTCAGGATGTAACCCTCCACTAGACCGTCCACCAGGCCCAGTCCATCCACTTCAGGATGTAACCCTCCACTAGACCTTCCACCAGGCCCTGTCCATCCACTTCAGGATGTAACCCTCCACTAGACCTTCCACCAGGCCCTGTCCATCCACTTCAGGATGTAACCCTCCACTAGACCGTCCACCAGGCCCTGTCCATCCACTTCAGGATGTAACCCTCCACTAGACATTTCCACCTTTGTCTGTCTTTGGCTTCTCTTATCCAACGTGTTCCTGCATCAGTCATTGTCACTGCATCATCATCTCATCAGTCTGCCTCTTGCTCTTTCCAGTTGTCTTGCGTTCATGCTATGTGACCTGCCCTTATCTGTGTAATATGCTGTGGTTTTAATGTAGTGTTGTGTGTATGTTTTTGGACACGTAAAATAATAAAATTCTCCACTCTCTGAAAGCATAAAATATTTTTACATATTTGTTGTCTGACATTTTAGATATGACTTATCAAGTCTATCAGTTTGCTCAGTTATTACCAGGCTTTAGCAGGTTTTAGCTGGTTGTGTTGGTTTACATTTTGTGAGGAGCAGTGGTCTAATGGTTAGAGCACCCGCCTGTCGATCGAGAGGACGGTGGTTCGATTCCACCTCCGCCGTTTCAAAACTTGGGCAGTTTCGTTCACCCCACTTTGCCCGTGTCTTTCGGAAGAGAAACAAAAAGCCATTGGTCCAAACTCCTGCGTTAGCTCAAGATTGGGTTGTTTGGAGTATAACTACTTGAGACTTGAGACATCTAATAGATGATTTCTACCAATGCTGTTCTTATCTACTGGTTTTTATACTGAGCTGTTTTTGTAGGTCAAATTGTTGATTTTGTTAAATACACAAGATGTGTTGAAAAATCAGGTGCTATATTTGTTGTATTCTGGTTGGTATATGTTGAATTAATATATGCGTTGGTTTCACAAAATGCAAAGCCTAAGGTAAACCAGGAAATCATTCAGAACATGCTTGTTAGATGTGCATGTGAATGCAAATTTATGTACACACAATCAAGAATGCTCAAGAAGCATTCAAAATTATTTACATTAAAATAATTTTGTTATACTTGAAATTCATCCAAAATGTTTGAAGAGAAAACCACAGTTTTATGAGAGGTAAAGTTTATTTTTATTTGATGGTGTCTGCTGCAGGAGTTCATGATGCAGTTGACCCAGCACCAGGGGCAGGTGGGAAACGTACTCCAGGAGGGCAACCAACTGATCCTTGAGGGGAAACAGAGTGCCGAGGCAGAGAGAGAGCTTCACGTCCAGATAGGTCTCCTCAACAACCGGTGGGAGGAACTGAGGGTGGAGGCCATGGATCGACAGAGCAAGTGAGTCACTGGTGGATGGGTTTCTATGCAATACACCTGCACATGAGGCCGGTTTCATGAAGTGTTGGTTTCATGAAGTGTTGGTTTCATGAAGTGTTGGTTTCAAGAAGTGTTGGTTTCAAGAAGTGTTGGTTTCAAGAAGTGTTGGTTTCATGAAGTGTTGGTTTCATGAAGTGTTGGTACCATAAGAAGGAACTACCTGATAATGTGGATGATTTACGGAGATTTCAAAACTCAGAACAATCGTAGAAAAAAATACAATTATATCCGGCCCATGGATTCTGTTGACATGAAAAGGTGTCGTTCATTGTCTGAATGTACATGGACATTTATTAGATAGATTTGTAAAATGGCAGATATTCTTGTGGAAAAAGTTTTTCTGAAATCTACTAAAAACTAAATGTTTAAATACCAGTGGCTGCAGAATACATGTATAATTATCACATTCACATGGTAAAAACGCAAAATTTTTTACATTAAACTGTAACAGTTGTTGTGTTAAAAACAATGACAACTTACATAAAAAGTGTCATCAAATGTCACAAGTCTCTTTCACAACGGTTGACCTTGTGTGGCATCAAACACCTGTTGTATTACTACATTCTGTGAGTGGTGAATGGGTTGGTATGTGTTGTAGACTGCAGCAAGTGTTGATGGAACTACAACAGAGTCAGCTTGATACCCTGGCGAGCTGGCTCACCAAGATGGAGGAACGCGTCACGCAAGAGGAACCAGTTGCTAGTGACATCAACATCCTACGCAAACAGGTCGACCAGCACAAGGTACGTTTAACAAGATTTAACAAGATTTAACAAGATTGCCATCTCGAACAACAAGTTCCAGATGGCAAGTGGACAAGGAAGCCATTGGCTTATCGAGAGTCCAACAATTTTCTCATCTATGTGTAGCCCTATGTGTCCATGTAATGTTGACCAAATTGAAATGATACTCTACCCTTATAAGAAAGTCTTGCTTCCTTATTAAACCTCCCCCATCAATTCATTTAACCCATAACAAATCAGGTTCGTTGATGTATTATATAAATAGTTTTAACAAATATATTCACAGTTGGTTTAATAAAAGAGCGTGCACTTTTGTTAAAATTATTGAAAGAATTGACTTCGGTTGTTAGATTTGGTAACTTGTGATGCCATGGTATAAAAAAACTGGACTACTTTTGCCCTTTTCTTGCAAAATTTTGACCAGATCAAGTAAACAAATTATTTAATTGTTTGTTTGATGATTTCATAAAAAATAAATAACACATTTCCACAAACGAGACAGCGTGTCATAGTGGATACTAAAGACAGCGTGTCATAGTGGATACTAAAGACAGCGTGTCATAGTGGATACTAAAGACAGCGTGTCATAGTGGATACTAAAGCCAGCGTGTCATAGTGGATACTAAAGACAGCGTGTCATAGTGGATACTAAAGACAGCGTGTCATAGTGGATACTAAAGACAGCGTGTCATAGTGGATACTAAAGACAGCGTGTCATATTGGATACTAAAGACAGTGTGTCATAGTGGATACTAAAGCCAGCATGTCATAGTGGATACTAAAGACAGCGTGTCATAGTGGATACTAAAGCCAGCATGTCATAGTGGATACTAAAGCCAGCATGTCATAGTGGATACTAAAGACAGCGTGTCATAGTGGATACTAAAGCCAGCATGTCATAGTGGATACTAAAGACAGCGTGTCATAGTGGATACTAAAGACAGCGTGTCATAGTGGATACTAAAGACAGCGTGTCATAGTGGATACTAAAGCCAGCATGTCATAGTGGATACTAAAGCCAGCATGTCATAGTGGATACTAAAGCCAGCATGTCATAGTGGATACTAAAGACAGCGTGTGATAGTGGATACTAAAGCCAGCGTGTGATAGTGGATACTAAAGGCAGCGTGTCATAGTGGATACTAAAGACAGTATCCACTATGACATACTAAAGACAGCATGTCATAGTGGATACTAAAGACAGCGTGTCATAGTGGATACTAAAGACAGCATGTCATAGTGGATACTAAAGACAGCGTGTCATAGTGGATACTAAAGACAGCGTGTCATAGTGGATACTAAAGCCAACATGTCATAGTGGATACAAAAGCCATCATGTCATAGTGGATACTAAAGACATCGTGTCATAGTGGATACTAAAGACAGCATGTCATAGTGGATACTAAAGACAGCGTGTCATAGTGGATACTAAAGACAGCGTGTCATAGTGGATACTAAAGCCAGCATGTCATAGTGGATACAAAAGCCATCATGTCATAGTGGATACTAAAGACATCGTGTCATAGTGGATACTAAAGACAGCATGTCATAGTGGATACTAAAGACAGCGTGTCATAGTGGATACTAAAGACAGCATGTCATAGTGGATACTAAAGACAGCGTGTCATAGTGGATACTAAAGACAGCGTGTCATAGTGGATACTAAAGCCAGCATGTCATAGTGGATACAAAAGCCATCATGTCATAGTGGATACTAAAGACATCGTGTCATAGTGGATACTAAAGCCAGCGTGTCATAGTGGATACTAAAGACAGCGTGTCATAGTGGATACTAAAGACAGCATGTCATAGTGGATACTAAAGACAGCGTGTCATAGTGGATACTAAAGACAGCGTGTCATAGTGGATACTAAAGACAGCATGTCATAGTGGATACTAAAGACAGCGTGTCATAGTGGATACTAAAGACAGCGTGTCATAGTGGATACTAAAGCCAGCATGTCATAGTGGATACAAAAGCCATCATGTCATAGTGGATACTAAAGACATCGTGTCATAGTGGATACTAAAGACAGCATGTCATAGTGGATACTAAAGACAGCGTGTCATAGTGGATACTAAAGACAGCGTGTCATAGTGGATACAAAAGCCATCATGTCATAGTGGATACTAAAGACATCGTGTCATAGTGGATACTAAAGACATCGTGTCATAGTGGATACTAGAGAGGTTTGATTTTGTGTGAAATGATCCTAAAAACGAGATGAGCAAACAGTATTGAATTGCTGAAGGACCTTTGAAATAGCAGCAAACATATAGATTGTAATACAGTTACAAACTCATAAACTGCATGAAGCCTAAGACAAAATATTCTTACAATCTCTGGCTGGTGTTGTGACGCTGTGCTAGGTCTGAACATTGGGTAACTGGAAAAGGCAGTTCTGTCATTTTTTAGATCTGTACACAAGATTTTTTTCATAGAGGTAGCCCTGTCTTCAGTTAAATGTCTGGTTCCATTTGACTGTAACTGGATTTTTATGATATATTTATGTCTACCGAACAAGGAATTTTTGTGACATTGCATGACAGACTGGAAAAGGGGGAAGAGTGGGAAACAAGAAAAAATAAAAATTCTGAAGCGATTCATCATCTCAGGTAGTTTCAGTATATATTAATCTTTTTCTTGTATCAGTCAATTTTGTCTTTGTTGCATTTTGGCAGCTTGCAGCCGTCTTCATCACACTGGCTACCACTAGATGGCGGCACAGTAATCATTATACGCAGGTGATGTCACTGATGTGGATCCCCAGGCCAGGGCCTGTGTACAACCACAACCACAAACATAATAAATGCGTGGTTGTTCTCACTGTTTACAGGAGTTACAGGCTGAGCTGGAGCTTCAGCAAGAGCACGTCAATGGACTACAGAACATGGTCGTGGTGGTTGATGACGCCAGTTCCGACACAGGTCAGTGACACAATCATCCACACAGTAATCATCACAGTCACCGTCCAACTGTCATTAACGCTGCACAAGTATCATGAATAAATCTGAGGAGTTTCGGGGCAAAATGCGATAAACGCCAATTCGGGCGACATTTCTGAATGGAAAAAATTTCACAATTGAAATCTGCAACAACAAAAATGTCAGCCCATGCTACCATTTGTTTTGATGTTTTGATTCTTGCAATATTCCAATATCGTACAACTTTCCATCTACTTTCTGAGAACATAACAGTAGGACCTTCCGACTGATCATGCAGTTATTTTAAATAGTTAAACCACTTAATAGTGACACTGTAGTTACTATTATTAATATTATGCTCGCACCATTTGGATGAACTTGTACTGACCAGCAGCATACTGATGGTGACCATGTATGACCCCTGTCTGACCACCCTCTCTGACCACCCTCCCTGACCACCCTCCCTGACCACCCTCTCTGACCACCCTCAGCTTACGTCGCCCTGGAGCAGCAGCTTGAGATGCTGGGACAACGTTGGGCCAACATATGCAAGTGGGTCGAAGACCAGTGGCTCCTCCTGCAGCAGATGCTTACCAGGTGGCAGCACTTCAACGACGAGCAGAAGCAGTTCGGCGAGTGGCTGTCAGAGAAGGAGGAAGTGCTCGCTCGCATGCGATTGGTTGACCTCTCGGACATCAGCGAGGTCATCGAGCAGGTGCAGCAGTTGAAGGTGCGACAACAACTAACTCATTTATACAAACTATTATTTCCATCCTTCGCTTGTCAATACAGTACAGGCCAGTTTACATCAGTGATTTGGTCGGGTGACCAGGCAACAAGACACAATTAATGTTACGTCTATTTAGATGAGCGACATATCTAGACACTGTTAGTGTGATATGTTGACTCCCAAAAATCCCTACTTGAGCTTTGGTGAAAGGTCATGAAAGGTGCACAAATGGGCAGCACTAATTGGTATCACAAGGGTGTTTATAGGACATAGCACTGCGATATCACATGACATAGTATCGGCTGACCAATTGGGAAAATAATCACTCTTGTAAATCGGCATTTAGATGTACTTGTCTCCCTCTTTCTGGTTCACAGACCTCTAATTCCATAGGTTGCATTTCAGATTTAAGGATAAATTTGAGTGTGAATTTTGTCATGGTCAAATGATGTAGTTACATTTGAAAGTTAACTTGTGAAAGGCCTGGTAATTCATAACTTGGTGTGGATAACAAGTTCTCAGTTTGAGTTGTGGGAAGATGAGCCTAGACTCAATATGAAGTTTGAATGCAGGACCTGACTTATGGAGCCTGTTACATGCACTAGACAAAAAGCATTCTTTATTATACAGGTTTTCTTCTAATAGATAATTGTTTTAATATTTTGGCGGTTGAATTGTACGATATATTGAGACGACGGATTCAGTTTGCTGTGTATGTTTACAGGGACCAATAAGTGGTTTAACTGTGTGACAGTGGTGTCTGATACATAGCACAGTAGTTATGTGGGACGTGGTGGCTCAGTGGTTAGAACACAGGACTCTCAATCAATAGGACCTGGGTTCAAATCCTCTTGCAGCCATTTCAAAGCTTGGACAATTTCGTTCACTCAGTTGTATTGACAAGTACCTGGCTATAGGCAGCGAAGGATATATGCGAACGGATAGCTTTTTGCACAGTAAATGCAATGTGTCTGAATGCTTCCTATATCTTTAATTTTGTTATGTTGTGTTCACAGGCGATAGAGAATGACATGGATGTCCAGGTGCAGAGATTTGACGACTTGAATGACCGCGGTCAAGAGTTGGCGCAGCTCATCAACAGTGACCCTGAAGCTGTAGAGCGCATCAACAGTCAACTCCTGGAGTTCCAGGAACGCTGGGACAACCTTGTCCAGCAGATGGAATTCCAGAGCAAGGAGGTAGGTTACTAATATTGATTACAGAGCAATATTTTGTTTGCATTGTTTAGCTCTCTTGCAGTAAGCATTCTCTCTCTCTGGCACTGCCGCCATGCTTTGTGACCTGTTGACATAATTGTGTAGGTTTACAGGTTTACAATAGTTTTGTAATGACCTTGACATTGACTAAATCGACCTTGGGCATACAGATTGCGCACTCTGGCATTGACCTCAACATCACAAAGAGTCCGGGAGGTAAGCAGACCATCACCATCACGCGGATGGAGGGCGATCGCACCATCACCGAGACCATCACAACGACCTCTTCCAAAGGCATGACGTATGCCTCAAGTGCTAAACGACCTCGCATCGAGACGGAGTGCAAGAAGGAGTTTGACCTGCAGGTGGCATCGCTGAATGAATGGTTTGACAAGACTGAGATCAATCTAGAGCTGCTGACCTCCAACGCAGCGGATCCCCAGGATCAATTGACCTTGGAGGAACAGATGGTCCTCATCACGGTAAGGATCAATTGATCTTGGAGTAATAGATGGTCCTCATCATAGTAAAAATCAATTGATTTTGGAGAAATAGATGGTACTCATCACTGTAAGGATCAGTTCACTTCGGAGAAATAGGTAGTCCTGATCATGGTTGAACCAATGTAAAATCTCCATGGTTTTGTTTTAGTAATAGGAATGGTTCCCAAAATTTGACAAGCAATGTAAAAACACTTACAGATATGAAATTCTGCAGAGAGTAATCTTGCTTGTGCCTTTATTTTATTGTGCTGTTGTTTTAATGTCACTACAATGTTAGGCTGGTTTTGTTTGCACCATTGCACTATTGTCATTTCCACTATTGTCTTTTGCATCATTCCAATATTTTATTTTGTGTCACTGAACTATTGTTACTTGCAACATTGCACTATTGTCATTTGCATATTGCACTGTTGTCATTTGTGTCATTGAACTGTCATTTACATCATTACACTATTGTAATTTACATCACTATTGTCATTTGTGTAACTGCACTGTTATTTACATCATTGCACTATTGTCGTTTGTGTCATTGCGGTGTTATTTACATAATTGCACTATTGTCATTTGTTTGATTGCATTATTGTCGTTTATGTCGTTGCGCTATCGTCATTTGCATAACTGTACTAATGTCATTTGTGTCATTGCACGTCATCTGCATAATTATACTAATGGCATTTACATCATTGCACTAATGGCATTTGCAGCATAGTATGCAATAGATAAAGTCAATAATGTGACAAACCATCATCTTGCGTGTTGTGCAGGACACTGAGATGGACATTGCTGACCATGAGATCTCACTGGAACAGTTCCACGCCATCAGCAGTCAGCTGCGGGGGGAGATTAGGCAAGGTCAGTGGTTAGACTGACCATCCAGTAGAGGATACTAGTGGTCGACAGTCCGGCAGTCATTGTTATGTTGGTCATCATGTGATGGGTTTCAGGGCAAAATTAAATAAATCAAGTTTTTTTCTTTGTTGAAAACCTCATTTCTGTGTTACATCCACAGAATATAAATGGAAACTTGTACGTGATATTGGAATATCTGAAGAGTCCAAAATCAACATGAATGGGAGCAACGGCTGAAATCTTTGTTGCAAATTTAAATTAAGAAATTGAACTTATTAAGAAATTTCACATTTTGCCCCGATACCCTTCAACTGTTGTTGTACATTCAGTAATTTGGCGTTTCTCCAAATGTAATGTTTTATTAAATTGATGACTATTATTAAATTGACGAGAAATAATTAATTTGTTAATAAATATTGGCATGTAGATTAATTCCAAAATACTATGTGTTCCACTGCACCAGTGTGTTGAAGGTTGATTGTTAAAACACATGTCTCCTCTGTATTGTAGCTGGTGACGCGATGGACATAGTTGACAGCGTGGTGACGCAGGTGGACAAGCACTGGCATGACATGAACACCTTGCTAGCGGAGACAAAGCAGAAGGTGACAGCCAATGTGGCCCTGAAGCAATTCTACGATGAGTTGACAACTCTACAGCAGATCGTGGATGGCTATGAGCGGTGGATTCACAATGAAGACAGCGTCTCTGATGAGGCAATGGAGATCTGTAGACAGCTCGAACAGTGTCGGGTGAGTGGGACAGGCACACAGGCCATGGCATGCAAGGCTGTTGCCTCGGCCACCAGATAGACCACTGCAGAGAACACCGGCCTGTCACGTAGCCACTGCCAAGTTGAAGGAAACTGGTTGTACACCATTCTTGTCCTTTCTGTATTCGTCCAACCGTTTTATTGAGTCAAGTACGCAAGACTACTTTGTGCCAAGTACCTAGGAATAATCAGTATGTGATGGACTTCTAAATATTTCAGGAAGGCAGTTTACAGCAGAATTAATCTCCCAGCGATCTTTTTCTAGTTGTTTATTTGTTTTTAGTTTCTATATTATACTTTGTTTAATGAATGGTGTCAGTGTGTATATACATGTGTTTGCTGTCTGCTCCTTGCTTTAACGTCCTGTGCTGCCCTCTTGCAGGTGAAGTTAAAGGCAATGAAATCACACGAGGAGCAAGTTACCCAGCTTGGTGGCCAGGTGGCAGCAATGCAGGCTGATGGCGGAGTGGTTGGGGCGGTTCAGGCTGACCTTGAACTCTTCAACAAACGCTGGACAGACACATTCGAGAAGCTCGGTGAGTGTACATTCTATGCAGATGATCAAATGACAGGGTCATGTGACTGTTGTTAGTTCACCCTGGGTGCTATGACCATTGCAATCAGTTCCTGAATTTACTTTATTAATGTAAATATGTTTGACGGGTGCAGACATTTTTCTATAATGATCACCGGTTTATTATTATTTTCTATTGCTTCCTGCATGAAAACTTGTGTGACATGAACAACCTTCCATTGTGTGGACGGCCTGCTTATTATGAACACTTTTCCTTCGCTTTCAACATGTGAACCTGTATGATACAGCCACTAGTCACCACAGTTTAATAAGACGTGATCAGATACTCATTGGTTTTATTTAGAATGCAGAGTGTTTGACATGTTATATTTCATGCACTAATACGTTATTTTGATAACACTTAATATTTTGTGTTGTTTTTACTACCTGATTGTTATGACCTGGTTGCCTTTCCCCATTCCCTGCTTGCACATTATCAACCTGTGTCATACGACCAGCTCCTCCCATCCCTGCTTGTTTCATTTCATTTGAAGTCATGTACCTAACAACTTTCATTTGAAGTCATGTACCAAACAACTTTCATTTGAAGTCATGTACCTAACAACTTTCATTTGAAGTCATGTACCTAACAACTTTCATTTGAAGTCATGTACCTAACAACTTTCATTTGAAGTCATGTACCTAACAACTTTCATTTGAAGTCATGTACCTAACAACTTTCATTTGAAGTCATGTACCTAACAACTGTATCCACCACAGTCAAGTAGCTACTTCTCACATAACACTAGCTGTCCGATTATGTGATTGTTTGAGAGCAGTAAACAATTGTTTAGGTAATCACATTATAATTTCATTAATGCAACCACAATTATATAATTTTTTTATTGCTTGCTTTTAATTTAACTTATTGATAACATTCTTTGTACAATAATTGTATTCAGCTATGTTTAATTTTGAATGACATGTATGTTTGATTATTTACACCTTTAAATTAATTGAGCTTTCAAGGAAATTACATTATATAAAAAAATATTTATTATTAATTTATTACTAAATTTCCCCCATTTCCTGCTTGAAAACGTGAGATCGCCATCTGACGGTTATGACCAGATAACTAACTGTGTATGTAATTTTAACCATTCCATCGAATAATAATAATAATCATAAAAAATAAGTGTTGAGTTTGAACATGGTTTATCATTTTGTACTGCAAGAACAATTATTGCACATTTATATACACCAATAATATCATAGCAAACCCCCAAGTAGATGTCGCTAACATGTGCAGGTATCTTGCTTGGCATGTCTGTGTAACCACGTTCTGCTTGCCCCCCGCTGCCTAACCTGCCCCGGTAGACAGTGACCTGGCCAACAGTAAGTGTGCTCCATAGACCCTAGGATGTTCTTACATAATCCTGTCTTCTCTCTAGACCAGCTGTGTTGTAGTGTTCTTCCTGTGTTCTGTAGAACCCACTGTGTTGTAGTGTTCTTCCTGTGTTCTGTAGAACCCACTGTGTTGCAGTGTTTTCCTTATGTCTTGTAGAACCCACTGTGTTGTAGTGTTCTTCCTGTGTTCTGTAGAACCCACTGGGTTGTAGTGTTCTCCTTATGTTCTGTAGAACCCACAGGGCTGTAGTGTTCTCCTTATGTTCTATACAACCCACTGTGTTGCAGTGTTCTCCGTGTGTTCTGTAAAACCCGCTGTGCTGCAGTGTTATCTGTGAGTTCTGTAGAACCCATTCTGTGTAGTATTCCCCGTGTGTTCTGTAGAACCCACTGTGTTGTAGTGTTCCCTGTGTGTTTTGTAGAACCCACTGTGCTGTAGTGTTCCCCGTGTGTTCTGTAGACATGTTTACTGCAATTCCGTCCTTCACAATATTGCTATCAAGGATATTACAAAACTTCAGTGTGTCCAAAATTGTTTGGCAAGGGTAGTTACACGATCTCCTCGTTTCTCTCACTCAGTGTCACTTCTAAAATCATTGCATTGGCTCCCTGTGCAATATTGCATTATTTTCAAGCTCTGTACAATTACCTATCAAGCCCTTTCATCCAAACAACCTGCATATTTACATTCAGAGCTCACTCCAGCAAGACAGCCCAGACAGCTTTAGTCATCTGGTCCTATTTTATTTTCTGTTCCCAGAGTTAGACAAATGCTGGAACTTGAGCTTTCTCGGTTGCCACACAAACTTTGTGGGATTCACTCCCCGTCAGCATTAAATCAGCAGGAAATATAGTTTCATTTCGCCATCAGCTGAAAACCAATCTTAAATATTGCCTATTGTCCTTAGCTTCTTGGCTCATCCATCCATCAATTGACGACTCTTTGCACTGTACGTGATCACGAGAGTGCCTAATCCTTTGGCTTTGTTGCGCCACTGAGCTCAGATTTTCCGAGGATATTGGCACCAAAGAAGTCATTTTATTATTATTATTATTATAGAATCCACAGCGTAGAGCTCTCTGGTGATGTTGTTTTCCGGTGATGTTGTTCTTTGGTGATGTTATTTTCTGGTGATACTGTTCACTGGTAATGTTGTTCAATGGTGATGTTGTTCTCTGGTGATGTTGTTCACTGGTGATGTTGTTCACTGGCAATGTTGTTCACTGGTGATGTTGTTCACTGGTGATGTTGTTCTCTGGTGATGTTGTTCACTGGTAATGTTGTTCACTGATGATGTTGTTCTCTGGTGATGTTGTTCACTGGTAATGTTGTTCACTGGTGATGTTGTTCTCTGGTGATGTTGTTCTCTGGTGATGTTGTTCTCTGGTGATGTTGTTCACTGGTGATGTTGTTCACTGGTGATGTTGTTCACTGGTGATGTTGTTCTCTGGTGATGTTGTTCTCTGGTTAGTTTAAGAGACTGCCTGTGCTTCTGTCGTCAGAAACAACAGTAGATGTAACAGTGTTTCATATACCTGTAGTTTTCTCATTCTTTTTTCTTTCAGGTTTTCAATGTTTCTTTTAATTCTATTAGCTTCTTGTAGGTGTTGCATGTTATGTTTGCCTGTAAGACATTTACTTGTGAGGCCAGTGGTAGGGTAGCTTCATGATTCATGCCTCAGTGAGTGATCAGTGAGGATGGCACATGTGAATGCAGTGTGTTTCACAGCAGTAGTGTACTGTCAAATTGGGAGATATACACAATATTTAATGTGAATTAACAGTAATATAGTTGAAGTTTGCCTCAGCCATAAACTCTAAGTATGCTGAAAAATGGTGTGTATGAAGGCTATGTTTAGAGCTATACACTGCTATACACTGCTATACACTGCCTACGTTTTGTTTCTCGTTAAAATTCTGATTGTTTTCTGTGTATGCTTTATATATATTAGTGCTGTTTACTTCATTTAATGAAATATGATCAATTTATTCATGTACAGTTATGATTCCTACTAAGCCAACTATCATATAATATGTGTCTACATTACTCATGTTGCCAGGTAATGTCCAAGCTCTTCCCAGGGCTCAGTTCTACTCATTACCCAAGCTTAAAATTGCCACTTGAAGCTTCCCTTGTCATTGATTTTACTTAAAAAAGGGAAAGTGCAACAATTTTCATTGGTTTACTGAATGACTGACGGATTTATTAATATTTATAACATCTCAGTTGGTTAATAATAATATCCACACAAGATGTCACTATCTTAATATTTTAGAAAACAAATGATTTGGCAATGAATGTAAATATGATAGTTTTACAACATATTTAGAGACCGTTCTACTGCATTACAAGATAGATCAATAAATCTTCAATTTTGAAGTTGAAATACAATGTTATTCGTCTGATTATTATTTGGTCTGTCAAACTTCATTTTTATACTTTTTTATGGTAAATATTGTACAGCAATAAAGACTAAAACATGAAGTATAGCATTGTTAATTTAGATGTACTTTGAGAACTAAACATTCTTAGAATTTGTGCATTTGAATTTTATGAAATCCTCGACTAGCTTCGTATCAGTTAACCAATGACAGAGACTGTACTTTCCCTTTAAGACTGTCTTGGTCATGTGTTTGTGTCTGTCTGTGTGGGGTGAAACCATCACTACTGTCTGGATGTTGTAGGCACATGGCAGGAGAAGCTATGCAGGGCTCTAGAGAAGGCCCCCCCAAAGACCTACCTGGAGGCAATGGCGGCCTTGCTCAAGTGGATTGAAGGCGTAGAGTTACTGCTGCAGTCAGAGCCTTTCCATGTCACTGATGCGGCCACCATGGAGGAACAGGTCTTGCAGTACAGGGTAGGTGGTATTACCCCACTAGGGGGTAGAGTTCTGCTGGTGACATTACCTCATTAGGGGGTGAGGTTCTACTGGTGACTGGTGGGGTACTACTTGTGTTATTACCCCACTGAGGGTGGGGGGGTTCTTCTGGTGATATTACCACACTAGGGGGTTCTACTGGTGGCATTACCCTACTAGGGGGTGGGATTATGCAGGTGGCATTACCCCACTAGGTAATGCCACCTGCACAGTGGGTTTATCGCTTGTGTTGTTTGTTGTTTATTATATATTATTAAACTAAGTTTGGCTTTAACTGTTTTTGTTTATGTTGATAAACTATTTTCTATTTGCAGGATTTGCAAGGAGACATACAGGACCACGTGAACAACCTGGACTACCTGAACAACACAGGCAGTGCCCTTGTGCAGAAAGCTCCGACAGAGGAGAAAGTGGCCAAGCTAGAGGCCAATCTGAAGGTGCTCAACTCACGTTGGAATGACATCTCAACAGCTGTGGATGAAAGAGTTGACAATCTGGAGACCGCCATAGAGCAGCTGAGACAGTATCAGGTAGGGAGGCCATGAAATGAAATGAGTATTTGTGCTGATTATACAATTTTCTTCTTGACACTGTGAAGTTACCTTATTTTTGATGTTTCAGCAACCTTTGGTTGTCTTCTTTGGGAACTGAATTGGGAGATTTAGTTCTTCTGCTCGCCAGATGGTATTGTGAGCAGGCTGTCCTACTGCTTGCCCTACCGTCTGGTAAGATGGTATTGTGAGCAGGCTGTCCTACTGCTTGCCCTACCGTCTGGTAAGATGGTATTGTGAGCAGGCTGTCCTACTGCTTGCCCTACCGTCTGGTAAGATGGTATTGTGAGCAGGCTGTCCTACTGCTTGCCGTACCGTCTGGTAAGATGGTATTGTGAGCAGGCTGTCCTACTGCTTGCCCTACCGTCTGGTAAGATGGTATTGTGAGCAGGCTGTCCTACTGCTTGCCATACCGTCTGGTAAGATGGTATTGTGAGCAGGCTGTCCTACTGCTTGCCCTACCGTCTGGTAAGATGGTATTGTGAGCAGGCTGTCCTACTGCTTGCCCTACCGTCTGGTAAGATGGTATTGCGAGCAGGCTGTCCTACTGCTTGCCATACCGTCTGGTAAGATGGTATTGTGAGCAGGCTGTCCTACTTGCCATGCCGTCTGGTAAGAAGAAGTGCTAAATCCCACAATTCAGTTCCTGAAGAAGACAAACAAAAGTTGGTAAAACATTGAAATTAAATTAATTAATTTTCATATATAGTTGTGTCATAAAGATCATTCGTGAAAATTATGTGGAAATATTATGTAATTCACTTGGATGAAAAATACATTAGGCCCTACTCGTACTAAAGGTAAAATTAATTAATCATGAATAAATTAGGTGTTAATTGTTATAAGAATTTTATAATGAACTTCTTTAGCCTTTGGCAATACCACACTGTACAATACGTGGATGTGGATGTGCTGGTTTCAGCAGATGATAACGTTTATGTAGCAGTAGCTACTTAGTGTACTACAGCATGTGTTGTTCCACAGACCCAAGTGCTGGGCCTGACGCGGTGGATGGATGAGATGGAGCTGTTCCTGAAGGCGGAGGTGCCAGCCCTGGGAGACGTGGAGACGCTGGTGGCTCAGCTACAGGAGAGTCAGGTAAACTCTCTTTCTCCCATGAGTCCAATTATTTGCTTCATTTCTCAAAGTCTCCATACACTCCATATATGAAAACACATGGAATTTCTCTCCTGCCAACATAGATTTAAAGGTTTTTCTTAAATTCGATTGTTTTGCTACTTTTGATTCAGACTAATTTAACGAAAAATCAAACATATTTAGTATCCACTGTGACACGCCAACACATGTGTACAAATATGTTATTTAGTTTTGGTAAAATGACCAGATCCAGTCACAATTGTACAAAGAAGTGGTCCTCTACAGTAATGTAAAGCTAATCACACTTGCAAGTTGCCTGATCTAACAATCAATGTCAGTTCTGTTGATAATTTTAACAAAGGCATGGACTCTTTCATTACCGACTTGGCATTGGCAATGGGCTGAATGAATTGAGGAGGGAGACTTATGCATTTCTGTAGGATATGGTGACCTGACAATGGGCTGAATGAATTGAGGAGGGAGTTCTAAGCACTTTCTATAGGACATGGTGACCTGGCGATGGGCTGAATGAATTGAGGAGGGAGTTCTAAGCACTTTCTATAGGACATGGTGACCTGACAATGGGCTGAATGAATTGAGGAGGGAGTTCTAAGCACTTTCTGTAGAACATGGTGACCTGGCGATGGGCTGAATGAATTGAGGAGGGAGTTCTAAGCACTTTCTGTAGGACATGGTGACCTGGCGATGGGCTGAATGAATTGAGGAGGGAGACTTATGCATTTTTGTAGGATATGGTGACCTGACAATGGGCTGAATGAATTGAGGAGGGAGACTTATGCATTTCTGTAGGATATGGTGACCTGACAATGGGCTGAATGAATTGAGGAGGGAGTTCTAAGCACTTTCTGTAGGACATGGTGACCTGGTGATGGGCTGAATGAATTGAGGAGGGAGTTCTAAGCACTTTCTATAGGACATGGTGACCTGGCGATGGGCTGAATGAATTGAGGAGGGAGTTCTAAGCACTTTTTGTAGGACATGGTGACCTGGGAAAGGGATCTCATTTGATACAGGTGACAGTGAAATTGTATGATGTTTCCTTCTGACCTAACACGAGTAGTTGGCCTGATTGGCTGCAGGGAGTTAAGGAGGACGTGCAGACCTTGCAGCAGAACCTGGACAACATTGATGAGATTACAGAACAGATCCTGAGGAACGCAGAGAAGACGATCACAGAGAAGATCACGACGGAAGTGGACGACCTGAAGAAGCGGTGGGCAGGCATCATCCAGGTGTCCAACGAGCAGCACGAGTGTCTCGAGCTGGCGATGGAGAGAACACAGAAGTTGCTGTCCCAGATGGATGAAATGAGTCGGTGGCTGAAGTGCCAGAATGAGGAGCATCTGGAGCAGGACCACGCAGTGCACTCGCAGGCGGAGCTGGAACAGCTCGATGTCACATTCAAGGTGAGAGGACCACTCTCAGGGTAGTTCTTATGTGTTCAGTATGGGGCAAAATGTACATGCCTGCCTCAAGGAAACAAATTCAACAATTTATATTTTAAGTTTTCAGCTCAAACATTTTTGTTGATTTGATGAGGCTTGATGAGAAGTGTAATACTGATATTACTACTTATTGATACTTATATTACTTGCTCTATTGCAATATAAGTGATATACATACAGTCGAGCCTCGTTATAACACATTGGTCGGGGTCCATGATATTGGACCGTGCTGTACACGAGGCGCGTTAGGTGTTCTCATATCTGCCACCAGGGAGCTACTAAACAACAGCGATTGCTGCCGGCTGCACCAAGCACTAGAACGCTATCGAAGCCTTGTGTGCTTGCAGCATTGTCTTATATGCCAATATGCAGTTTATGGAACTTATTAAACGAGTATATTAGCATCAACGTGTATTATTTTTAAATAGGTAGAATTAATAATTGTTTCACTTCGTCTTTCAAACGATCCTGAACGAAGCATATATTTATTATGCACCACTTAACATCGATTCATCGTTTCATGTGTGGATGATGAATTCTTATTTTTGCGCACTGGTAAAACCTTGGGTTAGGAATTTTGCATGTTGGTTACGCGTCGCAAAAACTATTAAATTTACGATGTAATGGAAGCATGTCATTTCACCCAAGTGTTATGTTGGTATTGCATACTAAATGCATTTAAAACTGTTTATCTAATTCTTATGCGAGTCGTATTTGTGAATCTTGATTGCAATTTACATCAAAGTGAAGCCAGCGACAGCGGGTGATGTCAGCGGCAGCGCAAAACAAACAACACTCGATACTTGATTCACTTGATACTCGTTCATTGACATTGTTCGCCTAATGTTTCTTGAGAATTGTCAAAGCAATTCTAAGTAGGTTTAAACAGGCCCATTTGGCATTTCCCCTGGCGGCAGAAAATCGGGGTCGTGACTATATGGATGTACGTACATAAAAAATTAAGCGTCATTATAAGTGACATGAAAACATTGTCACGTAAAGAAGGATCTGTTTTACGTTTATGTTGCATTTCCACAATTATTTCTGCCGTCAGCCCACACAGGCTTTAGTAAGAAACACGTTTGGCATTGAAACAATGTTTTGTGTTTCTGGGATATTGTTCTAGCAAATAAGTGAATCTGAATTACGGGGTAGTGTGAAATTTAAATTTTCGCACGAACAAGAAAAGTTGTCACAACTGTGCTTGTGTTTTGTAGAAACTGAAGGAAGAGCTGAGCGGGAGGGAAGAGGTGTTGGAAGAGATCAACAAGGAGTTTGGTGAGATTGTTGGCTCTGGATCATTAGGTTCCCTTGAAGACCTCACAAGGCAACACACATCATTGAGTGACCAGTGGTCAGATATCAACAAGACAGTGGACGATCTCCATGAGAAGTTCCATAGTGCTGTCAACAACTGGGCAACCCTCAAAGGTAGGCGTAGTCTTTCTTTGTTGGGATTCTAGTTACTGTGAAATCATGCTACAGCCATTGTAGTATGCATTGTAACAGCACTTAGCGGGTTCTCCTGTGTGACATTTCTCTGGAGATTGTACAATAACTAGTTCTTTCTGTCATGACATTTCTCTCCAAGTGAGCCCTCTGGAGATTGTACAATAACTTATTCTTTCTGTCGTTACATTTCTCTCTAAGCAAGCCCTCTGGAGATTGTACAATAACTAAATTTTTCTGTCATGACATTTCTCTCCAAGCAAGCCCTCTGGAGATTGTACAATGGCTATTTCTTTCTGTCATGACATTTCTCTTCAAGTGAGCCCTCTGGAGATTGTAGAATAACTAGTTCTTTCATTCATGACATTTCTCTCTGGTAGAGCCTTCTGGAGATTGTACAATAACAAGTTCTTTCTGTTGTGAAATTTTTCTCTGGGAGAGCCCTCTGGAAATTGTAGAATAAGTTCTTTCTGTTGTGACATTTCTCTCCTTGAGAGCCCTCTGGAGATTGTACAATAACTAGTTCTTTATCTTGTGACATTAAATTTCTCACTGGCAGATCCTTCATTAGATTGTACAATAATAATCTCTCGGACACAGATATGCTGGAACATGTACAATATAATAATATACAGGATAATTAATCTAGAGAACAGCAGATATTGTGAAGTTACAAACTGAATAAAAAGTAATTATTTTCAATTGTAATGCAGGTCATGGTGATACTACTGTGGCAAGAAAAGAAAAGTGTTCCATTGCAGGCTAGAACAATTTGTAGGATGTGGGATGATTGTGGAGTAATGGCAATTAATCTGTCTTGTTACGGTTCAGTGCTACTGGAGGAGGAGAAGAAATGGCTGACGTCCCTGGACAAGAAGATAGCCGAACCCCCAAAGACGGCCGGTGATGCTGAGGAGGTTTCGGAGGACCTAGATGTGAGTTACTGTTATTATTTCACTGCTATCGTTGAACTACATTCCATGAGTTGTGCAAGTTGCTGTCTTTGCCTTCTGCCCTTTCTCCCTGAATGCCATGCCTTATATATTGCCTCATCACCTGCACTGGGGTGATGTTACACAAACAGTTTATTTCTTGTTTGCACCAACTTCTATGCCACACAACCAGTTTATTTTATGTTACACAAACAGTTTATTTCTTGTTTGCACCAGCTTCTATGCCACACAACCATTTAGACGTTCACATTTAAGGTTGAGCATATGTCACTGTCATGTAAAGTTGTAGCTTCAGTCTGCTGTGTGCTTTATAAAACACTGGCAAGATTGTGTAAGACATTATTAGGTCTTAAATATGTTTCATCTGAGTCAAGAAAACGTCATGCATTTATTTATTTATTTGATTAGTATCTCATTCTTAAAACTTTTGTGGAACACAGTTATCTGATTCACAGAATATATGTAAACTGTTGGAACGTATCAAATCCAACAGTATTTTTAACAAATACAGTGAACAAATTCAAATATATTCTTAAATCTATTCCACTGTTGTTGCCTTTAATATATCCATCCCACTGTGTACATGATAATAATAATATACTACAATATTGTTTAAGATAGAAGTTCATTTCATCAAACTACAAACTCTGCTAATATATATATATATATATATATATAATACGTAATATGGGTAAGTCATTAATATACACATGAACTTCACTAGATAGTGACCTGAAATGAAACGCAACAAGTGATGTTGAGCCTATTATGTGAGATCTATATCTGTTTCTCCGTTGTGCAGGAGCTCGAAAACTTTGTGCGCAGTCGTAAGGCTGACAACAAGGCACAGATATCAGTGCTATCGCAGCAGCTTGTGAGCAACCACATCATGGAGACTAGTGTGAAGAAAGAACTGGATGAATATCAGACCCGCAGTCAGGACCTTGACAAACAGGTCAGTCACTCAGTCGTATAGCACTCAGTCATTGCAGTTACACTGTTGTTGTTGCTCTCCTCTTTGTCTCTGAAGTCGGGTGAAGCTGGCATTGATACTGGTCCTCAGTTTTTTCTTCTTCCATCACTGGCACCGTTTCACTGCCATCTCTATCCCCTGTTCTCATTCTCCACTCCCCTCCCAATACTGCCAAATCTCTCTTCACAGCCCTCCCATCTCAGTTGTAGTCTTCTCCTTCTCTTCCTCAACCATTCTCCTTTAATTCTTTCCACGTGTCCAGCCCACCTTAACCGACTCCTTACCAACTTCCTCCTGAAACTCTTTCACACCAACCTCCTCCCTCAGTTCCTCACTCACACCAACCTCCTCCCTCAGCTCCTCCATTCTCCCCTTGTCTACTCTTTTCACACCCGCAATTCTTCTCCCCTTTTGTAAATACAGGACTTTCTCTTGATTTTCTGTTTTCTAGGCCATATAGGTAGGCAGATATGATGCACAAACTAAGCACCTTTCCTTTGAGCTTCCGAGATGTATGTCTACCTCCCATCACCCCTTCCACTTTCCTCCACGCATTCCCACCAGCTCCTGTGAATTTCCATCTACAAGCCACCAACCTTAAACTCCCAGTGAGTTATTGGGATGTGTTTTGAGGGGAACATAAGAGGAAGTATTGAAGTGTTCATGGTCTACTTAGACACTGATTAGAGTCGGGCCAGATGCAGTGTAGCTTGTCTTACAGACAAAACCGAGTCTGTCAGATGGTGTCTGCCCGAGGCACTGGTGCCTGCAGTGCTGTAGCAGGTCGGTGCATGCTCCAGTCATGAACACCTGTCTCTGTCGACTGGAATCAATTCTGGCCTCTCTAAGTCGATTCAGGTTCACATCGTTGTGGCCTGTATAAATATTATTTAACACTATCAGTTTCTCAACAGGTGTCTTAGATAAGGGATTTATGGTTATAAGGGGTTATGGTTACAGGGGGTTTATGGTTATAAGGGGTTTATGGTTACAGGGGGTTTATAGTTACAGTGTAGTGCAGGTATCATTACTAATACTGGATTGACTGATCAGGTGAGAGGTTGGGAGGTTGGCCTGAATTCCATGAGAACTGTTACTCCTGGTCAGGCCAGGTTACATTAGGTGTAGGTGGGATAAATGCCTTGTGGGAACGTTCCAAATTATTCCCCTGGTCAATTAGGCAGCTATTAACAGGTGGGTATTTTGATTGTTTTTTTGCAGTCAATTTACCTTTGTTTTCCTTGTGACGTTTGCCAACTTTCAGCTGCCTTCATTGGACTAACTGTCACTAGAAGGTAAACTGATTGTGAAAAACAATCAAAATGTCTATTGTATTGTAACCACCAGTCTGGTGAATCTCTATCACTGGTGTGATGTGAGAAGGTTTTTGATAAAGACCCTTTTGCCAGGGGTGTCCTAGCTACCCCCTCAGGTATATTTAGATATTTTGATGTATTTTGAGCATTTAATTTCATAGGACTGTCATAACATTATATTTTCAATCGGTCAAAAGTGTTTATTCCAAAAAATCAAACAGAAATTAGGTATACAAAGTAGCTGCACATGTCATCACTACATCTGCTTATAATAACTTTCTAATACCTGCTGTTATGTGTTTTGAAATGGTTGAACGATTGAATATTAATTATTATATAATATATTAAGAGTCTTGCAGTTGCAACAGCTAGCTTGTGCGAGCAATATTAGCAATACTGACATTCGAAGAATTCCACTGTTTTGTCCCATAGGAGAAATAATGACATTATGTTAGTTATTCACTTAGAAGATGACTGCACTGTTTCAATTAATCAGTCAATCAATCAGTCAATCAATCAATCAATCAATTAAGCAATATTTTATTTCTAAAAGACAGTTCAAATTCCATAATAATAAAAATAGATTACACCATCATATTCAAGATTCAACAAGATTGCCATCCAAGGCAAAAGCCTAGATGGCAAGTGGCCCATTGGCTTATTGAGAGTTAAATTTTTTTAATATATCTGTAATCCGCCCTCCTGAAATATGTGTCCACCTTGTTTTTAAACATATTCACGCTGCTGGCAGTTACACAATCTGTAGACAGTTTGTTCCATTCATTGATTGTCCTCAACTCCTCAATATTCAATGGGAGTAATTAAGTTATTATTAATAATAGTGTGTTGGAAATGGGGTGAACAGAAGTCTAATACTGATCTATGGTTAATCCCCATTTAAATGGCATCAGTACAAATTTGTTTGTGAAAGAGAGCAGTGAGGTATTTGTGGGAACCGGTGTCCACACAACACGGGGCCCGCTGCAGTATGTCTGTATGTCCCGCCTGGGGCTGCACCCTGGCACATCTGATTCACTTTGTACAACACTCCCCCCTTCCATCCCCTGGCCGCAGCAGGCCGTGAGTCACGGGGCATCAGTGTGGGATTGTCCATGGACGGAGGACGATGCTGGAACACGGCACAACTATGGTGATTTCATCATTTATTTCTTGTGCTTGGTAAATTAGAAAAGAAGGTTTGTTTTTAGGTGTTCTTGTTTACTTTGTACTAGGTACTAGCAGTGGTGGAACCGCCAGAGCAGTGAGTAAATAGTTGTGGTTGTTAACTAAGAAATATGTTCAGTGTTTACTTTGGTGATCTGATGAGCTAAAGGTGTTGTGTGTTTCTTGTGGGGTTCTGAATGTGGTTATGTAACAACCCTGATGTTTACCTTGTGTACATTTAGTATGTCCCATGTCATGTCAGTAGACTTTGTTGATGACATGTCACTCACTGTACAACAAGTGGTACTGCTGAATGAGGTACAAAGATAATGAACAGTGAACATTTCATGTGAAATGCCAAATTGGTTTATGATGCTAGCACCATCTGTGTTGATGAAGTGAACCAATAGTGTTGAGTCATATAGTTATTGCGGCGCTATCTAGTGTGCTTTAGGAGCAACACCGAGAAAGTCATGAGTTGTATAGTGATTGTTGCGCCATCTGCTGTGTTTCAAGAACACCAGAATAATGAGCAGTGTAGTGATTGTGGCGCCATCTACTGTATTTCAGGAGTAACAAAGTTGTGTGTAGTGTTGTGACTGTGGTGCCATCTTGTGTGCCTAAGGTGCAACAATCATGAGCTGTGTTATGATTGTGACACCATCTAGTGTGTTTCGGGAGCAACAGAGTAAATGAGATGTAGTAATTGTGATGCCATCTGGTGTGTTTCGGGAGCAACAGAGTAAATGAGATGTAGTGATTGTGATACCATCTAGTGTGTTTCAAGAGCAACAGAGTAAATGAGATGTAGTGATTGTGACACCATCTAGTGTGTTTCGGGAGCAACAGAGTAAATGAGATGTAGTGATTGTGACACCATCTGGTGTGTTTCAAGAGCAACAGAGTAAATGAGATGTAGTGATTGTGACACCATCTAGTGTGTTTCGGGAGCAACAGAGTAAATGAGACATAGTGATTGTGATACCATCTAGTGTGTTTCAAGAGCAACAGAGTAAATGAGATGTAGTGATTGTGATACCATCTGGTGTGTTTCAAGAGCAACAAAGTAAATGAGATGTAGTGATTGTGATACCATCTGGTGTGTTTCAGGAGCAACAGAGTAAAAGAGACGTAGTGATTGTGATACCATCTAGTGTGTTTCAGGAGCAACAGAGTAAATGAGACGTAGTGATTGTGATACCATCTAGTGTGTTTCAGGAGCAACAGAGTAAATGAGACGTAGTGATTGTGATACCATCTAGTGTGTTTCAGGAGCAACATAGTCATGAGCTGTGTAGTTACTGTGGCGCCATCTGGTGTGTTTCAGGTGGAGCAGCGGAGCCGCGAGCTGGAGGAAGCGATACAACAGGCCCAGACGCGTGAGAGTCAGATTGTTGAGATGTCCCAGTGGATGACAGAGGTGACGTCCCTGCTTCAGAACAGACTGGATGCTGACATCCTAGCTGGGGACATGCCCAAGGAGTATGAGGTAGGACCACTGACAGCACGGATCTTGAAGGCTTTAATAGGGTCTTGTGGCTTCTTGAAAGCTTTTGTGGGCTTTTGTAAGGTCTTGTGGGCTCTTGAAAGCTTTTGTAGGCTTTTATAGGGTCTTGTGGCTTCTTGAAAGCTTTTGTAGGCTTTTATAGGGTCTTGTGGGCTCTTGAAAGGTCTAGTAGACTCTTGTGGGCTCTGGTAGTGCTCTTGTAGGATTGTGTATGCTCTTGAAGGTTCTTGTAGGCTTTTGGATGATCTTGAAGGCTCTCTGGATTTTTTTCCAGAAATGTGTATGCATATTTAAAAAAATGTGATTTCATTATTACCAAGACTTTCCCTACACTTGTATACATTTTTGGAAAGGTAACATCCCCACGAATCCATTGATGGAGAGAAAAAGTAATTTTGAAAGTCATGTGACATAATAATTTATTCAAAATGGCAACAAGATATTAGGAGTACTAACGTACTATTGAACATCACATGCAATAACAAGAGAACAAGTAGTCACAGATGAATGATGATGGCATATTTAGAAAGAACACTAATATTTACGTATGAAGGCTATCAGTACATATAATATTTGACATTTTATACAGACATCATTGGAAAGTGTAAAAATCCAGACAATTTCTATATGTACACACAAATGACACTATATGTATGCTTGCCAGCCTGTCTACCAACGTAAAAGTACTAGTACTAGTCACATATATGGATGATGATTGCATATATGTTTTTTGGAAGAAATTACAAAGTGGGTAGATGATGGGTCACCAGTGGATGTTGTCTACTTAGATTTTCAGAAAGCTTTCGATAAAGTGCCACATCAGAGATTGTTACTTAAACTAAAAGCCCATGGTATAGGTAATGATGTAATCAACTGGATAGAAAAGTGGCTTACACATAGAAGACAGAGAGTAATAGTAGATGGTGAGATTTCAAACTGGAAATATGTTTTGAGTGGGGTACCACAGGGATCAGTATTAGGCCCTATACTGTTTTTACTATATATAAATGATTTGGAAGATGACATATCTAGCAAAGTACTGAAATTTGCAGATGACACAAAAATATTCAGAAAGGTTACTAATGATACAGATAAACAAAGTTTACAGGATGATCTAGATAAATTAGTTAAATGGTCAGAAAAATGGCAAATATTATACTTTGGGAAGTGTAAATATATACACATAGGACATGGAAACCTGGATGAAGAATATAAAATGGGGGGTGCTGTACTAGGTAGAACCCAACAAGAAAAGGACTTAGGAGTAACATTTAGTGCTGACATTTTCAGAGCAATGTGGGATTGCTGCTTCGAAAGAAAATCAAATTCTAGGGCTAATTAGGAGAACTATCATGTATAAAGAAAAACAGCTAATTGTACCCCTGTACAAAGCAATAGTTAGAACACTTTTGGAATATTGTATTCAAGCGTGGAGGCCGTATCGTAAAAAGGACATAGACACGCTAGAAAGAATACAACGAAGAGCAACTAAAATGATTCCAGACTTGAGAGATCCTAGTTACGAAAGTCGCTTATTACAATGTGGTTTGACAACACTAGAGACCAGGAGACTAAGAGGAGACCAAATAGAAGTGTTTAAAATAGTGAAAGGTTATGAGAATGTTGATAGGAATATGTTCTTCAAACTTAAAGAAGGCAGTAGAACCAGAGGACACAAAGCAGCATTAGTTAAGGAGCAGTGTAGGTTGGACATGAGAAAGTACTCTTTCTCACAGAGTGTGATAAATGAATGGAACGAACTGCAAAATGATTGTGTTAATGCTAGTAGTGTGAATATGTTTAAAAATAGAATTGACAGATATTTGATAAGGGCGGGCATCACATAGATGAGAAAATTGTTGGACTCTTGATAAGCCAATGGCTTCCTTGTCCACTTGCCATCTGGAACTTGTTGTTTGGGATGGCAATATTGTTAAATCTTGTTAAATATTTAGGAAGAACACTAATATTTACACAAAGTGGCAAACTATGAAGGTAATCAGTACATCATTTGACATTTAGGATAGACATATATGACCACCCCTATGCCATTGCGCAATGTATTGCTGACCGGTCTGCAAAGATAAAGACTATTGTAGGCTCTTGATAGCTCTTGAGGTTCTTGTAGGTTTTGAAGACTCTGATAGGATCTTGTAAGCTCTTGTAGGATCTTGTTGACTTGTGTAGGCTCTTCTAGACTATTGTAGACTATCGTAAGCTCTTGTTTACTATTGTAGGCTCTAGTAGACAGGTAGTTCTGACAAGTGTTGTGGTCATGGTAGGGTGACACTAGTGGTTATGGTGTTGAAGGTTGCAGTGTTGGAGGATGACAATAGCAGTGTTTGAGGATGACAGTAGCCATGTTGGAGGATGACAGTAGCAGTGTTGTAGGATGACAGGTAGCTGTGTTTGAGGATGACAGTAGCAGTTTTGGAGGATGAGAGTAGGAGTGTTGGAGGATGACAGTAGCCATGTTGGAGGATGACATTAGCAGTGTTGGAGGATGACAGTAGCAGTGTTGGAGGATGACGGTAGCAGTGTTGGAGGATGACAGTAGCAGTGTTGTAGGATGACAGTAGCTGTGTTAGAAGATGACAGTAGCAGTGTTGGAGGATGACAGTAGCTGTGTTGGAAGATGACAGTAGCTGTGTTGGAAGATGACAGTAGCAGTGTTAGAAGATGACAGTAGCAGTGTTGGAGGATGACAGTAGCTGTGTTGGAGGATGACAGTAGCAGTGTTGGGGGATGACAGTAGCAGTGTTGTAGGATGACAGTAGCTGTGTTGTAGGATGACAGTAGCAGTGTTGTAGGATGACAGTAGCAGTGTTGGAGGATGACAGTAGCTGTGTTGGAGGATGACAGTAGCCATGTTGGAGGATGACAGTACCAGTGTTGTAGGATGACAGTAGCTGTGTTGGAAGATGAGAGTAGCAGTGTTGGAGGATGACAGTAGCCGTGTTGGAGGATGATGGTAGCAGTGTTGAAGGATGACAGTAGCCGTGTTGGAGGATGACAGCAGCAGTGTGGGGGATGACAGTAGCACTAGTGAGTTGTTTGATGGGGGTGCCACTGATACATCCAAGCTGTAAAGATATCCTCCTGTGGAAACAGTTGGGCATAATATTTAGTAATTTACTAAAAAAAAGTATTTTTTTCAATATAATTACCGATTAGACACAACCCAAGTTATTGTCTAGTATCTCCTGGAAACCTAAACACTAGCAAAAAAAATTGCAAGCTAAGCGCTGCTTAAGAATTAGCTTGAACAAGCAAATGTTATTCTGCCCTGATAGAGAACACAAGCTGTTGCAAGCAATGGGGTAATCATTGCAAGTATGACTGGGGTAGAAAGGAATCTACATTAGAAGAAAGGGGTGGCTGGTTTAGGGAATGAGACATCAGATAACAAGTCCATTACTTTGTCTACCCTTGGTCTGTTTATCCTGCATCCTGTCATTCTAGGCAGATGAAAGATCTCCAGCTTCATTTGCAGGTAATTAATGTTATAGCAGCAAGTGCAGATAACTGGCTACTATGTTTCCAGTCTGGTTGTCTACACACTGGTTGCCATGGCAATCACAATTAGAGTGACCTACTTCTGGGGCAGTTTCGGGAATTGCTGAGTAAACAGTAGGACTGGTAGTTTCAAGCCAAATTATTAAAAGGCCGGACAAGAAGGGCACAAATCAACACTGAAGAACTAACCTAGTAGCAGATAAGAAGCCCAGTGCAAGAAACCAAAGATCAACTTAGAAACCTTAGTTATGAAAAATTCCTAATACTAAAGACCAGGCGATTGAGAGGAGACCAAATATAATTTTGTTTAATACTGAATGGTTTTGAAGAAATTCATAGAACATTTTTTAACTAACCCATTAGACCCCACAACGGCCGCGGCCGGCCGCTCTGTGTAGTCGTGGAATGGCCGCCACCGACCGCGTACAGGACCCTCTATTAAAAAAAATCCTGGCGAATAACTACTGAACTAAACGCTACCAAATTTTGCCACACCCTAGCGGATACATTTTGCAACAACAACAGCTCATTACGTGCATGTGTTGCCCTTTCAGAAATCTTAATTTTCATCAGTTTTGTTCATGCTATCTCAAAAAGTTTTATTTCTATATTTGTCATGATAAAATATGGTGTAACCTAAAAAATAACCATCAGAATTTAATGTTTTCAGTGGTGCAAAGCTAATACATGTAGCTACATTTTCTTCGCTGAGTTGCATAGGGTTATAGCATGGGATCATTGTCAAATGTCAGTCGCAACTTTCAAAGTTTTAACAAAGGTACTATTTTGTCTTTGCAAATTGTGATCAAATGTCAACATTTTATTAATATATCCTATTTCTATGTATGCATGCATGTGGAGAAATTACTACTCTTCAAAATAAACACAACTGGTAATTGTCAATATTGAATAGTTTTTTCTACAGATTTTTCAACACAGAAATCCTGGGAACATGGTGGCATGTTTTAATAAAATCCTGGGGCCTAATGGGTTAAATAACGTAGTAGACCTAAGGAGCTTTTGTAGAAGAATTGTGTAGATTGGATGTCATATAGGAAAGTACTCATTCTCACAGATTGCCTACTGATTGTGTAAATGCAGAGAACCCATAAATGCCGGGAACCCATAAATACCAATTTGACAAAAACTTAATTGACAGATATCTGAAAAGGGTAGGCCATGCTTAGGTTAACAATTGTTGGACTCCATAGGCCACTCTGACTGACCACACACTAATTTGGCCAGACCATGTGGATGTTGCTATTCCTGCCGCTGACCAATTCTTTCCTCCCTGTTCCTCTTTCCTAGTTAAACTCTCTAACTTGTGGCTTCCAGTGCATGCTGGGAATGTGTTTGTTTTGTGGATCTATCAAAACCATCTTTAAACTATTGGAAAATTATATAATTTGCTGATGAATAAGACTGCAATTGAATGTTGGAATATTCTAAAATATGAAATTGAGAGTATCATCGATAAATTTGTTCCCTTCCAAAAACAAGGAAAACGGTGTAGAAAGAAACACTTGTCAAAAGAGGCTATTAGAAAAATAATGCTAAAACAAACTAAGTGGAGGGTTTATAGGCGTACCAGAAAGGAAGAAGACTATGCAAAATACAAAGAGGCACTTAATGCAGCTACAACTGAAATCAGACAATCTAAAAGAAGCTATGAGCAAAAACTAGCATGTAACATAAAAAATGACAGCAAGAGTATTTATGCATATGTCAGGAGTAAACAAAACGTACAAGACAAGGTTGGACCTCTAGAAGACAGTGCTGGAAATATAATATCACAGGGGTTTTTAATGGCGGAAGACCTAAATGGTTACTTCAGTTCAGTGTTTACCAAAGAAGATATTAGTTCATTACCAGTTGCTGATGCTAAATTTCAGGGGGCTAAATCTGACTATTTAGGTCCGTTAGTTGTAACTCCAGAATTGGTAGCTAAGAAAATAAAGGCAATGAAGGATAACAAATCACCGGGAGTGGATGGGATTCCTCCAAAATTACTAATGGAAACAGTAGAACAAATCAGTATACCACTTGCAAGAGTATTCAACTTGTCATTAAAAGAGGGAGTTGTTCCGTTTGATTGGAAAGAAGCAAACATCATACCATTATTTAAAAAGGGTTCGAGAAATAAGTCAGAGAATTACAGACCAGTGAGTTTAACGTCAGTGATTTGTAAATTATTAGAAAGGTTAATTAAAGACCATATGGTGGACTTCCTCGTTAAGCATAAATTATTAAATTCATCTCAACATGGATTCCTTAAAGCGAGGTCATGCTTAACAAATATGTTATGCTTTTTGGAAGAAATCACTAAGTGGATAGACGTGGGATCGCCAGTAGATATTATCTACTTAGATTTTCAGAAAGCTTTTGACAAAGTGCCACATCAAAGATTACTACTTAAATTAAAAGCCCATGGTATCGGGGATAGCATAACTGACTGGATAGAACAATGGCTGACTGACATAAGACAACGAGTTGTAGTAGATGGAGAAGTTTCAAATTGGAAATCGGTTTTGAGTGGGGTACCTCAAGGATCAGTATTAGGACCTATATTATTCTTAATTTATATCAATGACTTGGACAACAGTATGACAAGTAACGTACTGAAATTTGCGGATGACACAAAACTGTTTAGAAAGGTTAATACTGATGGTGATAAACAACATTTACAAAACGATCTAGACAAATTAGTGAAATGGTCTGAGAAATGGCAGATGCTGTTCAATTTTGGGAAATGTAAATGCCTACATACAGGACATGGGAACTTGAATGTAAACTATAAAATGGGAGATACTGTTCTGGGTACTACTGTAAAAGAAAAGGACTTAGGAGTTACAATAAGCGCTGATATGAAAGTTTCAGAGCAATGTGGTATTGCAGCTTCAAAGGGTAATCAAATTCTTGGATTGATTAGAAGAAACATAACGTACAAGGGAAAAAAGTTAATTATACCTCTTTATAAAGCAACAGTTAGACCTCATTTAGAATACTGTATACAAGCATGGAGACCATATCGTAAGAAGGATATAGATACGCTTGAACGCATACAAAGGAGAGCAACTAAAATGATTCCAGAACTTAGAGACCTTAGTTATGAAGAACGCCTGAAAGAATGTGGTTTAACAACTCTAGAGACAAGGAGGTTAAGAGGAGATCAGATTGAAGTTTTTAAGATATTGAATGGGTATGAAAATATTGATAGAAATATGTTTTTTTCACTCAAGAAGGATAGCAGAACTAGAGGACATGAGGTAAAATTAGTAAAGGATCAATGTAGATTGGACATCAGGAAGCACTCTTTCTCACAGAGGACAATAAATGAATGGAACAAATTGTCTACAGATTGTGTAACTGCTAGCAGCGTGAATATGTTTAAAAACAAGGTTGACACATATCTCAGGAGGGCGGGTTATAAGTAGATGAAACATTGTTGGACTCTCGATAAGCCAATGGCTTCCTTGTCCACTTGCCATCTGGGCCATTGGCTTGGATGGCAAATCTTGTTAAATCTTGTTAAATTGATGCCCTTTTCTGTCTAACTAGCACTATTGCTTTTCAACAGGTGATTCGTTTCTACCACATCTGTTGATGTCTTAAATAGTAAATAATGACTCTGCTTTCTGCACAAGTAAGGTTTATCCCTACCAGATGTCTGCTATGGAGTTGAAGTCTTTCAACTGCCCAGCAAGGACATTATTTTTGACAGATGGCTTGTATTTCTTCATCTCCGTGCTCTTTGACTTAGACATAATTATGATAATTGCTATATATCATATAATATGTTTAATACACCCTGTAGTCCCTACCATAAGCACCAAATAACAGCCAACAATTGGTAGCAAATCAGAGCTGTAACCTCACAGCAAATGAGAGCCCTAATCTGATAGTGAGATATGAGAAAATACTTCGCAAAGCTAGATTGGAATAACATGCTGATGAATAAGACCACGATTGAATGTTGGAATATTCTAAAATATGAAATTGAGAGTATCATCGATAAATTTGTTCCCTTCCAAAAACAAGGAAAACGGTGTAGAAAGAAACACTTGTCAAAAGAGGCAATTAGAAAAATAATGCTAAAACAAACTATGTGGAGGGTTTATAGGCGTACCAGAAAGGAAGAAGACTGCAAAATACAAAGAGGCACTTAATGCAGCTACAACTGAAATCAGAAAATCTAAAAGAAGCTATGAGCAAAAACTGGCATGTAACTTAAAAAATGACAGCAAGAGTTTTTATGCATATGTCAGGAGTAAACAAAACGTACAAGACAAGGTTGGACCTCTAGAAGACAGTGCTGGAAATATAATATCACAGGGGTTTTTAATGGCGGAAGACCTAAATGGTTACTTCAGTTCAGTGTTTACCAAAGAAGATATTAGTTCATTACCAGTTGCTGATGCTAAATTTCAGGGGGCTAAATCTGACTATTTAGGTCCGTTAGTTGTAACTCCAGAATTGGTAGCTAAGAAAATAAAGGCAATGAAGGATAACAAATCACCGGGAGTGGATGGGATTCCTCCAAAATTACTAATGGAAACAGTAGAACAAATCAGTATACCACTTGCAAGAGTATTCAACTTGTCATTAAAAGAGGGAGTTGTTCCGTTTGATTGGAAAGAAGCAAACATCATACCATTATTTAAAAAGGGTTCGAGAAATAAGTCAGAGAATTACAGACCAGTGAGTTTAACGTCAGTGATTTGTAAATTATTAGAAAGGTTAATTAAAGACCATATGGTAGACTTCCTCATTAAGCATAAATTATTAAATTCATCTCAACATGGATTCCTTAAAGCGAGGTCATGCTTAACAAATATGTTATGTTTTTTGGAAGAAATCACTAAGTGGATAGACGTGGGATCGCCAGTAGATATTATCTACTTAGATTTTCAGAAAGCTTTTGACAAAGTGCCACATCAAAGATTACTACTTAAATTAAAAGCCCATGGTATCGGGGATAGCATAACTGACTGGATAGAACAATGGCTGACTGACAGAAGACAACGAGTTGTAGTAGATGGAGAAGTTTCAAATTGGAAATCGGTTTTGAGTGGGGTACCTCAAGGATCAGTATTAGTACCTATATTATTCTTAATTTATATCAATGACTTGGACGACAGTATGACAAGTAACGTACTGAAATTTGCGGATGACACAAAACTGTTTAGAAAGGTTAATACTGATGGTGATAAACAACATTTACAAAACGATCTAGACAGATTAGTGAAATGGTCTGAGAAATGGCAGATGCTGTTCAATTTTGGGAAATGTAAATGCCTACATACAGGACATGGGAACTTGAATGTAAACTATAAAATGGGAGATACTGTTCTGGGTACTACTGTAAAAGAAAAGGACTTAGGAGTTACAATAAGCGCTGATATGAAAGTTTCAGAGCAGTGTGGTATTGCAGCTTCAAAGGGTAATCAAATTCTTGGATTGATTAGAAGAAACATAACATACAAGGGAAAAAAGTTAATTATACCTCTTTATAAAGCAATAGTTAGACCTCATTTAGAATACTGTATACAAGCATGGAGACCATATCGTAAGAAGGATATAGATACGCTTGAACGCATACAAAGGAGAGCAACTAAAATGATTCCAGAACTTAGAGACCTTAGTTATGAAGAACGCCTGAAAGAATGTGGTTTAACAACTCTAGAGACAAGGAGGTTAAGAGGAGATCAGATTGAAGTTTTTAAGATATTGAATGGGTATGAAAATATTGATAGAAATATGTTTTTTTCACTCAAGAAGGATAGCAGAACTAGAGGACATGAGGTAAAATTAGCAAAGGATCAATGTAGATTGGACATCAGGAAGCACTCGTTCTCACAGAGGACAATAAATGAATGGAACAAATTGTCTACAGATTGTGTAACTGCTAGCAGCGTGAATATGTTTAAAAACAAGGTTGACACATATCTCAGGAGGGCGGGTTATAAGTAGATGAACATTGTTGGACTCTCGATAAGCCAATGGCTTCCTTGTCCACTTGCGATCTGGGCCTTTGGCTTGGATGGCAAATCTTGTTAAATCTTGTGAGCAAAGGCCCTAACTAGGCAGCAGATAATAGCCAAAACCTGACTGCAAATAATGACCCTAACTTGAACGTGAAAAAGGCCTTTACCCAGTTGTGGACAAAGGCCCTAAACTAAGAGCCCTATCTTGATCTTGAACAAAGGGCCTTGCCCCTTTCCAAGTTGGGGACGAAGACCCTAAACTAGCTGCAAATCAGAGCCCTAATCTGATAGTAGACAAAGGCCCTTACCTAGTTTTAAATGAAGGCCCTATACTAGCTGCAAATAAGAACCCTCACCTGGCAACAAAGAACCCTAATACAGTGACTAAGAATCGTACCCTGGCAGCCAGTGAAGTTTCTAACCTGATAATGCCCTAAAACATGGAAGAGTTGGCCTAATGTGAACACAATGCCTAATGTGACAGTGAATAAAACACATTAACATTAGACTTGCCATTAGCACAGTTCTCAACAAAGTAATATGTTGTTTAGAAACACTGCTTGGTATGGACTATCACAATTTTCAGCTAAGTGGGTTCAATTTAGAATGAATGTATTGCGTTCCATGCAGCATAATTATAACTGTGTACATAAACATCCATGCAGTCGATCATATGTCTCTGTTTATATAATTACATAAGTAAAATAATGTGCACAGCACACAGCCTGACAAGCCTGTTCCCTGGATCCACCGTTTCAGATAATGTAAGAAGCTAAATTTACTATCCATGTGTCTGCAAATAGCAGTTGTATTTGTGAATGGAAAGAAACCATATTGCCAAATGTTTCTGTTTACATTATTAAGGATCTGTTGGTCATCACATGCAGATTAGCATATGGTTGAAGGGAAACATACGACTGTGTTGAATGGACAACATCAGATAACTCAGGCAGTTGTAAGACAAGAACTACATGCCACGTGTGATAGGGTTTGTTTATGGCTGTCTGTGCTATCCTACATGTTCTTAAGGGAAAGCAGTTACTACTGTGTGGCTACAGATGAAATAAACATCATTAGATTGAGATTGAATGGGGTCTGGAAACCTTCAGAGCTGCTGGTCATGTCACTTCTAGGGAACACTACCACAGGCAAGCTGGGCCTCGGTCTGTTTACGCCATAGATATCTGACATGATGTAAAACTGGTCTAATCTGAGAGGTTTCTTCCCTGTGTGGATTCTTATGCAGTGTTGGGTTGGCCTTGTCTGGGACTTTCACATCAGGTGAGGCTAACGTTCCTCTGGCAGTGCCCAGGCCGTCGTTCAGAGCAAGCCCTAGTACCGGAAACATGACCTGTCATTAATATGGAATTCACTAATTGTGATGTGAATTTGGATATTGCTGTGTCGTTATGCAAATGTATAATTGCACGGCTGCTGCCCCAGTGGTGCACAAAGCTTGTGTAAACATGACCGCCAGCATTTCATCATCAATGGACAGTTTCAAATCAGTCTGCTGCGGTGAGAGAATGCTGAAGTTATAACTTGGAAGTGGCTTACTTTTCGGAGATTGTTAGTATGTGAATTTATGCTTGTGTGGATTATGTTATTTTTAGCATTGCTCGGTGGACGGCCAGGTCTGGTGTTATCAAGGCTGTTTGTATTCATTGACGATGCTCTGGAAGTTTGGTTATTTTTGGAGTTACTGACTACTTTATGAACGCAGTGATAAATGCAGCAGATTGGCCAACTGCATCTCAAGTTTACTACTGAACAATGAGGTGCTGATTCAATTGATCTTCATGGAAGATTTAATTCAGACTGTGCTGACAAACTTACCTTGTGTTCTGTGATGTTCATGACATATTTTATTCACTCAGTGTGCATAAGCTTACCTTGTGTTCTGTGATGTTCATGACATATTTCATTCAGTCAGTGTGCATAAGCTTACCTTGTGTTCTGTGATGATCGTGACATAGTTCATTCAGTCAGTGTGCATAAGCTTACCTTGTGTTCTGTGATGTTCATGACATATTTCATTCGGTCAGTGTGCATAAGCTTACCTTGTGTTATGTGATGTTCATGACATATTTCATTCAGTCAGTGTGCATAAGCTTACCTTGTGTTCTGTGACGTTCGTGACATAGTTCATTCAGTCAGTGTGGACAAGCTTACCTTGTGTTCTGTGATGTTCATGACAGAGTTCAGTTTAATAGAATTATCTGTCTGTGTTGTAGCCTGTGTTACAGGGTCTGTTACAGTCTGTTATGTACAGTCTGTCTCTTTGTTACAGACTGTGTATGTTACAGAGTCTCAGAGTCTATGTTATAGAGTAGTGTGCTACATAGTGTGTGTTACATAGAATGTGTGTTACAGTGTCTGTGTCTGTGCTATAGAATATGTCTGTGTTACAATGTCTGCAGTACAGAGTATGCACCTCTGTTACAGAGTCTGTGTCTGTTTCAGTGTGTGTATATGTTATATAATCGGTGTCCCTGTTACAAAGTCTGTGTCTGTGTTACAGAGTATATGTCTGTTGCAGAGTATGTATCTGTTGCAGTATGTATATGTTACAGAATCTGTGTTACACGGTTTGTGTATGTGACAGAGTATGTATTACATATTCTGTGTTACTTAATAATTTGTGTTTGTTACAGAGTCTGTGTTACAGTATGTGTATATGGTACATAGTCTGTTACAATCTGTGTATCTGTTTCAGAGTCTGTGTTACAGTTTGTGTGTCTGTTACGGAATCTGTGCTATAGTCTGTGTGTCTGTTACAGAGTCTGTGTTACAGTTTGTGTGTCTGTTACAGAATCTATGCTACAGTATGTGTGTCTGTTACAGTGTCTGTGTTACAGTTTGTGTGTCTGTTACAGAGTCTGTGTTACAGTCTGTGTGTCTGTTACAGAGTCTGAAGGCAGAGTTTGAGCAGCAGGAGGCGATTCTCAACAACCTGGAGAAGCTGGCCACGGAGTACAAGGCCCAAGGCAAGGTGGAGGCAGGGGCGAGACTGGAGCAGCAGTCATCTCTCCTCAGGGTCAGTGGTCTGCTCACCCTCTTTCTTAACTCATCTTTATCCATCATTGTAACTAGTTTGTTCTACTAAAATTTCTCCTCAATATTTCACAAAATCTTTTCCATTCCTATGTCATGCAAAGCCGTCTCCCATGCCCTTCTCCATCTCCCATGCCCTTCTCTGCCATAAACCTTGCCCTTCTCCTAAGTCTGGTTCTCTTGACTCTTCTCCATCCTGTCCCTAAGCAGCTTCCATTCACCGTCCTGCTATATGTGCAATTACTTACATTTAAACAGATCCATTTAGATCGTCCTTTTATAAGATACTCCAGCAGCCTGTTAGAAAACAAGACTGGTTTGGACTGAGCTGGTTTGCTCATAGCCATTTTTGGCTGGGAAGGGTCACTTGTGAGGGCCTGGCAGTTGTATGATGATAACTGCATCAAGATCTCAGAATGACAACTCAGCCAGCATACACAGTTCTACACTGGAGAGAGAACTTGCTGTCAGCACAGACCACAGCTGAGTCTGCATACAATGCCAAGACAAGGTTAATCTTTGGTAGATCCCACAGGCTTTAGGGAGCTGCACTGAACAGGAAGAGAGCTTGAATCTCTTGACGTATTTAGGTCAATGAAAGCAGCAGTCAGCGCTTGTCGATATTCACAGCAGGTCTCTCTCTCCCTCTCTCTAAAAGGCTTCTAGGAGTGCATGTGTGGCTGACTGGCCTGCTGAGGCCACTGTGTTGGCCTGCTGAGGCCACTGTGTCAGCCTGCTGAGTCTGGTGAGTGTGGTGTTTACCTTGGCAGGGCCTGTCCCAAGAATAAATAAGAACATTGTTGCACTGGCTTTAGCTTTCTCAACATGATTGTATATCAGTGACAGGTGTTCAACGTATGTACAGGAGCAATTCATCTCTTTTCTGGGTCTTCTTGGCTTCATCCTCAATAAAAGCTTCCTTCTGTCTTCTCAGTAACTATGACTGGGTGATTAATACTGCCATGTACTTTATAAGACTTCAGGACAGCCGTGATGCTTTGCTTTCACCTGAAGGACAACTGGCTATAGAACTATGCCATACACTAACCCATCTATTTACTCTTTGTTACATTTCCCATATGATATGTGTAGCATACGTACACACGAATATGTACACAAACTGTCATGCATGCATGTGCACATACTTACACGCCACTCACACATAGTTCCTTAGTCTGTGACATTGACTATGGATTCATTTTACATACATAAGCTTAATATGCTTTACACATTTCCATGTTTCAAATTCATGCTTGCATTTACATGTTCTCAATGCTACACTTCCTATATGTGGGATTCTTATACACTGTGTGCAGGGTTGTTTGATTTAAATCATAATTGTTTACAAGCATCGAGATCAACAAAGTTTTGTGTTTTTTAATACAAAAGCACAAAGTGCGCACACTTGTGTAGCTGTATTGACACCAGATAGCCTGATAGTAAAATATTTTATGACATTGTGTATACCAGATTTCAAAAAAAAAAAAAAAATCATGATTTTTTCAACCCTGACTGTGTAACTTTGTGTACAGCAAACAACTCTTTACATGGTGCACACCTATTAACACAGTTTAATTTCTTTGTAACAGATTTACACATTAAGAGGTTTAACAACTGCTACATTGCCATCTGTCTCTCCTGCTTCAGAAACACTACACGGAGGTAATGGCCAAATTTCGAAAGTTTCAACGTCCCGTAGACTTTGAACCAAAGTTAACTCATGTGAAGCGAGTCCTTGATGAGATCGAAGAACGAATCCATCTCATAGAGCTGCGAAGTGAAGACCCAGACGTCATCCAAGGTCAACTTGACCAGTGCATGGTGGGTAGCATTTTGGTGTCTTTAATTCTCAACTTTTGTCTTTATCAAATGCACCATTTTATTTGAAATATTTAAAGTGCCTATGACACGTTTTTTTTTGCTATTTTTGCTCATATTCCAAGTAAAAAATCTAAAATTATTCATGTGCTCATTTTTGGAGAATTAAATGTGTAAATAATTGTTTTTTGAGAAAAGTTTGCAATTATTGCCAGGAAACAAGTGATTTCTTTTGAGTGAGAAAGAAATCGGAAGTGATGTCAGCAGGGGTCAGTACTTATATATGTACAATTGTTTTCAATGCTATGCATGTTTTCTACAATTGTTCTAACAATAGTTAGGTAATATTTATCAATTGTCCACATAAGTTCCTTTGTATGGCACAAATGCTTTGTGAAGCTGTGCCTCCTGTGAGACATACCCCTGCTGACCTTACAAAATGGTGTGACCGGATTAGAAGGACCAGTTACAAGATCGCTGTGAATGTTCACATTTGTGACGGATATGTTGGCTGTGTGTGTTTGTAAAGTCATGGATTGTATTACCCTGAAGGTAATTTATTTGGGTATAAGTTGCTTTTTAAAAAACTAAAAATATACTTAGAAAAGTGCCTATTTTAACAGAAACTGTATTATAATTGTTCCACAACATTTAGCAGCTTTCCTAAAACCCTGTTTGTAGTGCAAGAATTCTGAAGGTTACATTGGGTATGCAAGTGTCAGCAGCATTGGCAGTTTACTGGCACCTCTTCCTCTAGGCCTCAAGGACAAACATAAAACACAAATGGAGAATTGCTATAATTGTTTGTCAGCACTGGCTGCTGGCACTGTCACCACACGTCAGTTTTTATCTTCCGTACTTACTATACATTTAACTACACATTTATTGCGATTCTAGAAAGCGCTTGAATGATTGTGCCGGCATGTTTGTAGGCTATTCAACGATTTCATGTAAGTGGCTTGACGTTCTTTGCTGAAGTGTGCATTGACTGCTTCGTATGTGCTCAAACCATGTCCTAATAACATCCAGCACACTGCACTGTCAACTTCATCAAACGTAAATAATGCATGTAATAAATTGTAGAAGTTTAGGCAGTATTCTTGTAAGAAAATCCAGATATTCATTTACTGGAATAACTGAGAGTGAAAACGCTGTTTTTCTTTTGAGAATAAGTAAGTAGCTTTGACCATAGTGAAAGACAAAACTGTTCATTTTAGAAATACTGCAAATAATTAGCTTTGTTCTATGTTTGACGCTTGAACACGCAGCATTCTTCATTCAACTAGATGTAGCGCAGAAGCTTTGCTGCTTGTGCGAATCATGATATCACATTGAAAATAGAACATTCCAGGATTTCCCTTCACAGTGTAAATTGATGAGATGATCTACAGCTAAGGTGGTGTTTATGTTAGAGATTGCTTGCTGGCTGTCACGTTGTCTTGCGCTGGCTTCTGTGTACCACCGGACGTCAGTTGACCATCGACTTCTCACCTGTTCGCTTGTTTCACCTGAAACATTGCATGACTCTCACCTGCCATCACAAATCACCTGTTTATTGCCACTTCACACCACCTAGTTTCTGCTCTCACATGTCACCTTTCTATTATGACCAGACAAGTTTATTTCTGTCGTTTGTAACCTGTTTGTAGCTGCTGCACACTATATGATTCTTGCTGTCACATAATTATCACCTTTCTATTATAATAGGATATGTTTATTTATATCACACATTACCTCTTTATTGTTATTGCACATTACCTGATTTTAATACTACTTCACCTTTCTATTATGATCACACATGTTTATTTCCATCACATGTCACCTGTTTATTTGTGGTGCACATCACCTGATTTTTAACATCACATATCACATGATTTTTATTTGCTGTGACACAACAGTAGAGTAGTAGTAGTAGTAGTAGTAGTTAGTGTCATATCATTTCATAGCAGTGGGCTATTATTTGTCAGTAGATTCTCAAAGTCACCTGAGTCTCTGTAATTGTCAAGTGTTGTAAGATTCCGACATGTCATATGTCACTAATTTCTTAGTATTTGTCACATTACTTTATTGTTTTGTCTCTTGTTTCTCACTTTCTGTTACATACCACTTGATAGTTACTTGTCAAGTCTACTAACATTTTATTTGCTGTCATGTCATTTTACTTACTTACTTCGTATTCTTGTATTTGACCTCATTTTGATCTGTTTCTCTACACCAACTTACTATGTCAGTTCACTCTTATGCTATCACATGTCACCTGATTTCCAGTTTTCAGATTTGTCCAAGTTGTCACTTCACCTGACTCTATTATGCGTTTTCTTGTGCCTTACCTGATGTCAAATGACGTCATTCTAGTCTGTCATTACCTGTCATGTTGTCATCACGTGTGCCATATCATCATATTGTCATCTCTCTTTTTGTCAGATTACCCCTTTTGTCATATTTTTTCGCAACCTTTACATGTGAAACCACCACCATGAGTGTAATGTCGGTAACAGTAACCCAATCTTTAAACATAAATTATTTGAAACCAGATGTGATGGACCAAGTACCTCGAGCGAAAACTAGTAATGACCAGGCTGTTTTAAAATGCCATCCTCAACTGATTTAGCCTATCACAAATCCAGTTTGTTGACATCCAAATATGTAGTCTGTGAATAGTTTAAGTAACATCCGCAGTCGATTTAATAAAAAAATGCGTATTTTATTCAAATGATCGAATGAATTGATCTCAGTCACTAGACATATTTTCCCACGGTATGCAGCCATCTTGGATTGAATGTTGCGTGTGACTTATATCAGTAACCATTGGATTTAGAGGACTCAAATTTGGTGTGTAGTTACTCCACATAACCCCAATGAAAACAGTCAGTTGACTCTCCCAGTTTTCAAAAAACTTTTGTTTTCATGATTTTTTACATCTGAATGTATTTTTTCATCATGAAATTTCACATTGATGGTTCATTATATAAAATATAGGTAATGTTTTCTAAAAAGTTACTACATAGTTTTCAAGATCATACTATCAAGAAACACTGTAGAAAGTTTCAAGCAATTCTGTCAAACAATAGCAGCGATACAACCTAGATGATTGAAACTTTGCATACACATTACTGAATGATGTATAATCTATCAAAAGGCAAAGTTCAGAGTCATTGGGATTGTAAAATAATAAAAATATGACAAACTAAGCAACTTATCACAATAAATGTACCAAACAGAAAAAACTTCTGGAAAATAGCACACCAGTCCATAGTTCATACAGATAAAGTTTACTGGAGCATATGTAATGTTCACTGGAGCATACGTAAAGTTCACTGGAGCATACATAAAGTTCACTGGAGCACAGCAAAATCCCTAAAATGCCTAAAGGTGCATAGGTAGATTCATCTCAAGCCGTTGTTCGAGCAACCTGTCGTGCCCGATGTGCTGGCCTGCACTTGCCGCACGGACTCTCGCATGAGTCCCATCGATATAGTCAGATGACAGAGTTGCATTGATGACCTTGTCGCAACTGGTGCAGAACGTCTCAAGGCCACACACCATGCCGAGGGTGCGGTCGACAGCTCGGATGGAGAGTGTACGCTTCCTACACAACGTGCATGGCAGGTTCGCAACAAGAGATGGCAACACGGCACAGCGTACAAATACTATTGAAAGATCTCCATCAGCATCTGTCTCATCCTCAACCAGGAAGCGCGGGACACCTATCTCCTCCAGAAGATCTACATAACCAAACTTCCATTCAGTGGCAGACAGTCTCCGAGATGGATCAACTGGTGCTGTCGATGGCTGCTTTTATGCCTGGAAAAAATACACAATCAAATGTATTTCTTGAACAAAAAAGTATCCAAGAAATGTTCAGCAACAAAACCCCCCCCTTTACTACGTATGCAGGGGTATGGCATTGAATGCAATTTACTTCATTGGCACTGCTATATCACCCGTGCGTGCGCGTGTGTGTATATAGGCTATGTATACGATAATTACCAAGGCAAGTTGTAGTAATATAATAAACCATAGTCACAACTCTGCCTCTGGTGTGCCTGGGTGGCCCCTGGACCTGAATGTCAACACAACCACGAACTTCAACAGCATGAATTAGATCAGCGTCAAATCGCTTATACAGTAATAGTTATGCCACAAAGGCTAACGATGTTTGGATAAAACATAAATGTATATAAATCTGAATCATATGCATTATCTTAGTGAACATATGAAATATCAGAAATTAAACTTACACTGAGTGCCATTCTCGCTGGCACCATGGTCGAAGACGAAGTTGTCGCCGCAGGTTTATTGGCGTATTCAGCCTCGCTAACTGCAACAATGCAAGCTTTCGCAGCCTCCCAGTACCGTAACCGCCTACTCGCTTTCGACCAAACGGCATAATGTCATTTTACAAAGCAATATAAATGAACGAAACGCAGGGGATGAAAAAGTCGATCGAATCCAACGTAGCTGGCATTTCAAGTTGATGTCAGAGGATGGAAATTAGTATTAGAACCAATTAGAGTGCTTGATTTGAGGGAATCCAATATCACATGATGTCTGGCGAATCGTCATGGGATTCCCCATTCCTTTGTCGCCGAGATAGTTCAAAGGCAGTCATTTATAGTCAGAATTATACGGATACCCGCCATGCACATTTAAAAACTGTTTGTACCATCATGCAGAGCGAATATGGGGCTTTCCTGAGATATGCGCCATGTTGGAATGGCAGCGTTTTTCGGCATGCAATCGCTCGCGGAAAATTACCTAATGTTCCATTAGTCTCGGTTCATTTGACAAAAACAAAGACTTAGCAATGATTGGCGTCATACAAAAGACATGTTTAATGACAGAAACGTGTTTATTTCGACAGTGCAACTTACATGAATGGCAAGTTGAATAATATTTATACACGGAAATGGCAACAACTCGAAATTCATTTAATTGTCAAAAATCCGTCAAATCCGACCCGAGTCTCTCATTAAACTGGAGATAAATCTAAATATCTGTGCTGTACAAAAGAGCTGCCCTTGTACAAGTGAGCAGCTCTTATACAAACAAGCTGTGCTTGTACATATGAGCTGCTCTCATCAATTGAGTTGCTCTTGTATGATTGAGCTGCTCTTGTACAAATGAGCTGCTTTTGTATAAATGAGCTGCTTTATATAAACAAACAACTGTTGTACAAATGATGTGCTCTTGTAAAAAATGACCTGTTCCTGTACAAATGAGCTGCCCTTGTACAATTTAGCTACTCTTGCAAATGAACAGCTCTTATGCAAATGAGTTGCTATCATACAAATGATCTGCATGCTCTCGTACGTTTGAGCTGCTCTTGTACAAATTGCTACACTTGTACAAACGTGCTGCTCTTGTAGAAACCGCTGCTCTCGTTCCAGTGGCATCTCTTATACAAATGAGCTGCTACAAGTGGGCCTAAAACTATGACTTTGTGTGCAGAAATTCTACAAGACGATGAGTGAGATAAAGCCGGAGGTAGAGTACGTCATCAAGACGGGTAGACAGGTCGTAGAGAAGAAACAGGTGGACTTCCCTGACAAACTCAACGCCCAGCTGGACGCCATGAAACAACAGTACAATGAACTGGGCGCACAGGTGAGTTGGATGATGGTTCTACCTGTGTTAGCTGATGCAGTGTTGATGCAACAGCACTCGTATAGGACGGTCTCATCTGTGTCTACTTTCACACAGTCATACAATTCTCTATCCCTGCATTCGAAATACCACAATGAAAACTTTAAAATCCAGGGCATGAATCTATTTCATAGTTAAATGTTACCTTTGTTATCCCTTGAAAAGATGAAATTGTTGCATGAATGTCATGTTGTTAAAATGCATGTCAGATCCACCTCAGTGACGTTGAATTTAGACAGTTTGAAATTTAAATCATGGTCAACATTTGACAATCTCTCACTGTCTTTCGCAGTTTCTCACTCAGACTCATCATTTTACCATTTTAGGATAACTAATTCGATGCTGTAACTAGGTAATTTATTTGGAAATAACATCATGAGGAGAATCAATCATCAATATATTCTGCACATCCGATACCGATATTTATAAATGTGATACCAAGACGTACACCTGGTAAATCAACAAAACAAAGTTATTAATAAGAAAGGCATCAGTATATTAGGTTTAGTTACGTAGGGTTTGATTTTAATACGGGAAATACATATGTTATCCCCATTTTTTATATTATCACAATTTTATGTTTCTAAATCAATTATATTGTTTAGAATCTTAGTTCAGTTATAGATATCCTGTTGACTAGGTTTTGTTTACTGCAGCTTGCAAGCAGTGTACTTTATTGATGGTGGTTATAAGGCTGGTGTATGATGTGTACTTTTTTGTTGGTGGTTATAAGGCTGGTGTATGATGTGTCCTTTGTTGTTGGTGGTTATAAGGCTGGTGTATGATGTGTCCTTTATTGTTGGTGGTTATAAGGCTGGTGTATGATGTTTACTTTATTGTTGGTGGTTATAAGGCTGGTGTATGATGTGTACTTTATTGTTGGTGGTTATAAGGCTGGTGTGTACGATGTGCACTTTATTGTTGGTGGTTATAAGGTTGTTGTATGATGTGCACTTTATTGTAGGTGGTTATAAGGCTGGTGTATGATGTGCACTTTATTGTTGGTGGTTATAAGGCTGGTGTATGATGTGCACTTTGTTGTTGGTGGTTATAAGGCTGGTGTGTGATGTGTACTTTATTGTTGGTGGTTATAAGGCTGGTGTATGATGTGTACTTTATTGTTGGTGGTTATAAGGCTGGTGTATGATGTGTACTTTATTGTTGGTGGTTATAAGGCTGGTGTATGATGTGTACTTTATTGTTGGTGGTTATAAGGCTGGTGTATGATGTGTACTTTATTGTTGGTGGTTATAAGGCTGGTGTATGATGTGTACTTTATTGTTGGTGGTTATAAGGCTGGTGTATGATGCAGGTGACCAGAGGAAAGACTGGTCTGGACAAGGCCCTGAAACTGGCGAAGAAGCTCAAGAAGGAGATGGCATCGATCCGAGAGACGCTTCATACAATGGAGGAACTGGACACGAGGGAAGGCGTGGAGGTGCCCAGGAACCTCGAGATGGAACTACAGTGGATCAAGGTGAAGACCATCTCCTTTTATAATTCAATTGAAATATTGTAGTTAGAAACAAGTGGGCTGCAGATGCCACAAGATGGGGATGAACGGTCTTAATGAAAGAATGAAATAATCACTGAACATAGCAAGAATTAGTTGTATTTTCATACTCTTACCAGTTATAATGATTTGTATAATGTTTAATGTTTAATCATTTATATAGCACCAAATCTATAGAATGAGTAAAAACAAATAACATTACAGTGTTAATAAAACTGTACAATGATATTTATTATATGGTGTTGTACAAAAATAAAAACAAATAATGATTACGAATTTACGATAGGATAAAACAATTAGTAGTAAGTAACTTAGTTGTGCTATGTTAAAATAATGAGTCTTTCGTTTGCTCTAAATAACACTGCCACTTTTAATACACCATATTATGTTAAGGGTCACTATGTGCTCCAAAGGTTTGGTGCTGTGGCTTTAAATGTGTGATCACCTGGAAGCTTGAATCTAGTTAACACATCATGGGATGTCTGTCCGTATTGTATATTTCTGGTGGTGAATGTTTGCAGGACTCGCAGGGGGAGATCGCCAAGCGCCAGCCCGTGCTGTCAGCCCTCAGTGACATCACAAGTCAGCTGGTGAACCTGTCAGAAGAAGGCAGTCTGACTGGCGCTGAGACCGCCGTGAAGGAACTCACTGAGGACGTAGCCAGCGTGAGCACAAGACTTGCCAAGCGCAAGGAACAGCTCAAGGTATAATAAACATCATGCTGTTGCTCTCCTCTTTGACCCTGAAGTCTGGGTGAGACTGGCACTGAAACTGGTCATCCATTTTTGTTTTCCTTCTCCTGTCACTGTTCCTGTTTTACTACTGTCTCCACCATCCGTCTCCACTCCCCCATCTCTCGTTCTCCACTCCCGCTAAATCTCTCTTCACACAATCCCATCTCAGTCGTTCCTGTTCCATTCGATCCATGTGTCCAGCTCATTTTAACCGCCTCCTCACCAGCTTCCTCCTGAAACTCTTTCAAACCAGTCCAAATTATCAGTGATGATGACAGGACTTCTGTCCTGACATGATGACAGGACTTCTGTCCTGACATGATGACAGGACTTCTGTCCTGACATCTTTTGTCAGAACACATGATAACATGATATCACACAGCCTTTTTCATGTTATGGCTTATCCTGCTCCAAATTTATCATGTGTGATTTTACATGTTTAATAAATTAATTATCCTCCAATCTTTACCTGTCAATCTTTTGGTTGTGCTAATTACATTCATGGATTATCCTCCTCCAGAAGTTGCACACAGCTGTTCTAATCCCCTTTATGGATTATCCTCCTCCAGAAGTGTTGCACGGCTGTTCTAATAGCCTTGATGGATTATCTTCTTCATGATATATTTAATATATAATTATAGTTACACATGGTATTATATTAAGAAGTGAACTTTGTATATTAGTGAAATTATAGATTATCTGTGCACATAAAAGCAGATAATTGTGTACACATTTTTATGACGTAGATCATAGCATGTTGAGCCAGGCAATCATTAGAGTACAAGTAAGTCTATGTTGAGCCAGGCAATCGTTAGAGTACAAGTAAGTCTATGTTGAGCCAGGCAATCGTTAGAGTACAAGTAAGTCTATGTTGAGCCAGGCAATCGTTAGAGTACAAGTTAGTCTATGTTGAGCCAGGCAATCGTTAGAGTACAAGTAAGTCTATGTTGAGCCAGGCAATCGTTAGAGTACAAGTAAGTCTATGTTGAGCCAGGCAATCGTTAGAGTACAAGTAAGTCTATGTTGAGCCAGGCAATCGTTAGAGTACAAGTAAGTCTATGTTGAGCCAGGCAATCGTTAGAGTACAAGTAAGTCTATGTTGAGCCAGGCAATCGTTAGAGTACAAGTAAGTCTATGTTGAGCCAGGCAATCGTTAGAGTACAAGTAAGTCTATGTTGAGCCAGGCAATCGTTAGAGTACAAGTAAGTCTATGTTGAGCCAGGCAATCGTTAGAGTACAAGTAAGTCTATGTTGAGCCAGGCAATCGTTAGAGTACAAGTAAGTCTGTTGAGCCAGGCAATCGTTAGAGTACAAGTAAGTCTATGTTGAGCCAGGCAATCGTTAGAGTACAAGTTAGTCTATGTTGAGCCAGGCAATCGTTAGAGTACAAGTAAGTCTGTTGAGCCAGGCAATCGTTAGAGTACAAGTAAGTCTATGTTGAGCCAGGCAATCATTAGAGTACAAGTTAGTCTATGTTGAGCCAGGCAATCGTTAGAGTACAAGTAAGTCTATGTTGAGCCAGGCAATCGTTAGAGTACAAGTAAGTCTGTTGAGCCAGGCAATCGTTAGAGTACAAGTAAGTCTATGTTGAGCCAGGCAATCGTTAGAGTACAAGTAAGTCTATGTTGAGCCAGGCAATCGTTAGAGTACAAGTAAGTCTATGTTGAGCCAGGCAATCGTTAGAGTACAAGTAAGTCTGTGTTGAGCCAGGCAATCGTTAGAGTACAAGTAAGTCTATGTTGAGCCAGGCAATCGTTAGAGTACAAGTAAGTCTATGTTGAGCCAGGCAATCGTTAGAGTACAAGTAAGTCTATGTTGAGCCAGGCAATCGTTAGAGTACAAGTAAGTCTGTTGAGCCAGGCAATCGTTAGAGTACAAGTTAGTCTATGTTGAGCCAGGCAATCGTTAGAGTACAAGTAAGTCTATGTTGAGCCAGGCAATCGTTAGAGTACAAGTAAGTCTATGTTGAGCCAGGCAATCGTTAGAGTACAAGTAAGTCTATGTTGAGCCAGGCAATCGTTAGAGTACAAGTAAGTCTATGTTGAGCCAGGCAATCGTTAGAGTACAAGTAAGTCTATGTTGAGCCAGGCAATCGTTAGAGTACAAGTAAGTCTATGTTGAGCCAGGCAATCGTTAGAGTACAAGTAAGTCTGTTGAGCCAGGCAATCGTTAGAGTACAAGTAAGTCTATGTTGAGCCAGGCAATCGTTAGAGTACAAGTAAGTCTATGTTGAGCCAGGCAATCGTTAGAGTACAAGTAAGTCTATGTTGAGCCAGGCAATCGTTAGAGTACAAGTAAGTCTATGTTGAGCCAGGCAATCGTTAGAGTACAAGTAAGTCTATGTTGAGCCAGGCAATCGTTAGAGTACAAGTAAGTCTATGTTGAGCCAGGCAATCGTTAGAGTACAAGTAAGTCTATGTTGAGCCAGGCAATCGTTAGAGTACAAGTAAGTCTATGTTGAGCCAGGCAATCGTTAGAGTACAAGTAAGTCTATGTTGAGCCAGGCAATCGTTAGAGTACAAGTAAGTCTATGTTGAGCCAGGCAATCGTTAGAGTACAAGTAAGTCTATGTTGAGCCAGGCAATCGTTAGAGTACAAGTAAGTCTATGAGTGAGGTTCCTATCACGGTGCTGGAGAACCTTTGAAAGGACTTATTGACAGCAGGTTATGTTGACACAATGATGATAATGATATATGTGCAGAGCGAGTGGTTTATATAACTGATACAACAGGATGTAAGATAGACAGAGACTGGCACTATATGTCGTCAGTCGTTATCATTAATTGTGGTCCAGGGAACAGCACTACCAATAAAATACTATTGTCTGTTGACTTCTGCTTATTCACATTTACTGGACTGGACAGCCATAAGTTAACACATGCATGCATGCACACATGCATGCACATTCAGAAAGAAAATTATGAAGACCCTTCCTGTTTAGCCAGTGCTACTGTCTCCATCCTAACTACTAGGCTAGTCCGTAATAACTTACTGACTAAAAAAGACTGACTTCCTGACATGAATGTGGAAGTCTAAAAGAAATTGCCAAAAGGCTATGGTATTCCAACCTGGATGCCTGCTTGGGAACGTGAGTTAAACATGTTAAGTTCTGAACAGATCAATCCTCCAGATGGGTTCCTTCCACATAGATCTGAGCGGATCCATACATCATCTGTCAAAAACATAGAGCCATTTATTGGTCATGGCAGAAACAGTGAAAAGCTGCTGAAGTTGACTTTTGTTTTGGAAGACAACAGCAGTTAATGTGAGCTGAGAAGACACGAAATGACACCAAGACACCCCTTCAGCTACCCCCGAAAGTACCCCTTCAGCTACCCTGAAGGCACCCCCCCTTAACTACCCTGAAAACACCCATTCAACTGCCATGAAGACACCACCTTTTCAACTGCCTTGAAGACATCCCTTCAGCTACCCAGAAGGCACCCTCTCAGCTACCCTTAAGGTTCCCCTCAACTACCCTGAAGGCACCCTCTCAGCTAGCCTGAAGGCACCGCTTCAATAGCCCTGAAGACACCCCTTCAACTGCCCCGAAGACACCCCCTCAGCTACCCTTACTAAAATGCTATAGACATAGAAATCATACTGGACATGCAAGATGTATCTCTGCTGCATCTCAGCTCAGAGAAACACTCCTAGATGTTATTGTGAGATACTGACATGTCCTTTACTGACAACATGTCTTTTACTGACAACATGTCCTTGCAGGAGCAGTCTGACCGCCTTGACCAGCTCTTTGTCGACTACCAGACCATGCAACGGGAGGTGGCCCAGTGGCTTGACGGAGCCTCCGGTGTGCTGACCGCTGCAGACAAACTGCCCCTTGACCAGCAGGTGTCCGAGGAGCAGATACAGCAGTACAAGGTAAGCGCAGTGATATGGTCAGTTGGAGTGGACATTGTCAAAGCAGCTGTCACGTTACATGGTGACATTAATACCTTTGATGTCTGCAACAACATTTGATATGACTTGGTAATAACATTATATGTTATGACAATCAGATGTCAGTAGAGAGACCCCAGAATGTCCCGTTGTTCTGTCAGACCCCAAAACACCTCAGTGTCATGATGCAGTCCCCATAACCGCCAAGTATCATGCAGAGACTGCAGAACCTTCCAGTTTCGTGACAGACCCAAGAACATCCAAGTGTCATGACAGACCCCACAACCTCCCAGTGTCATGACGGAGACCCCAGAACCTTCCAGTGTCATGACAGACCCCAGAACCTCCCAGTGTCAGTACATACCTAAGAACCTCCCAGTGTCATGACAGACCGCAGAACCTCCCAGTGTCAGTACATACCTAAGAACCTCCCAGTGTCATGACAGATACCCCAGAACCTTCCAGTGTCAAGACAGGAACCCCAGAACCTCCCAGTGTCAGTACAGACCCCAGAACCTCCCCCCCAGAACCTCCCAGTGTCATGACAGAGATCCCAGAACCTCCCAGTGTCATGACAGAGACCCCACAACCTTCTAGTGTCATGACAGATACCCCAGAACCTCCCAGTGTCAGTACATCCCTAAGAACCTCCCAGTGTCATGACAGAGACCCCACAACCTCCCAGTGTCAGTACATACCTAAGAACCTCCAAGTGTCATGACAGAGACCCCACAACCTCCCAGTGTCATGACAGAGACCCCACAACTTCCCAGTGTCATGATGTATCTTTAACCTGCTGTCTGCTAGAAGGTCCATTCCAATGCTGTGGGTTTGGAATGGTTCCAAGTGCTGCCACCTAGAGGAGTTCCTAGAACTAGTTGAAAGTGATCCTTGCATACACAGCATGTTGTAACACTTTGTACTGAAGCAGAAGATGTGGGCTATATGAGAGCAGTGGTGTGAGGTGTTGTTTGATTTTACATGAAACTTGTTCTATGAGTATGGTCAAAATTATTGCTTTCATGAAATACTGGTAATGGTTGTCTTTTTTATGGAATTGAATTAGCTCAAAAGACATAGTATCTGCTTAAGTCGAAGTGAAAGACTTGCAAATAGCCAACAATATCGTCTACTCTTTCCCTATGCAGACATATGGGCTTGGTTTTTATCCTTTGTCTGTAAATAGCTTCTTTATTCCCCTGCACACCATGCAGCAGACATCCCGTCTGTGTGTAATCACTGTCCAGATTATTACCTGGGTGTTTTCTGGGTCTGAGACTGTTCCATGGCATGCGCCATGTATTGATTCTGTGGTAATTCATGGTTGATGCAGGGCCTCAGTTGTTCGTGCCATTCATTTATTCACAATGTTTCTATGCCTGATTTAGGCTGTCTCTGATGCATTGATTTATCTGCCAATTTCTCATTCATTGTAAATCATGATCTTTATTTCAAATCACGTTTCTGCAATCAGCATTTCCTACCTTTTGCAACTCTTAGTGTGTAGAAATATTTAAACACTTTTTTGGACTCAACCGGGAAAAATGAGTCCTATGTTCTAACCACTGAGCCATCATGTGTGTTAGTTCTAGGTACAGTCGCGCCTCGTTATAACGCGCCCCGTTATTACGCGGATTCGGATATAACGCGGTCGGTCGTGGACCCCGAATATCTGCCGCCAGGGGAAAATGTCAAATGGGCCCGCTTAAACCTAAACATTAGGTGAACAATGTCAATGAACGAGTATCAACGTGTTGTTTGTTTTGCGCTGCCGCCGACATCAATCGCTGTCGCTGGCTTCACTTCGACGGTTTGTAAATTGCAATCGAGATTCACAAATATGCCTTGCGTAAGAATCAGATCAACCGTTTTAAATGCATTTTACATGCAGTACCAAGATAACACTTGGGTGAAATTACATGCTTCCGTTACGTCGTAAATTTAATCGTTTTCGCGACGCGAAACTAACATGCCAAATTCCTAACCAAAGGCGCTACCGGTGGCGAAAATACGAATTCGTCGTCCGCATATGAAATGATGAATCGATGTTAAGTGGTGCATAATAAATTTATGCTTCGGTAGAGATCGGTTGAAAGATGAAGTGAAACAATTATTAATTCTACCTATTGTCTTTTTATGTGTTTTATCAGCTTGCATACTACGTTTGTCAAATCATATACGTTTTCGGCTGCTCAGGTCCAGGTTATTATTTTCGATTCGTAGGCCTGTTGGTCAAGTACATCATCATCGTAGATCTATTCCATACGTACATGTGTTTTATTCAGTTCAAGAGTCAAGAAGGTGTGACATTTAAAAATAATACACGTTGATGCTAGTATACACGTTTAATAAGTTCCATAAACTGCATATTGCCGTATAAGTCAATGCTGCAAGCGGGCGGCGGTCGCTGTTGTTTAGTAGCTCCCTGGTGGCAGATATGGGAACACCTAACGCGCCTCGCTTACAACGCGGTCCGAAGTCGTGGACCCCGACTACCGCGTTATAACGAGGCGCGACTGTATATTGATTATTCATAATTCTAGAGATAGAGCCAAAGAGAAAAGTTTGAGTGTCTGAGCCACACAAGGGTTAAGAGTAATAACCGTAGGACGAAGACAACCTGTCAAGAGTGAGGTGCAGTAGTGCAGTGGTTAGAACGTCACGCTCTCAATCGAGAGAACCCATATTTGAATCCTCTTGCTGCCATTTTGAAGCTTTGGCAATTCCATTCATACCACGTTGCCACAGTTCACTCTGCTGTAAAAATGAGTACCTGGCTACAGACATAGATGAACATCAGAGCAAATAGTCCTCTCGCAGTAATTGCAGCATGGCTGAATGCTTCCCAGAAAAGTCGAAATGGCGTTGAAATGAACAGGTCTGTCAGAGGGTGAAGTGTAACCTGCTTTGAACAGTCCCAAGGATGGGATACCGTGTGTAAGAACGTACCTTTTTACCTTTGAAGACATTTCATCGTCATCTCACGGCATATTCCAGTGCTTTGCCAGAATGTTGCTGTATATTTTGTGTACAAACGATGTGAGTGTTTATACGAACCGTGGAAGCAGAGTTGTTTTTCCTTAGCATCCCAGACATGTTTGGAGCCTGTGACAAGCCAGTGGGAGATGTATTTTCTCCAGATCTTCCACATCTGGCCTTGTTAGTTGCTGCCAGTTGTCAACAACAGCTGGGGGGGGGGGAGATTAAGCACCCAGGGAGGTTTCTGACCCCAACTTGTCTTGATTGTCTGTCAATTCATCCTTGCATGTTTTCATGGTCAACCGGTTCCATGTGGCCCGAAGACAACTGGTCAGTTTTGATGGTCAGTCAGTCCAAAACCTGCTGATGGACATCATGGTTCTCTATCAGTCTGCCTGCTATCTGTGCTCAGTGAGTGACCTGTCTGATTCCATACAGAGACCATGCTGTTTGTATCAGTATTGTAGTCCTGCCTAGTTTAGACCCTTAGGCCAGCACACAGCTGCTACGTGGAACGTTTCTCAACGTTTCAACTGTTCCCTGATGTAGATGTCCCTCTATATTTATATTTTTAGTCTCGAGATGTTTAATGACTAACCTTTGTACATTTACCTACAATATACAAGTAATTATCATTAATATATTGTAATTAGACTGGTTACTATGAGGCCTGGTCAATCAGTTTATTCAGAGGCTCTGGTGGGGTTTCCAGTAACAACAGTGCTGTCACCTATCATGTTTTTATAAACTATTTTGGCTGTTCTGTGAAATGGAATGTGTGGGTGTCTGAACGTATGGGTGTGTGAACTTGTGGGTTTGTGAACATGTGGGTGTGTGAATTGTGGGCTTGAGAACGTGTGGGTGTCTGGGCATGTATATCTTGGGCACAACCGTGTTTATGCCAAACATTCTATATCAGTTAATTAGTCTTAATTAGTGTCAAGAGGCACCATAACATCATGTTTCTGCTACCTGAATGCTACACCAGTGGAATTACAGCTGTTACTGGACCAAAGTAAAAGTTGCTGAAGACTGGCTTCAGCTTATACAGCCTTGTAACACAACAACTCTCCACCCTGTCCAGCCTTCATCGCCCATCTCCCCTCAATATCCTATTTTCACCCTCACCTGTATCTCCCCATCCCTATATTCTCTGCCCCATCAGCTGGATACATGACCATAATTCTAGTATTGGCAATTTAAACAATCGGTTAACCATTTCAGTATAGTGGCATTGACGATGTCCACCATTAAAATTGGTTTAACTCACAATTATCCACAATGTGGAGCCATTTATATATTGTTGCTGAGGCAAATGCCTCACCATTTCAATAGGAGTAATCGTGGATTATCGCTCAACACGTTTGTTTCGAGATTTTCGCGGTTTTGTGTAACTGATTGCCAAAATTTACGACAGCAACAATGGCGGACGATGTTATTTCTGGTGATGATGGTGATTTACCATGTTATATCTTACATAGACAGACTGTTTAATAGCTTTAGCGATGGATTTTTGTTGGATGTTCTGCTAACATTAGTATACTCAATCGCTACTTTGATGATGAAGTAATGTAATTCTTGGATTGTTGGTTACTACGATGATGAAAATTAAAATTTTCTGGCTTGCTTTACTTGTAGATTATTTAACCTTCAAAGTATACATACATGGTTTCCTATTCATGAAATATATTGCTGTTGCTCAAATATTGATCTGAAGCGACGTAGTCAATTTTCTGACAAAGTCACTGGGAATGCTGTTTTCAGTGGTCACAACACACGAGGGCCACAGTACTGAAATCATTAAAACTATAATTAAAGATAATTAAAATCTCAGCTGTTTGGAAACATATACCATATGATATGGTACATAAAAATAATTCACCGATACACTTTACTATTTACTCCGCCAAACAACTTTCTTACCTCAGTTTTCTACACCAGTGCATTAATTCAATCATTCCACGTACAAAAGAAACAAAAAAAATTCATAATGCATCTGCGATGAGCGATAATATAATCCAGTGACGCCCACTGCAGAAGACGCTGATGCAATATATCAACATTTCGGAATCATCTAAAAACCTACCTATTTGACCTGGCCTATCCTCCTTAACTCCTCAGCGCACCACCATCACTGTTGATGATTCGGAATTGAATTTGGATTATGATTTGCCTAACACTTTGATATCGGGGTGCTGCTGAGCTCGGTTTTCTGAGGATTTTGGCGCTATAGAAGTCTTCTTTATTGTATTGTATTGTATTCTATTGTATTGCAACGTGGCGCTACTTGGACCAAAATAGTGCACAAAAAAACAATAGACCTGGTGATGACCGCTTGTCATCTACAAGTGTCTTAAATTTAGTTTATAATCATACTTTTGTTTAAAGAATACATCATGAAGATGGCAAATACAATCGTATTTGAGAAAATGCCCGGGAAAAACAGGTTTTCTAAAAACAGAAATATTGCGTTGATAGATCCGTAAATCAACTAATAAAAAATAAAAGGCCTCACTAATGGACCATGTCATGTTTGGCCTGTTTACTCTGAGTATATGGCAATGAAGGCTGTCTCGTGTCTGTGGTTGTAGACATGTCATTGGTACCGTCTACTCCCACATAGCCTGCCAGAGTCTACGGCAGGCTTACAGCTCCACGAAGGGAAAAACTGAAGAGTGGCATTAAAACGTCTTGTATCACTGCAAGCTCACTCAGCCCTAGCATTCCTCCTGTGGGCCCCTGTTCCCTGTGAGTCCCTGTTCCCTGTTGTGTGGCAGCATTTACTCATGCACTCAATACTCGTGGGGCATTTGTGGGCTAAGCCATCGTTTCCTTTTCCATTGTTCTCTAGAGTAATAACTAGAATGTTGGTGCATTTCTGAGTCCAGTTATTTTATTCTTCCTACTGAATAATTGTTGCAGTTGAGGTGGAATCTCTCTATGTTTGGCTGCTTTATTAGGTGTAGTCTGGAAATAGTGATCTCTGGAGCTGATCACTTTTGTAGTCGCAAATCTTTCAGGTGGCTTATTTTAATTAAAACGTTTTGTTGCATTAAATGTGATGAAACTTTAGTTATGAACCCCATGTAATGAATACCTTATTGAACTATAATAGGTGTTAAGTTGGCTCAATACAACATTGAAGCAACTTGTGCATAAACTCAGTATATCGTTCAGTCAGTGTATAGTATACAACATAGCACTTGTAGTTGATACAGTAATAATCTCATTCTACAGAATAAAGGTTTATTTATACTTTATAGCAGTTTAAATTCTTAGCACTTTATCTTTACATTTAGGCAAGTTCCCCGTGAAGGTATAGAACGGAACGTTACCATGTAACATATTGTAAGGTGTGTTCAGTGTTTGGAATGTTTTTTATACTGACGAATAGTTCGTACTCGTTGTTAATTAATTTCCCTGTCATTGCAAGTGTTGAACATGTATCAGCTGTAGGTAAACCTGTGTGTGGTGGGCCATGTTTCCTGCCTCGGGCATATATGTGTTACATGTGGGCCATGGGTCGCTGGGAGGCCTCTTCATTCATATCTGTCAAACCATAAGGGACCGATCACTAATTACTTCCAGGTTCATGTCATACAAATGAGGTGCAATGATTTTACCCCATGGCAATTTTTGCTGCATGGAAATTTGTTGTTATATGTATATGTATATGTATATGTATATGTATATGTATATGGTCATATTTCAGGTTACGACAGTGCAGTGCCCAGATTAAACTTTCTAATGGATAGCTGTCAACATAATTATTTCTGCAGTCAGTGACTGTAGGATCCCTTGTGTCAGTGACTAGGATCCCTTGTGTCAGTTAATGTAGGATCCCTTGTGTCAGTCAATGTAGGATCCCTTGCCCATGACATGATCTAGTTGTTTTGGATGCCTTTTGACGAGGAACATCTTATATGTTGATTTTTAGAGAGACAAATTTAAGATTTTTATGAATTGTGTTCTACAGGTTGATGAAATAATAAATGTTAACATATTAATTTTCAGAATATTAAAAATATGAATTTGTGAACAGCATCAAAAAACATTAACTTTGACGCCAATGGAAATATAGCGATCCATCCCCCTAGTTCATCCTAACTACCCAGGTACCTGCCAAATCACATGTTTTTTTCTAACGGTCGAGAGAACTACCAGTATTGAGTACTGGGTCCACTATATTCATTATATCACATCAAAACTACTTGCAGATATCGAGGGAATTATCCTGTTTCTCTGGCTACACTTTTGAGGCTTCAACATCTGGACAGACAAGCTAAATTTGTGTGTGTAATTGTATACAACTCCCATACAAAGGAAAATGTTATATATTTCTTGAGATATGTGTCCTGTGGCACATTACAATATTTATGTATATCATGTAAATAGTTCCTGCCTTTGGTAGACACAATTATAAGTTCTGTGACTAAGACTGGAGATTGTGCTATCGTGGCACCAGTCAAAGTATAAGATTGTTCTGATACTGCCCCCAAGGCTCCCACGTCAGATGGTTGGTGTGGCCTGTAGCCCGCCTCCACGGGCCTCTACCAGCACAACCTGACCAATCCAATTGCATTTGTTGACAAACATCCGGCTCGGGTTCTCAGAGTTCTGTGATCCCATTCATGCTTGCATCAACAGGGAAGCAGGGCTCGAAAGAGGGAAGAAAAATCCTTAACCTGCCATCCCATTGGAACAGATGGGAGTGCTTGTGGGAGACACTTAGAGCACTGCTCTGGTTATCACCCATTCATGGTTGAAATTACTCTGGATTCTTTGGCCTGGTTTTTTGTGGACGCTGCCAGATTTATGACAGGTTGGCATGATGGTGCACTCCTTAGTCCGCATTCTGTAGCAGTTGTCAGCAGCATCCAGTCGCTGGGTGATTAACGCAGACGTGGAGGCTGCTTAATGCACATACTGAACGTGGTCGGGATTGTTAGCACAATTTGACATTTCTCAGTGCTGTGGCAGGATTAGCCGAACAGTGGTTTATTACCACCTCATGTCACCGGATGCTTCCGCTTCAGTGTAGACTGTGGAACGCCCAGAACAGTTGTTATCCTGGTACTAATGGTCAATCAGAGAGTGAGGACAGAATTGGCGTGGCGTATCATACTTGAGTTTCCTAATGTCGTGACATAAGGATTGATGTCACAACACAGGGACTGTGACAAGACAATTATGTAGATAATCATTCCTGTGACCATTGACACACTGCAAGAAAGACACATTCATCGAGTACATTTCTGGTATGATGTCGTAGGATTATTCTCATGTACCGTGAACAGTTTCAATGATGGCCGAAGGTGGCGAAGTCGAAGCCGTTGTCAGCTTCACAATTCTCGTGGAACCCCCTGTTCTCATGGAGCCCCCTGGTGGGAAGGGTATAGAAACGGAAATATACGAGGAGTTCACATTCACCTTGTCACCAGAGGATACTGTGGACAGCAAGGACATAGTAATAAAAAACGGTGATTATGACAGCGATGATGAACATGTCGATGAGAATCGCTTAGACGATACTGATAGTGAAAGTGATAGAAGTGATGTAGTGGACTTTGATTGTGAAGAGGAAGGAGATGAATATGAGGTTGAGGAATTACTTAGGGAGCGCAGGAAGCGCAACATCCGGAGGTTGTACACTTTACACGAGGAGGAAGAACTTGATGAAGATTATGATGAAGGTAAAGATCTCATTAAGACTTAGGCAGGTGATCAGTGTGGGGCATGGGAAGAAATATAATTAGGCAATGTTCAGTAAAAAGCTTGTGAGATGAGATTAGGAAAGGGAGGGAGATGGAGAAGGAGAGATGTGAGATAGAAAAGATGTGTATTACGTTTATACAGACCTTCATGGTTCGGTATTGTTATGAAGAAAACTAATTGTTGTCTGTGATATGCTCCTTCTGTAGACAGTAGAATCTGAAGGTGAACAGTGAAAGATTAACTACTGAGTTAAATGTCACAATGAGATTTCATGAATGAGACAAAACTATCGCAGAATTACTTAAATCAAGTAGCGCTACTTGGTCACTGATGACATGTTAGGATTAAATGGTAAAACTAAGAAGACATACTAATGAGGCTTGATGAATGCAACAGATAGCTGCCCCGTGGAAGGTTTGCATTCACGTGAAGAACTAGGGAGAGAGAATGTTTATGAGGGAGTAAATGCACATGGTGTAGGAGTGGAGGAGGAGGAGGAGGAGGAGGAGGCCAGTGGAGGGAGGAGTGACAAGTCACAACTCTCTGCCCAGGTATATTGCATTCCGCTATACATGGTGTGTAGCAAACAGTTGTGTCTAGTGCAGTGCACTAGTAGTTATTGAAACTAGCTTTCGTGGGTAGCGTTTCGTTGTTGTAATGCCATGTAGAATGTTTAGTAAACAAGTGTTGCATGTGCGAAAGACATTTGCCAGATTGTCTATTGTGGGTAATAATATGTAAACCAAGGCTTGGTGTATACTAGGTTCTATTGCATGGTCATATTGTGGTGTTTACTAACACACATATTGGCCTTATCATCCTCGTCATCCATTGTTAGACCAAGTGCCATTGAAGGCCACACCATGAGGTATCCACCATTCAATTAGGTTTATTGTGATTACAGCAGAGATAGGTTTCATGAAGCGTTCATACTACACAAACCTTTGTACAGTCGCGCCTCATTATAACGCACCCCATTATTACGCAGATTCGGATATAACGTGGTCGGTCGTGGACCCCAGTTTTCTGCAGACGGGTGAAATGGTTGGGCTGCCATCAATAGTGTTTCGCCAGCGTTGGCTTCGACCGAGCGACTTGTTAATTGCAATGGTGATTCACTCAAATGTGTTGCATGTGAATAAAACATTCACACATTCAGTTGTAATTTAGACATCAGAGACGCACCAGGCAATTCGTTCCTGCACCTTTCAATTGATTAAAACATTTAAGTTTAACCCATTTATTCTATGTAACAGGCAGCAGGAGCGAGCCGATTTCAGGCAGCAAGATTAAACCATTCTTTACTGAATGCCGATACATGAAAATAACTCACAGTGCATTGAAATAAAAGTTGAATAAAATAGTGTTAAATGCAATTGAGCAGGCAACAGCAATATAAAACTCGGGTGAAACAGCAACAAAGTATCATTAGCCTTCCATCAATCTGATACACACATAAAAAATATTTTTCTCGAATTTTCGCTATGCCAAAACGCAAGGCATACACGGTATGTGAAAAGTTAGATTTGGTCATCCGGATACGAAAGGGTGAATCGCAATGCAAAGTGTCTCGGGAGATGCACGTTCCCGAATTGACGCTTCGGGGATGGCTAAAGGATGAAGTGAAAAATTACGAGAATTTTTAATCAACGTTTGCAATGCAAGCGTAAACTCGTATGCACATGTTCCGCTGCTCGTCTCCAGGTTATTGTTTTCAATGAGCATTACTCATAGTGACGCGTTCCTGAATTGATGCTTGACGATCAGTCAGTCCATCAGCATCATAACAGATGATTTGTATTCTATAATTCCACACACATGTATTTTGTTCAGTTCAACATTCGATAAAGTATGACATTTTAAAATCGACACAACACACATTAACGTTAATATTCTGCTCTAAATAAGCTTTATGACCCGTGCGGCACAACAGGGCTTCCTCGCAGTGGCATCGATCAGGTTTCCTGCTGTCCGCTGTCTTCAGACAGTCTTTCTGTGAGTCCGCATGCCCAGCTCCTGACTACTCATGTCTGCTCTATGTCCTATATCTCCAGGGTGTTCTCCCTGTATGCCCATCTGTTTGTTTCTTGCGCCTGCTGAGACCAGCCTCCATTGATGCCTGTGCAACATCTCATTCACACTCATTTTAGATTCTTCTTCTGTTTCTTGCAATTGTTTCTTTGACATTCTCCTGAAAAGAGAAGTTTCTATTGAAGTTCACTGACAGTCATGATACACACAATTAGGCCATAGTTCTTACAAATCTATTATTGGCCAAAATTGGATTTTATTATTGATGAAGACAATTTTAGAAGGTGTGTTGTAATTTCAGGATTGTATGACTTGTTTAATTACTTTTACTGATTGGTTGACTTGGTAAAGAGACATGTTTGTAGTAAATTATAAGTAATACATTTATCTAGATACAATCATTGAATCAATTATTTTAATTAAATTTATAGATTTGTTTTGTAATATCACACATTTAAAATATGTAAGAGATTGCAACGAAATTGGAATCTACAAAATAAACTGAAGTAACCAATATTTGAGAAACAATATTGTCATGAATATGAAATGTCTTATGAAAATATAATATTTTGCGAAGTGACCAGTCTCTAGCCATCAACAACAACAACAACAAAACTTACTTTATAAAATACAAGGACACAAAGCTATCTAAACATGACATAATGTACATTTACATTAACATATGTTTTGTGGGTAAAGGTTGTTAGCAAATACATACGTACAAAAGTAGGTGCAATTACCATTTGTAAGAACAACCAGAACAAAGCATTTGTAAAAAAAAACAGAACAAAGTATTTGCAAGAACAACCAGAACAAGGCATTTGCGGGAACAACCAGAACAAGGCATTTGCAAGAACAACCAGAACAAAGTATTTACAAATAAAACCAGAAAAACATATCAAAGAAACTACATGAACCTATTTCTAGAAGTTGTACCAAGAATTATATGTAGTAGGTGATCTTTAGTTCTGGAGTGACAAGGAACACGACCTAGAACATTTGCTGGTGTCATGTCGTATAACACGCCTGCCGTTGGCTGTGCTTGAGGTGACATCAAAGTGTTGCCAGCAAGTTATACGTAACAACATGCCAGAGTTTGAACACAAGTTCGCATGTGTGGCCGCAATTCATACACTCACTCAACTTTACTGCAGCCCTTCAAAGCTATAATTAGTATCAAGGTCTTGATTGCTGTTAGTGACACATGCGCGTGTGTGTGCGTGCGTGCGTGCATGTGTATGCACACGAGCGTACGTTTGTGTCCACTGGCATGTGTTTCCATGGGCATGTGTGTGTGCATATGTTCTTGCATGATTTGCTTTATCTACACATGATCATGCATACATACAAGCTTGCATGCATGTGTGTGTTTGTGCATGCTGCATACCTTTGTACTCACACACACACACTGGAGCTAATAACCATCTTAAATATATATATATATATATATATATATATATATATATATATATATATATATATATATATATATATATATATATATATATATATATATATATAAAGACAACCTCCAAAGTATCACTGCCATTTCGAAGCTTTGAAACAAATTTTTCATTCTGTGTTGCCTCAGTTCACTCAGCTGTATAAATAAGTACCTGTCTATAGACAGTGGTAGATATATGTGAATGAATAATCTTTGCACAGTAACTGCAGCATGGCTGAATGCTTCCCATAGAAGTTGAGTTGGTGTTGGAATGAATAACAGGTCTGCCAGGGGGTGACGTGTAGACAAGTCTGCCAGGGGGTGAACTGTAAAGCCCTTTGAGTGATCCTGTGGACTGGATACAGAGCTATATAATTTAACAAGATTTGTCGTCGAAGCTAAAGGCCCAGATGGCAAATAGACAAGGAAACCATTGGCTTATCGAGAGATAACTTGCCTTTACCTTTTTTATGTTCATTCCTTCTGCTGCATGGACGCAGCAACACTTTGTATCTTTTTGTACTTATTCTTTGGCCTGTTATATTCTGAATGCCGCCAGACGTATGCCACACTGGCATGTATGAATCGGTATGTATTATGCAAGAGTCTGTTTTACTGTAAGGTTATGCAAATACAACTTTCACAAGTGATGCTTATTTGGCATGTTCAGCGTGGTTTAGTGTGGACCATAACCAGGGTTGACTGAATTACTTTAATTTTGTACTTGAGTAAAAGTAAAAGTAATTCGCTTAAAAACTATTTGAGTAAAAAGTAAAACTACTTTTCAAAAGTACTTGAAGTAAAAGTAGAATTAAAAGTACAATACTTAGAAATAACAACAAAATCATGAGTAATATTATATAAATTACACAACATGCATCTGACAACTGTTTTGCAACCACTTTGCCTATAACAGTGTGCTCCCAGACAGCCGTAGCTGATCAATCAGTCTGCCACCATTGAACACGGTGCTCACTTGGATGCTTGGGAAATTACATTATCTTTAATGAGAGCTCACAACGTCAAATAATTTCAGTTAAATACAGAACTTAATTAATGATGGGAAAAGATGCTGCCAAATGGCAGAGTATCAATTCTTTACTGTTTAGTTCTGTAGAGTAATCATTATTATGAATTTATTAAACATCTCAATATGCATTTTATTCGTGAAAGTAAAATGCTGTTTAATGCTGACGTAAGCCGATAAGGCCGTTGCTGACAATGGCAATGGGCGAGAATCGGTTCTCGCTCTCAATCCATGATGCGCGTTCGCTCACAAATATCAGAATTGTGTCAATGTATGGGGATTATCAAATACATTGTCGAAATTGCAAATGTTAATATTTATAATACGAATTGGAAACTTACTGATTAATAGTTTATATGGTGCAACGGAGACATTTGCATCGTGGTTTGAGATGGCGTTCAAGCATTGTGTGCTCGAAGTGACATTTCATGTCAACGGCCTTGACCTGACCTATGCCAATATTTGGCAGACTTCGTTCACTGACTTAGGTATAAAACAGTGGTTGCGTCGATTTCCTGAAGAGATGTATGCATGCAAATATGATCGCGAACTGGCAATTGAATTATATTAATAGCTTTTGGATTGGTGACTATGAACAGTTTTTGAAATGTTGTTGACGGTGGAGCGCCACCGGCAGCGCCAACAGCAGTTTCGCAAAAAATGTAACGAAAATATATTGTGAAGTAAATAAAAGTAACGGAGTAAAAAGTCGCGTTACTTTAGATTAAACTACTTCGTTACAAGTAAAAGTATTTAGTCAAAATTCTACTTCGTTACACGCCAATTATTTGAAATAACTACTCAAGTATTGTAACGAAGTACTTTACTTCGTTACATCAACCCTGACCATAACTACCTACTGTCATTCAGTTCAGGAAGAATAATACTCAGAGGATCTTCACCATTTCTTTGACTTTTACAGCTGATTAAATAACAGTTTTCCTGCACAAATTGAATGTGATGTGTTTTGTGGATAAACACTTCATATAATGATGACTTCGTTAAAATGTGGATTTTGACCTAAGATATAAGAATTGTGTATCAGTCATGCTAAAGATGCATGTACCAGACACATGCAAGGCTAAGCTGTATGTTACGTTGGCAGTTGTAGACGGATATAGTGATCCATTCTATTCCTATAGGGAGGGAGCAGACCACCGCCCACAATCCCAGGTTATAGGTGTCCACCTGTTCCTCACTCCCTACCCACTGCTGAGGCTGACAGGACTATTCTTGCCTGTCCTGTATCCAGCGCATGTTCATTTGGGAATATGTACCTCAGAACACTTGTCTCTCAAACTCCTTGAAATATGTTCCTGTTGACTTCACTTAGACAGCAGCTCCCACATTTAAAAACACATGAGGAAGTCAAAGTGCTCCTCTTGGACCAATTTAGTGTACTGACATTGTTCCATATTGACATTGTTCCATCTTCTGACTTTGTTCCATCTTCTGATGCATTCCATCTTCTGACTTTGTTCCTTTTGTTGACTCTTGGTTGCTTCAAATTAGTAGCCAGCCTGGAAAAATTCTTTTTATATTGGTCATGTCTGTTAATTGCTGTTGCCATGATAAGCATGTATTGCATAGAAAGCAAAGACTGCTATTTGGGGAGTGCAACAAATTGAGTAATGATGTTGCTTGCTGGAACAAGATTAACTGTGAGATTATCAGTGCACTTGAGTGAGTAGGTTTAGTGTGCAAGGGGTGGTTTATTGGACCACTAACATCATGTTGTAGATCATAGATTCCAACCTCATTAGTCTTGGCACCTTCTGTCCTCAGAGCATCAGTTCTTTCAGGTGTAAAAAGGTAGAGGTATGTTTTTATATAGCGCGGTATCCAATCCGTGGGACAACGCAAAGCTCTTTACACTTCACCTCCTGGCAGACCTGTTCATTCCAACACCAACTCAGCTTCTCTGAGAAGTTTCAGCCTCACTGCAGTTACTGTGCAAAGACTATACATTCACATATCCACCACTGTCTATAGCCAGGCACTCATTTATACAGCCGAGTGAACTGAGGCAAAGTGGAGTGAACGGAATTGGCCAAGCTTCAATACGGCAGCAAGAGTATTCAAACCCGGGTTCTCTTGAATGAGGGTCCGATGTTCTAACCCCTTCACAACCATGGCAGAGATGAGAACTGGGTACAGGATGTTCACCCCATCACTAAGAACATAACTCAGCAACTACAAAATGCCATAGTTAATTATTCCAAATTATTCCGACTAGTTCTTGGTGGAATCAGTCCATCCTGTTTTTTTATGAGGGTGCCGTTTTTCCTGTTGTGGCCCCCCTCAACAAAACTGTTTATTTGACCCAAAACACATGTGTGCCAGTCACAGGGAAGCTTGAATGGGAACTAGGAAGATTGATGGTTCATCCCGACTAGGGTTCACAGCTGGAATGGGTTGTCTGGTGAGGACTCCCATGATTAGTGCAAGGAACGGTTGAAATACTTCCAGGTTTAGCTGAATACCTCTGAAGACTCCCTAGGAATGGGATTTCCTGGCAGAGTGATATGTGATATGAGATAAGTTTAGGTTGATTGAGGTTCCTTTGTAGCTGTCAGTAGCAAGTTGTAGCTGTCAGTAGCAAGTTGTAGCTGCGAGACTGTTGGCTTTACAACCGTTAGATGAAAGAGGGAAAGTTGTTCCTGGCAGGAAGTTGGGGTTTATTGTTCCCAGGAATGCGGTGCCTCTGGTGACATTGGCTGGCCCTGTCTTGTTGAGTTGTTTTGCTACAGTCGATTAGCTCCCTCTTCAGTCTTATAAAACAATTTATATAAGGGATGCATATCCTAGATCTGAAAAAAGTTCATATGGTAATTATTATTCGTTGTTAAAAATGATACAAAGCGATACTCATCATTGAGCATCAATTCATAATTGAGCATTATCCATTAGAATGTGAGTCCACCGCAGATTACACATTTACCCACTGTGTGGGGTAAAAGGTAAAAACACGTTCTTATATAGGGCAGTATCCATTCCTTGGGACTGTTCAAAGCACTTTACACTTCACCCCCTGGCAGACCTGTTCATTCCAATGCCAATGTTTGACATCTCCTGGCATAGACGCCAGGTAGAATAGGCTTACAGCGTTTGGTGTCTCATCTGAATAACACTTATTTCCAGCCCTTCTGTCTGAAAGTCTCTCGGAATTTCTAACATACTACATAGAGGGTGATTTGTGCAACCTGTCATGGAGCCTTAGTGTTACAGGTGAAACTATGTTATATAGTGAGATATAATTTTATGCATCGGCAGTAAAATAACACTACACAATTTTTAATAACTTTAGTCAGCATTAGTCTTAAGAGTTAGTTAGGAGTTTTCAAACATGCAAAGGTTTGCAGAAAAGAGGTTTCAAGGTGCTAAACTGATGATCATTAAGATGGCCAAAACGGTGAAAGTCCATTCAGCATTACTGCTACAAACATTTTAATAACAAAAATACATGTCTTATGAGAATTTACATGTTTGTGTGGTGCCATCTGGAGATCATTACATGAACTAGCCATTGCTTGAGGTGTTTGACCTGAGGCTTAGGGAGTTGGCAGCTGGTGAGTTTTGGCAGCTGATTGAGGTGAACAAGTCTGGTAGGGAAAGCAGGCAGAAGTGGGCTGAAGTTCTTCGTCTGACATCACTTTAAATAGCATCTTTGGAGGAAAAGATTCTGGCACATAGATGAACTTTGACTTAGACTCACGGTGGCATCAGTGTGACTGGACAGCAAAAAACTGATATCTTTAGCTAATGGTACACGTTTAATCCGGTTGATGAAACATATTTAGTGCATTGCTAAAAATGTTTTTTCAACTTACATAATTTTATATTCAGGGAATAAAAATGTAATTTAGAAACTGGCCAGCATGAATATTTTAGTATAAACTCCAACATGATAATTATAATAGCCCACAGTTTTGTTTAAACCAGGTGTTTGGAGGAGATCAGTTTAGTGATGACAGGTGGAAGTTCTTTGTCTAATTTGAAGTTGATACAATCTGCAAAATTACTGAATTTTAGTGGTGAGAAAAACCATTTTGTATTGATATTACATTGTATTTTAGATATGTTTCAACAGTAGAATGGTTTTACTTTTAGAGAATCACACATTAGCAAGTCGTTTTACTGATTGTGGTTAACATCATAGTAAACATTGAGTAGTATGATCCCGATGAGAGACCCTGTAACAGCGGCTGTCCGCCACCTTCACCAATGTCTGTATGATCCCGATGAGAGACCCTGTAACAGCAGCTGTCCGCCACCTTCACCAATGTCTGTATGATCCCGATGAGAGACCCTGTAACAGCAGCTGTCCGCCACCTTCACCAATGTCTGTATGATCCCGATGAGAGACCCTGTAACAGCAGCTGTCCGCCACCTTCACCAATGTCTGTATGATCCCGATGAGAGACCCTGTAACAGCAGCTGTCCGCCACCTTCACCAATGTCTGTATGATCCCGATGAGAGACCCTGTAACAGCAGCTGTCCGCCACCTTCACCAATGTCTGTATGATCCCGATGAGAGACCCTGTAACAGCAGCTGTCCGCCACCTTCACCAATGTATGTATGATCCCGATGAGAGACCCTGTAACAGCAGCTGTCTGCCACCTTCACCAATGTCTGTATGATCCCGATGAGAGACCCTGTAACAGCAGCTGTCCATCACCTTCACCAATGTCTGTGTTGTAATCTTCACCATTGTCCTGTCTTAACAAAAAGTATGACCTGCATACTAATTTCTGCCCTTGTTCTGCTAGAATCTGCAACAAACTATGATCTGTTTATAATCTTCATCATTGTTCAGTCACACTCTGTATTTAATCTTCACCATTGTTCTGTCAGACTATGATCTGTGTAGGAATTTTCACCAGTGTTCTGCCAGACTGTATGATCTGTGTAGTAATCTTCATCATTGCCTTGTCATACTGTATGATCTGTGTAATAATTTCACCATTGTACTGCCAGACACTATGGTCTGTGTATAATCTTCATCATTGCCCTGTCATACTGTATGATATGTGTAATAATTTCACCATTGTACTGCCAGACTCTATGGTCTGTGTATAATCTTCATCATTGCACTGTCAGACTATGATCTGTGTAGTAATCACAGTTGTTCTGCCAGACTGTATAGACTGTCTAGTAATCTTCACCATTATTCTGCCAGACTCTGTATGATCTGTGGAGTAATCTTCACCATTATTCTGCCAGACTCTGTATGATCTGTGGAGTAATCTTCACCATTGTTCTGTCAGACTCTGCAGGAGCAGCAGAATGAGTTGGCGAGTCAGATGGATCATGTGAGGGACTCAGCGGTTGACCTCATCAACAAGAGTGACAAATATCATAAGATGGTCGAACCAGAACTCACCCATCTCAACCAGCAGTGGACACAGGTCAAGGAGAACCTCAGGGTAAGTAAAGCTGTCAGTCTGTTAAGTAAGACCATCGGTTGGTCAACAACAAAAATAGTACCATATTTAACAAGATTTGCCATCCAAGCCAAAGACCCAGATGGCAAGTGGACAAGGAAGCCATTGGCTTATCGAGAGTCCAACAATGTTCATCTACTTATAACCCGCCCTCCTGAGATATGTGTCAACCTTGTTTTTAAACATATTCAAGCTGCTAGCAGTTACACAATCTGTAGACAATTTGTTTCATTCATTTATTGTCCTCTGTGAGAACGAGTGCTTCCTGACGTCCAATCTACATTGATCCTTTACTAATTTTACCTCATGTCCTCTAGTTCTGCTATCCTTCTTGAGTGAGAAAAACATATTTCTATCAATATTTTCATATCCATTCAATATCTTAAAAACTTAAAATCTTAAAAACAATCTGATCTCCTCTTAACCTCCTTGTCTCTAGAGTTGTCAAGCCACATTCTTTCAGGCGTTCTTCATAACGAAAGTCTCTCAGTTCTGGAATAATTTTAGTTTCTCTCCTTTGTATCTATATCTTTCTTACGATATGGTCTCCATGCTTGTGTACAGTATTCTAAATGAGGTCTAACTATTGCTTTATAAAGAGGTATAATTAAGTTTTTTCCCTTGTATGTTATGTTTCTTCTAATCAATCCAAGAATTTGACTACCCTTTGAAGCTGCAATACCACACTGCTCTGAAACTTTCATATCAGCGCTTATTGTAACTCCTAAGTCCTTTTCTTTTACAGTAGTACCCAGAACAGTATCTCCCATTTTATAGTTTACATCCAAGTTCCCATGTCCTGTATGTAGGCATTTACATTTCCCAAAATTGAACAACATCTGCCATTTCTTAGACCATTTCACTAATCTGTCTAGATCGTTTTGTAAATGTTGTTTATCACCATCAGTATTAACCTTTCTAAAAAGTTTTGTGTCATCCGCAAATTTCAGTACGTTACTTGTTATACTGTCATCCAAGTCATTGATATATATTAAGAATAATATAGGTCCTAATACTGATCCTTGAGGTACCCCACTCAAAACCGATTTCCAATTTGAAACTTCTCCATCTACTACAACTCATAGTCTTCTGTCAGTCAGCCATTGTTCTATCCAGTCAGTTATGCTATCCCTGATACCATGGGCTTTTAATTTAAGTAGTAATATTTGATGTGGCACTCTGCCAAAAGCTTTCTGAAAATCTAAGTAGATAATATCTACTGGCGATCCCACGTCTATCCACTTAGTGATTTCTTCCAAAAAACAACATATTTGTTAAGCATGACCTCGCTTTAAGGAATCTATGTTGAGATGAATTTAATAATTTATGCTTAATGAGGAAGTCCACCATATGGTCTTTAATTAACCTTTCTAATAATTTACAAATCACTGATGTTAAACTCACTGGTCTGTAATTCTCTGACTTATTTCTGAACCCTTTTTAACTAATGGTATGATATTGGTCAGTTGTATTCAGACACTTAAAATAATTGAGTTCTAAGCTGTCCTGAAACATGCCATATTATATGGGACACAACAATAATTCACTGACATGCTGTCGAGATCATTATGCATGTAAACGAGTCCTGATGCTGTGTCCTGTTAATTAAGTTGTCCTTTTTATGCCCTTTAATGACATTCTTACCTAATGTTTTCTATGCCAATGCATTCATTCAATCAGCCCACATACAAAAACACATTATTTTTAAATAATGTGTTTTTGCCCACTTTTGCAGTCCAAATAGCCAGTGTGGTAAACAATAATATAAGTTGCTGAAGCCCACTGCAAAAGACGCTGATGCAACATGGTGCTACTTGGACTGAAAAAGTTTGCAAAAACACAACATTTAAAAAAGAATATAATCTTTTTTGTACGTGGAATGACGTTTCATTTTAAAATATGACACAAAAAACTATAAAAAAAACCTCAAATATCTTGTCAGCGGATCCGTAAACCAACCAATAAAAAATAATATGCCTAACATTCTCAGAGATGTTGTGGGCACCAGTTGGATTCATACCTTAGGGTGGCAACCAAATATAATATAACTTATGTGAGAGCTCTACACCAGACACCGTTTATCTCGGACCATTCCTGAGATGCCAGCTATAATCATTTGATCATCATAATCTGACACTATGTTACACCATTATAACTGGCGCCCACTGGATAACATTTCCTGTTTATTTCTGTTTTTGTAACAAATAATGACCCTTGTCATTTTTTTCTCGTACTTGCCATCAATCTAAATATAACATTCATGGAAGTGCCAATGTGGCTTTATGATGGAGCACTTTTTAACTTATCACTAAGGTTGCGTGAATAATGTACTTATGGAACCTCATTTCCATACACAGTTCAGAGATGAAAATCTACAAAATATTCATGAAAATGTTCATCCAGTTGATAGAGAACAACAAAGTAATGACGTTCTTCTGATCACAACTGTTGATATTTACTTCATGTTTCGGCTTCATCAAAAGCTGAATTCTGGGAAGACTTGTTATTCTTCTGCTCGCCAGTTGGTGTGTCACGCCGCCTTCCCATAGGTTGAGTAAGTAAATCTCAATAGCTGTGATTGGAAGAAAATCGTTACTTCATTTAACAAAAAAAAACTCAATTGAAAGACCATGAAACATCGACAGGATGGCATCGACCAATGTAATATGTTGCCAAAAATTCATTTTATTTATGTAAAGTGTCATAAACGTGTCCAATTGTCGTTGATGTGTTGACATATCTGAAGAGTTATCAGTTTTGCTAACTCTTCTACAGGAGAGCCAGATCATGAGACAGGAAGTAATCACAGAGGTGAAGAAATCCACTGTTGGTGGCCTTGAGGGTTCACCAATTCAAAAGTCATCTGATGACCTTGAAATTGAGGAGCAGCAGACCATAGCCAAGGTTGTCAGAGATGCTGATGTCATGGATGGACAGACTGAGGTGAATTATGCCATTCTTTGTGTTCTGTACATTTAACAGTAATTCATTTTATAGTATCTTTGTGCGTTTTAGTTTGTGTAGTTTAGTATTTAGCAGTCTTAACAATTTCAGTCTGTTTTATTAGTCAGTCTTCAATATATTGTAATTCTTAGTACAGTCGAGCCTCGTTATTACGCACCCTGTTACAACGTGGATTCGGATATAACGCAGTCGGTCGTGTACCCCGATTTTCTGCCGCCTGGGTGTAAATGGGAATAGCTATATTTCGGAGGGTGTAAGACAGCTATATTAAAAAATATGAATTTGTCATCTGCATAAGAAACAGTGAATCAGTGGTATGGAAGATGTGCATTGTGATTTTATTCTTTGAGATCAGTTGAAAGATGAAATGAAATAATTATTGATGCAACCTATAATTGTTTTCAATATTTAATCAGCTTTCACACTGCGTTGGTCAACTCATATACATGTTCGGTTACTCAGATCCACGTTGTTATTTTTGAATCGCATTAATCAATGAATCTGTACCAGTTCATCATAGCAAATCTGTTCCATATAACTGCAAATACATGTATTTTATTCAGTTAAAAATTCAACATGGTGATATTTAAAAAATAATACACATTGACCCTTGTTAACTCGTTTAACAAGCTACATTAACCGTGTATAGACTATGCGGCCAGCGCACAGTGGCAAAGACCTCGACAGCATTCTTGGTACCGGGGATGGAGATCACCTTGTTTAGTAGTCCTCCATATTTGGTATACAATTTCTGTCATTAATTTGACAAGCAAGTTATAGTTGCATCATAATTGTAATTTATAATTACATCATAATTGTTTAAGAAATTGTAATTCCATGCATGAAGAGCTAAATGCTTTAACGTTATGTAATCGCTATTTCACGGATGAAGCTTACCAGTACATTTGCCTGGCAGGTGCAGTGGAGTGATGTGAATTCAACCGTGACCGAGTACGAGAGGGACAGGAGGAGCCTTGAGGTGTGGCTGAGTGAGGTTGAGACAAGGATAGAGGAGGCACAAGGAGACGAGGACAAGCTCAAGGTTGGTCAACTCTTGTAGGCGTAGTTTCACGCCTGTAACATTTTGTTGGTAGAAATCCATATTTTTGACTTGAAATACTTTATAAAGCAGTACGAAAAAGTCATTGATTAACCCCTATGTCCTTCCTATTCTGATCAAGTATGCCATCCACAAGGCTACCAAATATACCTCCCTCGTACATGAAACAAAAAGTCATTGATTAACCCCTATGTCCTTCCTGTTCTGATCAAGTATGCCATCCACAAGGCTACCAAATATACCTCCCTCGTACATGAAACAAAAAGTCATTGATTAACCCCTATGTCCTTCCTGTTCTGATCAAGTATGCCATCCACAAGGCTACTAAATATACCTCCCTCGTACATGAAACAAAAAGTCATTGATTAACCCCTATGTCCTTCCTGTTCTGATCAAGTATGCCATCCACAAGGCTACTAAATATACCTCCCTCGTACATGAAACAAAAAGTCATTGATTAACCCCTATGTCCTTCCTGTTCTGATCAAGTATGCCATCCACAAGGCTACTAAATATACCTCCCTCGTACATGAAACAAAAAGTCATTGATTAACCCCTATGTCCTTCCTGTTCTGATCAAGTATGCCATCCACAAGGCTACTAAATATACCTCCCTCGTACATGAAACAAAAAGTCATTGATTAACCCCTATGTCCTTCCTGTTCTGACCAAGTATGCCATCCACAAGGCTACCAAATATACCTCCCTCGTACATGAAACAAAAAGTCATTGATTAACCCCTATGTCCTTCCTGTTCTGATCAAGTATGCCATCCACAAGGCTACTAAATATACCTCCCTCGTACATGAAACAAAAAGTCATTGATTAACCCCTATGTCCTTCCTGTTCTGATCAAGTATGCCATCCACAAGGCTACCAAATATACCTCCCTCGTACATGAAACAAAAAGTCATTGATTAACCCCTATGTCCTTCCTGTTCTGATCAAGTATGCCATCCACAAGGCTACCAAATATACCTCCCTCGTACATGAAACAAAAAGTCATTGATTAACCCCTATGTCCTTCCTGTTCTGACCAAGTATGCCATCCACAAGGCTACCAAATATACCTCCCTCGTACATGAAACAAAAAGTCATTGATTAACCCCTATGTCCTTCCTGTTCTGACCAAGTATGCCATCCACAAGGCTACCAAATATACCTCCCTCGTACATGAAACAAAAAGTCATTGATTAACCCCTATGTCCTTCCTGTTCTGACCAAGTATGCCATCCACAAGGCTACCAAATATACCTCCCTCGTACATGAAACAAAAAGTCATTGATTAACCCCTATGTCCTTCCTGTTCTGACCAAGTATGCCATCCACAAGGCTACCAAATATACCTCCCTCGTACATGAAACAAAAAGTCATTGATTAACCCCTATGTCCTTCCTGTTCTGATCAAGTATGCCATCCACAAGGCTACCAAATATACCTCCTCGTACATGAAACAAAAAGTCATTGATTAACCCCTATGTCCTTCCTGTTCTGACCAAGTATGCCATCCACAAGGCTACCAAATATACCTCCCTCGTACATGAAACAAAAAGTCATTGATTAACCCCTATGTCCTTCCTGTTCTGACCAAGTATGCCATCCACAAGGCTACCAAATATACCTCCCTCGTACATGAAACAAAAGTCATTGATTAACCCCTATGTCCTTCCTGTTCTGACCAAGTATGCCATCCACAAGGCTACCAAATATACCTCCTCGTACATGAAACAAAAAGTCATTGATTAACCCCTATGTCCTTCCTGTTCTGACCAAGTATGCCATCCACAAGGCTACCAAATATACCTCCTCGTACATGAAACAAAAAGTCATTGATTAACCCCTATGTCCTTCCTGTTCTGACCAAGTATGCCATCCACAAGGCTACCAAATATACCTCCCTCGTACATGAAACAAAAAGTCATTGATTAACCCCTATGTCCTTCCTGTTCTGACCAAGTATGCCATCCACAAGGCTACCAAATATACCTCCCTCGTACATGAAACAAAAAGTCATTGATTAACCCCTATGTCCTTCCTGTTCTGACCAAGTATGCCATCCACAAGGCTACCAAATATACCTCCCTCGTACATGAAACAAAAAGTCATTGATTAACCCCTATGTCCTTCCTGTTCTGACCAAGTATGCCATCCACAAGGCTACAAATATACCTCCCCGTACATGAAACAAAAAGTCATTGATTAACCCTATATCCTTCCTTTCTGATCAAGTATGCCATGCTACAAAATACCTCCCGTACATGAAACAAAAAGTCATTGATTAACCCTATGTCCTTCCTGTTCTGACCAAGTATGCCATCCACAAGGCTACCAAATATACCTCCTCGTACATGAAACAAAAAGTCATTGATTAACCCCTATGTCCTTCCTGTTCTGACCAAGTATGCCATCCACAAGGCTACCAAATATACCTCTCCTGTACATGAAACAAAAAGTCATTGATTATGCCATCCACAAGGCTAAATATACGTACATGAAACCTAATGTCCTTCCTGTTCTGACCAAGTATGCCATCCACAAGGCTACCAAATATACCTCCCTCGTACATGAAACAAAAAGTCATTGATTAACCCCTATGTCCTTCCTGTTCTGATCAAGTATGCCATCCACAAGGCTACCAAATATACCTCCCTCGTACATGAAACAAAAAGTCATTGATTAACCCCTATGTCCTTCCTGTTCTGATCAAGTATGCCATCCACAAGGCTACTAAATATACCTCCCTCGTACATGAAACAAAAAGTCATTGATTAACCCCTATATCCTTCCTATTCTGATCAAGTATGCCATCCACAAGGCTACTAAATATACCTCCCTCGTACATGAAACAAAAAGTCATTGATTAACCCCTATGTCCTTCCTGTTCTGATCAAGTATGCCATCCACAAGGCTACTAAATATACTTCCCTCGTACATGAAACAAAAAGTCATTGATTAACCCCTATGTCCTTCCTGTTCTGATCAAGTATGCCATCCACAAGGCTACTAAATATACCTCCCTCGTACATGAAACAAAAAGTCATTGATTAACCCCTATATCCTTCCTATTCTGATCAAGTATGCCATCCACAAGGCTACCAAATATACCTCCCTCGTACATGAAACAAAAAGTCATTGATTAACCCCTATGTCCTTCCTATTCTGATCAAGTATGCCATCCACAAGGCTACTAAATATACCTCCCTCGTACATGAAACAAAAAGTCATTGATTAACCCCTATGTCCTTCCTGTTCTGACCAAGTATGCCATCCACAAAGCTACTAAATATACCTCCCTCGTACATGAAACAAAAAATCTGCTAGGTTTTATCAGAAAGTATTTGTTCTTTGACATTTATACATTTTTATTCGGTGTTACACCTGTCTCATGAACACAAGAAAACATGTACTTTATCATGATTTTTACATTTGAAGCAAATCCATATTAAAACTGGATACAACAGTATTTCTCCCAAAATCCCACAAATGTATTGTATTTTACAGGAAACAAGCAGGTCTGTAGTTTAACTGCACACCTGGGTGGTTTGTCAGCAATTTTATGTTAACCAATTTTGATAATTGTACTTTGACATGGAAGATACTTTTTCTGTCTAAATATACCTGAATTTAAAGACATTTCATGGCACATCTGATAAATATCATCTACTTAAAATTTAGAAATTACAAAAAAATAAACATCACAATTGTCTAGGTTATTAATTAATTATTTTTATGTTGATATAAATCAAGGATTCAGCTGTTTTGTTTGGTGTTTTCATAAATCACTGCTGGTCCTATGGTTTTTTATGACTTGCAGGTCATGTAGTAACTTTTTTATGACTTGCAGGTCATGTAATAACTTTTTTATGACTTGCAGGTCATGTAGTAACTTTTTTATGACTTGCAGGTCGTGTAGTAACTTTTTTTATGACTTGCAGGTCATGTAGTAACTTTTCTTATGGTCCATAATTATATTTAAATGTCGATCTTAATACCTATTGTTATTTTATGACAAAATATTACAAATAATTTTATGCTTGATGTTACAAGTATTGTTTTTTTGCTACAACATATTATTTTAAATATGTTTTCTGTAAAGCGCTGTGAACTGTATTGGATGTGACGCTATATAAATAATTATTATTTTATAAACAGCAACAACGTTGTTGTTGACAGTGAGATGGAAAAGAAGGCAGTTGAACCTGTGTAATTGACATGACGATCTATTTACAGTGCATGGTGCCTGGTCTTATTATCTCGCAAATACATCTCTATACAATATGATGCCAGGGCCACATTGGCAGTAGTGGGGGGGGGTGGAGATTCACACATTTAATTATTTGTCTGTGAATGTTGCTCAGCCTTGATGTTCTCTTTGAGCTAATCCCACAGGCTGTCAAACTAGAGGAACACCAATCAATAGATTATAGTATTTCTCCCATCTACTGCCACTGCCATATCTTAAGGCTTGGATGTTGTTACAAGTGATCATGATGGCTTCTGTGGAATGTTCCTAATTGCCAGCCGTTGCTGATGCATTCATTAAGGGTGTGTTAATATTGGTGGACAGGTAGGCGAATTTAGTTTATTAATTAATATGAAATACATTTGATGATATTGTACTGACTGACATTGTAATCTTCAGTCGTGTCATATACTAGTGTGTCAATTTAATATTATTCATTATAGATACTTCTTTCTTAAACTACAGAAATGTTGATTTGGTAAAATTCTGTCCAATGGATTGTGCTACACCCGTAGCATGTGTTTACTTAGAAATGGATACAATGTTGGTTTAACTAAATATAATAGATTAAATGGGGTTTATAATGGACCCATTGGGCCATAGTATTTTAATCAATTATGTGCAAAATGATTAGCATTAGCTATGGCTTCTTGTGTAAAATATACTGCCCAGTGCCCACCATCCCATGAGTACATAGTAGATTGCACATTTACCCTGAGTGGGATAGTTTACTTTCCCTGGCATAGACATCAGTTAGAATGGTCCTTTGACTTAGTTTATGTGTCATCTGGGAGACTCGTTGCCTCTTTCAAAATAGTTGTGGTCTGGATATTTTTGAGAAAACTGTTTATCATTGTTTAATACATGTTATGTACAACTATTGTCAGAGTCTAATGTGAAACCAATTTCAAATAGCACAATCAAACTTGTCAAAACCATACAGCCTATGGTGAAATGGTGAAATTCATGTCCAAAGCTAGCCTTTAGTCACGATCCACTATGTATTACTATCATTTATGGGAATGTCCATGTCATACACAGACAGTGCTAAACAAATATAACTTCTTGGCTGTCAGTTTCAGTTAATATCTGTCATGTCTGTGAAGTTGCAACATTCTTATTTCTGAGCACACTGCCACTGGTTGTTGACCAAGAGATTGCTGCATGTTTTAGTAAAGATAAAGGCTGCTTGGCCCTGTCTCCTCATCTGTAATGAGTTTTTCTTGGCCACTGACACCATCAGCTGCAGGGAGTGCTCTGGGGCATGAGAGATCAGATTCCTGCTATCTCAGATTGTGTCATTCCTAGTGATTTCTTGGGCAACTCCAGCTTTGTGGCTTAAGTTGAGCCAACCTCAGGGATTAACATTGTTTCTGGTGCGTTCAGAAGCTTTGTGGAGACACTATATGAGATGGCTTTGGTTGGCTCCAGTGTACAGCATGCAGCCATGATTTCTGGTTCGCAGTATAAGTGACGTTTTAATGTTGATTGGTGCGTAAATATATGCAAGAATTTACACTTAGGGTAAGTCGTTGCTTAAACCTATCCACCATGTTTGACACATTTGGTCATCTGCGTCAGTTGTGAATGTTGCAGCATTGATGGTCTTGAATTTATGTTATTTGTCTTTATGTGGGATTGTTTTAATGTGGGATTGTCTTGATGCTGAGTTGTTTTTTTTTGTGGGATTGTCTTGATACATCATTTATATTGTTTGTCTTAATATCGATTGTCTTGATGTTGGTTTATGCAATACAAGGGCAAGTTCCACTTCCTATTTTCTATAATCTTAACTTTCTTCCTCCCCTCTTCGTATTCCGGGTACGAGTCAACCCTCTCTTCAAGGCTTACAGACTCGGTGTGTGTGCACACGTGTACGAGTCAACCCTCTCTTCAAGGCTTATAGACTCGGTGTGTGTGCACACGTGTACGAGTCAACCCTCTCTTCAAGGCTTATAGACTCGGTGTGTGTGCACACGTGTACGAGTCAACCCTCTCTTCATGGCTTATAGACTCGGTGTGTGTGCACACGTGTACGAGTCAACCCTCTCTTCAAGGCTTATAGACTCGGTGTGTGTGCACACGTGTATGAGTCAACCCTCTCTTCAAGGCTTATAGACTCGGTGTGTGTGCACACGTGTATGAGTCAACCCTCTCTTCAAGGCTTATAGACTCGGTGTGTGTGCACACGTGTACGAGTCAACCCTCTCTTCAAGGCTTATAGACTCGGTGTGTGTGCACACGTGTACGAGTCAACCCTCTCTTCAAGGCTTATAGACTCGGTGTGTGTGCACACGTGTACGAGTCAACCCTCTCTTCATGGCTTATAGACTCGGTGTGTGTGCACACGTGCTAAAGTGATGTAAGAGAAAGTAATAAAATATTTGGAAGAAAGAGAAAAGATGATAGTGTGCAGGTAGAACTGCAATTTGAGGAGAGGAAAGGTTGATAGCATGAAAATTGCAATATCAGTTAATGTTGCAAGGTGGAGATCTTCTGTCTGAAAATATCCAAGCTTGGCACTGTAGCTGCGTTGGCTGGTACGTTATTCCAATTGGCTATTGTATGGGGTAAAAAGCTGTACTGGATGAATTGATTAGTGATTAGGGGGAGTTGAAAAGCTTCAGAATGCGTTTGACGAGAGGGTCTCACCTGGGGTATAAGTTGGGGGAAGAGGTCCAGGGCGACTATGCCTCCTTCTTTACCTACATATCGAATGCCACTGTCTTGAGTGTTTCTCTCTTCCAGTGTCCCAGTGGCTGTCTCTGTCCTGCTAAGCAGGCTCACCCAGTCAGACTGCATTGAATTAAACACAAGCCTATTAGTGGTCTATTTAATGACTGCTCTGTCTTGGGTATCAGGTGTCTAATCGTCATTAGCAGGACCACAAAGGAGGCTGCATGTGTTTGTGATGCCTTAGACAGGTTGTCATACTTGTGTAGTAGGAACTGGCACTCAGTTAGCTTTCAACCATGGGTTGTTGTTCTTGCATTGAAGTCACCACATCAGATGACTGACTGACATCCTGTGGTATTATTATCATTTATAAATTAATCACATTGATAAAAAGAAATTTGGGACTCTATCTTCAGGTGACTGTTTAAATGTTGTTTCTTGAGCCTTGTTTTAAGAAGAGAGTTTGAAGGATGTTGGTGTCCATATGTGTGCAGCTGGTGTTGGTGTTAGGCTACACGCCCCCTACACGCCCCCTACACGCATACACACCCAGTGTTTACAGAGAGGATTTATCTGCAGATATGTATGTCTCCAGCCCACCTACAACTCATAAAGACCAAACTGACATGCTGATATCTTGTTCTATATCAAGTGGAGCTGTTTATTTATGCAACAGCTCCTTAGCATGGACACTTTAAGTCATTGTTGTACCCACACAGGAAGTTGTGTCCAGTCCGGGTAAATTGTAGTAAACACTTGACAAAGTGTGGACTGGCCAGTGGTCAGTAGTAACCAGTGTCAGTGTGTATTCAGCATCCTATAAGGCAATGCTGGAAAGAGAGGTTATCTGCCAGTGGGTCAGGAGTGATTTCTGTATAGGACCATTTAAAAGGTAAGAATTATTATCCATCAAAAATATATATTCATTGGTAGGGTGGTGTGTGTGTAACTGTGTATGCATGCGTGCGTGTTTGTTTATTATATATACACACCGGTACATACAGCATATAATTTATATGCACCAGCAGGTGTTCTGCAACAGTTAAATAGCTGGTTGAAATAACTGAAATTAAGTTGGTCCTTTGTGTGTCAAATGTTAGAGAACAGTTTGTTTTCATTGTCTATAATATTGTTTCAAGATGCACAAATCCTTGAAGGATACCATCTCTAAATCACTTTATTTGTATGCCATGAACCCAGTTCAGTGTAAAATAATAACATGTTCCCTATTTGTGTCCTTGGTACCTGTCAGAAATAGAATGATGGTTGACTGGCTAATGTGAGTTCACTTGGTGAATGTGGTCAGTTAGCTGTGTCTCCTATAGTGACCACATGACTGACCGATCGTTTCATTTATTACCTTTTTATCCCCTACCTTCAGGCTATTTCTTCATAAAACCCTACCACAGGGAATGAGCTTCAGTCCCTGGTGTTTTATGCTCCAGTGATTTCAAGAGTGACTTAACCCCAGAAAGGGGTGCTTTTGTCTAAATATAACAGCTAATAATAAATATGTTGCCCACATGTTTTGTGGGTGATAGTGGGAGAATTGGGAATGAGAAGGGTGTCGGAAACAAGGAGGGAGACAGGGAAGAGAGGAAGCAGGACATATAAGGAGCGAGATGTTGGGGGGAGAGAAGTTGGAAGGAAATGTGAAACATACCCTCATAAGACGTAGATGGAGAGAAAGAGATAGTGTCCTACTGTAACAGGAGAAGGCAGTGGATGTAATAGTGATAAGGAGACATTAAGAGGAATGATGTAGTTTCTACTGATGCATGTTGCATCTAACTTTAGATGATGCCGCTTCTCCAACAAAACCATCACTTCTCCCACTCTTCTCCAGGCAGTGCCATCTCTCTCCTAATCTTCCCAAGGCAATCCCATCTCTCCCACACAGCCCCAAGCAATCATGTGGAAAAAGGAAGTTAACTGCTTTAAAAAGAGGAAGAAATTTGGGTTGTGTGCTGCCCTCCCTTCTGGTTCCTATTACCCATATCACTGTCTAGGGAAGCAGGACTTGGGGTCAACGACCTCTGTCACTGAGCTTATTACCAAGCTCTAGCAAAACATGATGCATAAGGAGTGGAAAAAACTGTCTGAAGAAGGTGGTTGGCCTAGCTGAGATCTACTGCGGGCAGAGGATTTCCTCTTAGGAACACAGCGGGGCTTCCACAGGGAAGACACTGGGCTTCCACAGCATAGTTGGTAGTGGTATCTCTAGGGCTGGGAGGGGTTTGCTACTTGCATGAGAGGGTTGTATATGACTGACACAAGGCAGTGGAAGCTACAATTAATGTGTGTTATTTGGGGTGTGGCATCATTTCATGATTTCACAGTATTGTAGGTGAGTATGATATGTAATGGAAGGTACAGACAGGTCAGTGATGTGATGTGATGTGATTCTTGGATGCTTATGTCTTAGAAGGTTTCACAAGATACATGTGTCTTAGAAGGTTTTACAAGATACTTGTGTCTTACAAGGTTTCACAAGATACTTGTGTCTCACAAGGTTTCACAAGATACTTGTGTCTTAGAAGGTTTCACAAGATGCTTGTGTCTTAGAAGGTTTCACAAGATGCTTATGTCATAGAAGGTTTCACAAGTTGCTTATGTCTTAGAAGGTTTCACAAGATACATGTGTCTTAGGAGGTTTCACAGGGTACTTATGTCTTAGAAGGTTTCACAACATACATGTGTCTTAATAGGTTTCACAGGGTACTTGTGTCTTAGGAGGTTTTACAAGATACTTGTGTCTTAGAAGGTTTCACAAGATACTTTGTCTTAGGAGGTTTCATAAGATACTTGTGTCTCTGAAGGTTTCACAAGATACTTGTGTTTCAGAAGGTTTCACAAGATAGTTTTGTCTCAGAAGGTTTCACAAGATACTTTTGTCTCAGAAGGTTTCACAAGATACTTGTGTCTCTGAAGGTTTCACAAGATACTTGTGTTTCAGAAGTTTTCACAAGATACTTTTGTCTCAGAAGGTTTCACAAGATACACGTACTTCAGAAGGTTTCACAAGTCTAACAGTGTTGCTGAATGTTCTGTTGTCAGGTGATAGCAGTAGAAGTGAGGGACTACGAGGTGCAGGCTGAGAGAGTGAGGACTGAGGCTGAGGCAAGAGGAACCACAGAGGCTGACACCGACCACATCAGACTCACCAAGCAATGGCAGCAAATTCACTCCCGTTTCGTGCAATACCAGAAACCCACCGATGTCAAATCAGAACAAGCAACAGCGCCGTCTGATGGCGACACTGTGACACAGACGGTTATGTCAACAGCAGACGTGTCAACGATCATGTTTTCAGATTACTCGCATTATGAGGAGAACTTGCGCAAGTTGCTTGGGATCATTGGGGAGGTGGGCCAAGGCTTGCAGGCCCAGGTGCTTTGTGGCCGCGAGTATGAGGAGTTCTCCCAGCAGGAAGACAAACTCAAGGTGGGTGTGATTTATTTATCATTTATTATTACTAAAATGTGAAGCGTCACATATGCGGGATCAGCCCATTCATAGATGCCTACCATCAAAAAACACCTGTAATCATAAAAATAATAAATACATAATATTATTATTGTTAAATATATAATACTCAAATATAGAGTATTCAGTAAAAAATAATAATGAATCGATAATTATAATAAATAAATAAATAAAATGCACGTTCATACAGTGTCCTCCCTCAGTTATTCCTCAGTGGAAATATGCACACTTAAATAGATAGGTTTTCACGAGGTTCTTAAACTTAGTCAGTTTTTAGAATGAATGGGACATTATGTATAGAACACAAAGCTGGGGCCTTATAGTTAGAAGGCAGAATTAATTTGTTTTTGTTTTTGAGGGGCTTGAGTTGAAACAGTTTGAGACCCTTACTATACAGTGCAGTACTATCTTTTCTAATCCCATTAAGCTCATATCTGCCACATCTGTTCATCAGACACCAGCTGAATGAAATCTTCCTCTAACTTTAAATAATACAGCAACAGATTTCTGTGCCATAAATCTAGTTGCTGTGGCCATTCAGAGGCAAGTTGCAGTAAGACATGTATACATTAATTTTATATAAATATATATATATATATATATATATATATATATATATATATATATATATATATATATATTAAGATGTTTAAAACATTAACATAATATTGAAAATAAAAAATATAAACGTAACATTTTGTTAGCAGAAAATGAGAATAATAAAGGCATTTAAAAAAAATTATTGTTTGTTACTGTGGAAAATATGACTAAAAGTGAAACAAGTGTGACACTATTATGTTGTTGGTGACACAGGCCATCAAGGAGGCATTGATGACACTGGAGCCAGTGGTTGAGTCGGCGGAGAGACAGAAAGAGAACGCAATGAACAGTGTCAGTGAGACCCAGGCCACGACCATCCGAGGACTCAGTGACCAACTCAGGACAGACTGGACTCGGGTCAACAAACAGTTTGACGATAGATTCAGGTGAGGAGTCATTGATTGTAGCTTCCTTCTTTGACCTGGCATATTGACATAGGTGTCAACATCTTCCTATGGAAAGGTGGGAAAGTGATTATAAAAAGCAGGAAACACTTCCGCTCAACCCTCATTTTTTGTTAAGGGTTGCCATTTTCATGTGCCATTCACGTTGAACGCACAAGCAAGAAAATGTGAAACCACTTTAGACCCAAAAAAACATTTGCCTAGAAAGGCCTCATGTGCAGAAACTAGATAAATTTAACGTGATTTTTTATGCTTTTAAAAATAAAAAAAGTGACATTTCGCCAAAAAACCTGAAAAATGGGACCATGACACCTACGTAATGATCGTAGATTCTGTCTTCAACCTTTCCTATTCTACAGCTGTGTGTTACAGTGTGTAGAATGGGGTTGGATGCTTGGATTTACCCCTTTACATTTTCTAGGACAGTGGTTCCAAAACTATGGGGGCTGGGGACCCATGGTAGGCCATGGATCCATGGGGGGTCAGGGACCCATGGTGGGCCAGGGATCCATGGGGGGCTGGGAACCCATGGTAGGCCAGGGATCCATGGGGGTGGGGACTCATGGTGGGCCAGGGATCCATGGGGGCAGGGGACCCATGGTAGGCCAGGGATCCATGGGGGGTGGGGACTCATGGTGGGCCAGGGTTCCATGGGGGGCAGGGGACCCATGGTAGGCCAGGGATCCATGGGGAGCGGGGACCCATGGTGGGCCAGGGATCAATGGGGGGGCGGGGACCCACTGAGGGCTGCTCTGTGGTTCTAGTGGGTCCTCGGCAAACATACAAAATTATTTTAGAATGGGACATTACGTGTAAAACAATATCATTTTTGGCGGGGCTTGAGTTGAGACAGTTTGGGACCCTTATACTAGTGTGCAGCACTCTCTTTTCTAATCCCATTAAGCTCATATCTGCCACATCTGTTCATCGGACACCAATTGAATGATATCTTCCTCTAACTTTAAAGGTGCATAATCTCAAATTGAAGTGGCTTGCCTTTAGAACATTGCAAGTTTTCACCCTGCCTGGAAGTGATGAAATGTTTCTTCCATCTATGTGGGTGCGTCATGTGAGACATAGCGTTAAATTTTCTTCCAGTTATTTACTATACAAAGCATTTTTCGTGCTCTGCTTTTACTTTTTCCATGACAGATTACACGTTTACCCCCTGTGTGGGATCTTTTACTTGCCCTGGCATAGACACCAGGCAGAAGGGACCAACAGCTTTTAGTGTCTCGTCCAAAAATACAATTGCTTTACCCATATGTCATGTACTAGGCAGTTGGCTAGTTGCACCCAATTTCTTTGGGAAACAGCTATTTCCTGGCCATCAGGTTAGTGCTAAGCCATTGAGCCACATTTTTCGTGCATTCCTTTGTATGCAGGTTAACCCCCCTCACAAGACAAGTACACCTGTACATTAATACACCTGTAAGATACGATGCAGTGACAGCTGAAATAAGGCTTCTAGAAATAGAGGTCTGACCCCAGGTCTCCTACACACACATACACACAACTGTAGGTCACTGGGTGTCCTGTAACTAGTTCATTTCTTTGAACTGCCACAAACTTGCACTTAATGTAGCAGTCCAGTTGGTCAGTCACCCAGTGCTGGAAGTGTGAATGTTGTGGGCAGGAAGCACTGCAACCTGGGTGCCCTGCCAACGGGCCACTCAGGCTGTCTTGGACGTGTGTCCGTACAGGTTGCCTGAAAGATATTAGCCAACAATTAGTCCTATTTGTGTATAACTAGAGGTAGAACGTGTGTATACCATGTGTGGTCATGCAGTGTTTAATGACAGCACAGGACCATGCACACATGCATGCATGCATGCATGCACACATGCACGCACTTGTGGACAAACCTGATATACCTGAGGATGCCATGTGAAGTTGATGTGATATCAACACCTGTAGAGTTGATGTGATATCAACACCTGTAGAGTTGACGTGATATCAACACCTGTAGAGTTGACGTGATATCAACACCTGTAGAGTTGACGTGATATCAACACCTGTAGAGTTGACGTGATATCAACACCTGTAGAGTTGACGTGATATCAACACCTGTAGAGTTGACGTGATATCAACACCTGTAGAGTTGACGTGATATCAACACCTGTAGAGTTGACGTGATATCAACACCTGTAGAGTTGACGTGATATCAACACCTGTAGAGTTGACGTGATATCAACACCTGTAGAGTTGACGTGACATCAACACCTGTAGAGTTGACGTGACATCAACACCTGTAGAGTTGACGTGACATCAACACCTGTAGAGTTGACGTGACATCAACACCTGTAGAGTTGACGTGACATCAACACCTGTAGAGTTGACGTGACATCAACACCTGTAGAGTTGACGTGACATCAACACCTGTAGAGTTGACGTGACATCAACACCTGTAGAGTTGACGTGACATCAACACCTGTAGAGTTGACGTGATATCAACACCTGTAGAGTTGACGTGATATCAACACCTGTAGAGTTGACGTGACATCAACACCTGTAGAGTTGATGTGACATCAACACCTGTAGAGTTGATGTGATATCAACACCTGTAGAGCGCTGCTTAAAATGTCCTCCTCGATTCATTAAGTCCCTTGTGAATCAGGTTTGTTGATGTTAAAATCTGTAGTGAGTGAATAATTTAAGTAATATGCACAGTCAGTTTAATAATGGAGTGCATACTTTTGTTGCTAGAATTATTAAAATAATTCACTTTAAACGTTAGCTCAGGTAACAGACAACTTTTGCTGTTTGTTCACCAAATTTTTAACACATCCATTGAAAAATAGTTGGTCTTTTTGTTATAAAAACTAAATACATTTGCACAAACGAGCTAGCCTATTGTAGTGAATGCTAGAGCTAGCAAGTCATAGTGGATACTAGAGCTAGCAAGTCATAGTGGATACTAGAGCTAGCAAGTCATAGTGGATACTAGAGCTAGCATGTCGTAGTGGATACTAGAGCTAGCATGTCGTAGTGGATACTAGAGCTAGCATGTCGTAGTGGATACTAGAGCTAGCATGCCGTAGTGGATACTAGAGTTAGCATGTCGTAGTGGATACTAGAGCTAGCATGTCATAGTGGATACTAGAGCTAGCATGTCGTAGTGGATACTAGAGCTAGCATGTCATAGTGGATACTAGAGCTAGCATGTCATAGTGGATACTAGAGCTAGCATGTCGTAGTGGATACTAAAGCTAGCATGTCATAGTGGATGCTAGAGCTAGCATGTCGTAGTGGATGCTAGAGCTAGCATGTCGTAGTGGATGCTAGAGGTAGCATGTCGTAGTGGATAATAGAGCTAGCATGTCGTAGTGGATGCTAGAGCTAGCATGTCGTAGTGGATACTAGAGCTAGCATGTCATAGTGGATACTAGAGCTAGCATGTCATAGTGGATACTAGAGCTAGCATGTCATAGTGGATGCTAGAGCTAGCATGTCGTAGTGGATGCTAGAGCTAGCATGTCGTAGTGGATGCTAGAGGTAGCATGTCGTAGTGGATACTAGAGCTAGCATGTCGTAGTGGATACTAGAGCTAGCATGTCGTAGTGGATACTAGAGCTAGCATGTCGTGGTGGATGCTAGAGCTAGCATGCCGTAGTGGATGCTAGAGCTAGCATGTCGTAGTGGATGCTAGAGGTAGCATGTCGTAGTGGATACTAGAGCTAGCATGTCGTAGTGGATACTAGAGCTAGCATGTCATGGTGGATGCTAGAGTTAGCATGCCGTAATGGATGCTAGAGCTAGCATGTCGTAGTGGATGCTAGAGGTAGCATGTCGTAGTGGATACTAGAGCTAGCATGTCGTAGTGGATACTAGAGCTAGCATGTCGTAGTGGATACTAGAGCTAGCATGTCATGGTGGATGCTAGAGTTAACATGCCGTAATGGATGCTAGAGTTAGCATGCCGTAATGGATGCTAGAGCTAGCATGTCGTAGTGAATGCTAGAGCTATCATGTTGTAGTGGATAATAGAGCTAGCATGTCGTAGTGGATACTAGAGCTAGCATGTTGTAGAGAATGCTAAATAGATTTGGTTTTTCACGAAATGATTCTAAACCGAGACAAACAAAAAAGTTGACCTGAGGAAGGACCCTAAAAGACCTAGAGAATACATTGTTGGTGTTCATCACTGGGGTCTCAGTCACCCCTCAAATACCACCCTGGACTGGCATCAGTTACTGTTTTTCAAGATCAATGTATTCTTTCTTCCTGCAGTCGGTGGTCGAGGGCCACGCAGCAGTGGCAACAGTTCCACACTGACATGAGAGACCTCGCTGTGTGGCTGACTGACGCTGAGAACAAGGTTGCCAACTCAAAGAACAAACTTGGTAACATTGACTTGGAGAAAGCCACGGAATGCCAGAAGGTGTGTGGCAGTGCTGGTTAACGCATACATATCTGTGCTGGCTGTTAATAACATCATGAATTATTGGGTTAATAACAGCCCAAATTAATGGGTTGATATCATTATGACTGAACATTAAATGTAAAAAGAACACTATTATTTAAGACAACCATCACTGGTTCATCATGTCTCCTCATGATGGTTAAAATCATTCTAGAATAATCAACATAGAGAAGGAATTTCTCCCACTAACACCATTGATAGATTTTTTAGTGTCGATTAATTTTCCTGATGTCATTATCATCACTCTTATAATTAATTATTTTCATAATAATAATTGTTATAATAATTATTGTAATTGACATTATCTTCACCAGTTCTATCTTAATTAATTTTTTTATTAATAATTCCGGACAACAGTTATAAACATACCTGTATAATATATATGCATGCATGTCTATAATTATTATTGGTCCGTCACTTGATGTCTTTTGCATGTCCCTGTTGATGATATTGCTTAACGATTCTCATTTGTTGCACCTCTGACCTCAGGTTCCTGAGGATTTAAGTGCTATAGATGTTTTATTATTATACATACACAGTGCACACATGCACGCACGCATGCACGCACGCATGCATGCACGCATACATACTGTGTGTGACCCCGTGTTGCCTGACCCCCTAGGAACTTGAGGACAGTGTGACAGTTCATCAGGCGACAGTGGCCAATATGAACACTTCGGGACATGACATCATCAGTCAGACGTCAATGCCTGATTCGGAGCTGCTCCGAGAGAAACTTGTATTGCTCAATAAACGCTGGAGTGAAGTCTGCAGTGAAGTAAATGCACGGAAGGCCAGGTAAGCATCAATCAGCAGGCTAAATCATGAAAATATCTATAGCAGTTGGCACGTTAATAAGTATGTCTTTAATAGGATAACATTTTCGTATGTTATTAGAAGAACTGATGTTCAGAAAGTGATGTAGGAGGCATTAGTTGACGAGATAATGAACTTCTGGCACCCAAGTTGTGCACACCGTAACACGTTAAGAGTACCTATGTCATTATAAAATAAACCATTGGTGTTACCATTATCCCATTTTAATGCTAGTTGTTTTAATATATAATAGAAGTAAATGTGTTATTGTTTGTTCTCTCTGTTTTAATTGCAAATGTGTATATTTTCTGAAATGCTGTAGTGGGCAGCGTATCATTGTGGGCCAGAAGTGAGCATTTATGAGCAAATTTGCATAAAATCAACATGGCGGCTGACAAGAGTTGTGTCCCCTATTGGAGCATTCATAATTATGTTATTTAAAGACTTAACTGTGTATGTTATGAGTTAGCACACTGACGTGTAATTTCAGTAGTAACTGTAATGGGTTAAATTTAAAAAATCATCTGTTACATGTGAAGAGCATTGCATTTGTTCTGGTTGCAACATGCCTGCATCAGCAGACTTGTGCTTGGATGTCAAGTATCAGTCACAGTAGCCCAGTGGTTAGAACGTTGATTCTCAGTCAAGAGAACTGGGTTTTTAAATCCTCTTGCTGCCATTTTGAAGCTTCAGCAATTTGGTTCACTCCACGTTGCCTCGGTTCACTCAGCTGTATAAATGAATATTTGGCTATATCAGTTGTGAATATATGTGAACGAATAACTTTCGCACAGTAATTACGGCATGGCTGAATACTTCCAAGATGAGTTGGTGTTCGAATGAACAGGTCTGCCAGGGGGCGAAGTGTAGAGTGCTTTGAGCAGTCCAATGGACTGTGTGTCATGCTATGTAAGAACTCACCTTTACATGTGTGTTGACTTTGTCAGGATTGAGGATGGCTGTGTGCCGACTGTGGAGTTTACAGAGGAGATGGACGAACTCTTCTTCTGGCTCGATGAGACAGAGCACATCATCAACAGCAATGTGAAACCAGCAGACGATGAAGCCATAGAGGACTTGCTTCAGAAGGTCAAGGTTAGTGTGGTCAACTTTAAATTGACAATGTCTTTCGTACTAAATTATGTTTTGGCGTACGTCAACATTAAATGCTGCTTTATTGCCGATTTTATTATTTTGTTGATAATCTATATGTACAGTCGCACCTCGTTATTACGCGCCCCGTTATTACGCGGATTCGGATATAACGCGGTCGGTCGTGGACCCCGATTTTCTGCCGCCAGGGGAAAATGCCAACTGGGCCTGCTTAAATCTACTTAGCATTGCTTCGACAATTCTCAAGAAACATTAGGCAAATAATGCCAATGAACGAGTATCAACGTGTTGTTTGTTATGCGCTGCCGCCAACTGCCTGACATCAATCGCTGTCGCTGGATTCGCTTCGACGGTTTGTAAATTGCAATCGAGATTCACAAACACGCAGTTTTAAATGCATTTAGTATGCAATACCAACATAACACTTGGGTGAAATTACATTCTTCCATTACATCGTAAATTTAATAATTTTCGCGACATGAAACCAACATGCCAAAATCCTAACCCAAGGCTCTACCGGTGCGCAAAAATACGAATTCGTGATCCGCATATGAAACGATGAATTGATGTTAAGTGGTGCATAATAAATTTATGCTTCAGTCGAGAGCGGTTTAAAGACGAAGTGAAACAATTATCAATTCTACCTGTTTAACAAGATTTAACAAGATTTGCCATCGAAGCCAAAGGCCCAGATGGCAAGTGGACAAGGAAGCCATTGGCTTATCGAGAGTCCAACAGTGTTCACCTACTTATAACCCGCCCTCCTGAGATATGTGTCAACCTTGTTTTTAAACATATTCACGCTGCTAGCAGTTACACAATCTGTAGACAATTTGTTCCATTCATTTATTGTCCTCTGTGAGAACGAGTGCTTCCTGATGTCCAATCTACATTGATCCTTTACTAATTTTACCTCATGTCCTCTAGTTCTGCTATCCTTCTTGAGTGAGAAAAACATATTTCTATCAATATTTTCATACCCATTCAATATCTTAAAAACTTCAATCTGATCTCCTCTTAACCTCCTTGTCTCTAGAGTTGTTAAACCACATTCTTTCAGGCGTTCTTCATAACTAAGGTCTCTAAGTTCTGGAATCATTTTAGTTGCTCTCCTTTGTATGCGTTCAAGCGTATCTATATCCTTCTTACGATATGGTCTCCATGCTTGTATACAGTATTCTAAATGAGGTCTAATTATTGCTTTATAAGGAGGTATAATTAAGTTTTTTCCTTGTATGTTATGTTTCTTCTAATCAATCCAAGAATTTGATTACCCTTTGAAGCTGCAATACCACACTGCTCTGAAACTTTCATATCAGCGCTTATTGTAAGTCCTAATTCCTTTTCTTTTACAGTAGTACCCAGAACAGTATCTCCCATTTTATAGTTTACATTCAAGTTCCCATGTCCTGTATATAGGCATTTACATTTCCCAAAATTGAACAGCATCTGCCATTTCTCAGACCATTTCACTAATCTGTCTAGATTGTTTTGTAAATGTTGTTTATCACCATCAGTATTAACCTTTCTAAAAAGTTTTGTGTCATCCGCAAATTTCAGTACGTTACTTGTTATACTGTCGTCCAAGTCATTGATATAAATTAAGAATAATATAGGTCCTAATACTGATCCTTGAGGTACCCCACTCAAAACCTATTTCCAATTTGAAACTTCTCCATCTGCTACAACTCGTTGTCTTCTGTCAGTCAGCCATTGTTCTATCCAGTCAGTTATGCTATCCCCGATACCATGGGCTTTTAATTTAAGTAGTAATCTTTGATGTGGCACTTTGTCAAAAGCTTTCTGAAAATCTAAGTAGATAATATCTACTGGTGATCCCACGTCTATCCACTTAGTGATTTCTTCCAAAAAACATAACATATTTGTTAAGCATGACCTCGCTTTAAAGAATCCATGTTGAGATGAATTTAATAATTTATGCTTAACGAGGAAGTCCACCATATGGTCTTTAATTAACCTTTCTAATAATTTACAAATCACTGACGTTAAACTCACTGGTCTGTAATTCTCTGACTTATTTCTCGAACCCTTTTTAAATAATGGTATGATGTTTGCTTCTTTCCATTCAAACGGAACAACTCCCTCTTTTAATGACAAGTTGAATACTCTTGCAAGCGGTATACTGATTTGTTCTACTGTTTCCATTAGTAATTTTGGAGGAATCCCATCCACTCCCGGTGATTTGTTATCCTTCATTGCCTTTATTTTCTTAGCTACCAATTCTGGAGTTACAACTAACGGACCTAAATAGTCAGATTTAGCCCCCTGAAATTTAGCATCAGCAACTGGTAATGAACTAATATCTTCTTTGGTAAACACTGAACTGAAGTAACCATTTAGGTCTTCCGCCATTAAAAACCCCTGTGATATTATATTTCCAGCACTGTCTTCTAGAGGTCCAACCTTGTCTTGTACGTTTTGTTTACTCCTGACATATGCATAAAAACTCTTGCTGTCATTTTTTATGTTACATGCCAGTTTTTGCTCATAGCTTCTTTTAGATTGTCTGATTTCAGTTGTAGCTGCATTAAGTGCCTCTTTGTATTTTGCATAGTCTTCTTCCTTTCTGGTACACCTATAAACCCTCCACATAGTTTGTTTTAGCATTATTTTTCTAATTGCCTCTTTTGACAAGTGTTTCTTTCTACACCGTTTTCCTTGTTTTTGGAAGGGAACAAATTTATTGATGATACTCTCAATTTCATATTTTAGAATATTCCAACATTCAATTGCGGTCTTATTCATCAGCATGTTATTCCAATCTTGCTTTGCTAAGTATTTTCTCATATCTTTGTAGTTACCTTTGTGGAAGTTTCTCTTGTACGTTTTCTTATTTTTACTTTCTGATTTTACATTGATGTCAAAATGTATTTGATTATGGTCACTATTACCCAATGGTTCAAATATTTTTACATTGTCCACTAATTCTTTTTGTGATGACAAAACTATATCTAATACATTTTCTCCCCTGGTTGGTTCTAGTACGTGCTGAGTAAGAAAGCTATCCTGGATTAAACATAGAAATTGTTGATCCTCAATCCCTGTGCTCTCTAGAGAATTCCATTGTATGTGTCCATGGTTAAAATCTCCCATTATGATACATTCCCCTTTACTAACTTCCTTTATAGCATTTTTTATTTTTGTGTTGTCCTCTTCGTTTATGTTTGGACTTCGGTAAACTAATCCAATAGTTAATTTTGAATTTCCTGAAACAATTTTGCACCAAACAGCTTCATCGCAATCTGCTTCCCTTTCTAGTTTTATTTCATAAGCCTGAATAGATTCTTTAACATATAAAATAACTCCCCCGCCCCTTCTTCCTATTCGATCTTTCCTAAACATTACGTATCCTGTCAGTCCTAATTCAGCATCTGTTATATCTATGTTGGCCCATGATTCAGTTATACCAATTATGTGAGGGTCAATATCTTCTGCCATAATGTTTAATTCGTTTTTCTTATTTACTATGCTCCTAGCATTTAAACATACGCATCTATAACCTTTTTCAGAGATGTTTTTCGGATGATTTGATATTGGTTTATCTGTGCTAGTGGCCTCTTGTTCTGATTGAGACACCTCTAGGTAACCCCCCTGCACTTCTAGTTTAAAGAATGTTTACTTCCAAAAATATTTGTCATTGTACCCAAGTCGCTATCTACTGCTGCTGAAAGTTTGTCCGCGAATACTGCCGCCCCCTTTCCACTTAAATGAAGCCCATCCTTCATGTACATATCAGCCCTCCCAACAAAACTTCCCCATAAATCCACAAATCCAACTTCCTCTTCCCTACACAGCCTCTGGACTAGCATGTTAATTGTCATCCCCCGACAATTTCGATATTTGTGACCCCTCCTGCCCATTACAGGTAAAATCCCTGACAGTATTACCTGCTCAACCCGCTTCTGTTTTAGTGTTCTGACCAACTGCCTATATTTCCTAACTATGGCAGTTGTACCCTCCCTCTCTACGTTATTTGTCCCTACGTGTACTAAAACAGATCCACCCTTACCCGAGCCTACGATGTTTTTACCCTCTCAGTTATCGCCTCTATTTTGGCTCCAGGCTAGCAGACCACCACATCATCTCCCTTGTTTAAGACTCTGTCGGTCTTCCTAACTATCGAATCCCCCACAAACACCCTCGCTCTCTTCCTCACCCCCTCTATCACTGTAGCAGAATAACTCTTCCTTTCGATCCCCTCCATCACATTCTGTCCTTACCCCTTCCCTCCTGTCTCCCCCACTTCCCACTCCTTTGCTCTTGTCTCTCCCACTCCCCTCTCCTTCACTCCGGTTGTTTTCCCTTCCGTCTCCCCCACTCCTTTCTCCTTCCCTCCTGTCTCCCCTACTCCCCTCTCCTTCATTCCGGTTGTTTTCCCTCCCGTCTCCCCCACTCCCTTCTCCTTCCCTCCTGTCTCCGCTACTCCCTTCTCCTTCACTCCGGGTGTCTTCCCTCCCGTCTCCCCCACCCCCTTCTCCTTCCCTCCTGTCTCCCCTGCTCCCCTCTCCTTCACTCCGGTTGTCTTCCCTGCCATTCCTTTCCTCCCCGTCTCCTTACGTCCTGTCTCCCTATGACCTGTCACCTTCCCTCCTCTCAGCTTCCTCCCAGGCTGAGGTGAGCTCTCCCTAGCATCTCTTGTGTCTTTCCCCACTTTATCATCTACTGTTCCCCTACCGGAACTACTGGCACAACTCCCCTGTTCCCTTCCCACCATTGCCACAACGAGCAGCCTCAGCTCTTCCAACTCCACCTCTAGTTCCTTCATCTTCGCGCATCCCCTACACTCAAAACTAAAACTATCTGCCTGGACCTCAGCCCAGGACTTCTCGCACCCAAACTTGACGAAGTCCACCCAGTTACTGCAACTGCCACAAATTAAGTGCCTTGTGGCCTTTAACTGCCGTTTGCACGGCGCCATCATACAATTTAGTTTTAATTAGTTTGCTACGTTAGCCTTGAATAAGGCTGTTTTTGTGATCAAAAGAATACTTTAGGCTAATATACTTGTTAACTGTGTCTTCTGTTAACCTCGCATGAGAAAAAAAATCCTGCCACCTAGCGAATACGAAGAACACTGTGTAACAAAACAATGAAGTCAGTGTGTACTAATTTACGCAAAAATCCTGCTGTTAATTCCTTTTTACCGAAAACGTTTACTACCACTATGTCAGATATTACCTTATGTATGTAATTTAAGTAAATAAATCACTTTATCTTATATATATATTAGCCAATGTAAACGATAGCTCGATGCACGGGTTGCATGACCTGTAAACAAACTCCCTTTTATCACTCGTTGAGTTTGAATCCGGGAAAAAAAAATACTACCTCTGTTAACAAAAACGGTATCTTAATATATGTCTACAAGAAGTTGGTGAACAATATATGTATAATACTAATACTTATTCTAACCAATATTCAATGTTACTGACTATTCACTGTTATCTCAATTTTTGAATTGTAAACACCCCTATTAACGCTCGCTGAATTCCCTGACAGAATCCGAAACTAACTTACTCTAAAATACTCCCTCTGACTAATAATTAACAAAACCTGTTTCCTAATATATGTCTACAATACGTTTGTGTATAATATATATGCAATAGTAATACTTATTCTATTTGATATTCCGCGTATTTCTGTAAATGATCTACACCAAAATCATATACGTTTTCGGCTGCTCAAATTCAGGTTATTATTTTTGATTCGTAGGCCTATTGGTCCAGTACATCATCATCGTAGTAGATCTATTCCATAACGGTATACGTACATGTGTTTTATTCAGTTCAAGAATCAATAGGGTGTGACATTTAAAAATAATACACGTTGATGCTAGTATGAAAAGTTTAATAAGTTCCATAAACTGCATATTGGCATATAAGACAGTGCTGCAAGCACACAGGGCTTCGACAGCGTCCATGAACTTGGTGCAGCGGGTGGCGATCGCTGTTGTTTAGTAGCTCCTTGGTGGCAGATATGAGAACACCTAATGCCCCTCGCGTACAGCGCAGTCTGAAGTCATAGACCCCGACCACCGCGTTATAACGAGGCTCGACTGTACTGTTTAACGAAAGTGTATGTAGTTTAATTAGTTGTTTAGCACAGGTTGAAAAGTCATTGAGGTAGCTGTTGAATTCACATTTAGTTGTCACAGTTGTCACATCTTCCATGGCCACCAAAGGAAAACTGTGCAAAACAAAGTTGGTGATGTTTTGTATGTATAAGTTATATCTTCTTTCTAGGTATTAGGTCTAACAACATCAATACAAATAAATAGTATATGTTGTAGGCAGTGTACACATGGGTTATAGATTTGAAATTTATATTTGTTTGTAAGATATGTTGTAGCTGTATAATAACTATACTGGTTCGGGTTGAGCCATACATAAGTACCACACTTCTGTTCACCCCAACACCCCGTTTCCAACACTCTGTTATTTATTTATACCTTCATCATCACTATTATTCCTGCAGGACCGTCAGGCTGAGTTGACGAGTCGACACAAGAGTCTGCTGTCACTGAACTCAGTCGGGGACCAGATCATGAAGGACCCGTCGACCAGTGACACAGACCGTCACAACATACAGACAGACCTCAACACCATGAACGAAAGATGGTCTGCTGTAAGTCGTTGATGTTATTTCCTTTGAACTATAATAATTATAATAACTTTCATTAATAAACCGTTGTCAATACGGAATAGAAACAGATATGTGAACGAATAGTCTGCACAGGAATTATAATAATATAAAATACTTCTATTGTGCTAAAATCCTCGGGAGACCCAAGCTCGGCAGTGTACCAAAACAAAAGGTGTTAAGCAGTTCATAATCAATAAGCAGTTCCAGTTGTAAACAGTTGGATTGGTACGCTGGGAGCTATGGAGGATAAGCAAGTTTAAACAGGTGGGTTTTCAGTTTACGGCAAAATGTTGCTATATTTCCTACAGACTTAACACTAACAGGGAGTGAGTTCGGTGCAGCAACTAAAAAAGCTCTAGTTCCGACATTTGCATGGCTGAATGCTTCCCAGAGAAGACATGTTGGAATGAACAGTTCTGCCAGGGGGTGAAGTGTAAAGTGCTTTGTACAGTCCTTACAATATAATACAATAAAGTCACTTGTGCAAAAATCCTCAACAGTGCAACAAGACAAAAGGGGTACACAGTTCCTAATCAGTTAGCAATTCCAGTCCTGAACAGTTGGATCGGTACACTGGATACCACACTCTGTTAGAACTTACTTACATTTACAGCAGTCAATAACATGTTGTCATTGTCGACATTGAGGCAGTGTTGATGTGTGTTAACATTGCAGGTGGCGTCTGCCATCCCTGAGAAGTGTCAGCAGTTGGCGAGCTACCTGCGCCAAGTACACAGTCTGCAGGCAGAGCTGAAGGAGCTCTCCTGCTGGCTCCTCTCTACCAAGGAGCTCCTTACCACGAAGCACGGTCACGTCGACTCTGTGACGTCATCCGAGGAGCAGGACTCGGTTGTCGTTGACCGCAGGGTGCGTCAGTCTTACTTCGTTCATCCCTGTTTGGGATAGGCTATTTCTGTGTAATGGAATAATGGAATTAGCATTTGTCAATTAATGGAGATTATGCATGACATGGAGACTTGAAGTGTAAAGCGGTTAGAACAGTCCCAAGGGCTGGATACCGCGCTATATAAGAACATACCTTTTATATAAGAACATACCATTATATTTCGACATTTGGTACTTTGTGTTGTCTTATTCTAGGCATACATTATTCACCTTTTTTGTCACGAGTCGTATGTTTATTTGACTTAAAATGGATCAGTCGTGCAATGTTCGCTGGTCCGCAACTCAACAAAACTCGAATTGCGTGTTGATTTGGCCGGCGCAACATTTGTTGAATCAATTCTGAGATTGAATTGCTGCGACAAATGTACGAGTAATGTGTGCTGACCCAATCGCATAAACATGCGACTTGCAGCAAAAGTTGAGCAATGTACGCCTAGCATCATATGTAGTTACAAACCACACATGCATGCACCCACACGTGCGTGCACACAAACATGCATGCATGCACCCACACAAACAAGCAAGACAGCTGATGCAGAAATTACGCCACAAACATCTATACATACATCCACATCTAGACACATCCATCCATCCACACATGTCCACACATGTCCACACACATCCACACTCGTCAACACATGTCCACACTCGTCAACACTCATCCACATAAACCTTGACTTGCACTGTGTGTTGTCCTGCAGACGATGAATGACGCGCTGACTGCCCGTCAGACTAACATGACACAGCTCAATGACAACTACCAGGCTCTGGTCAATGAGAGTGACCGCTGCAACCTGTCTGTCCCAAGCCAACTGCAGCAAGAGGTCAGCACACTGAACGCGGACTGGGAGAACGTTCAGCAACTGGCGAGTCGCCTGAGTAGCATGCCTCTAGACATCAGCATGGAGGACATGGCTAGCAAGCAAGGTGTGGTTAGCTTCCTCTAGGCCTTCGTTTATACTACTACTAATAATATTAAAACTTCTATCTTGTCTAAATCCTTGGAAACTCAAGCTCAGAGAAAATGTTGTGGGGCTATGGAGGGTAAGTACAAAGATAAGTCTTCAGATGATGATGAAATTGTGTTATGTTTACTGTTGTCTTAACTCTAAGAAGGAGTTGGTCACCCTAAATGGTCCCTAAATATGCCACTGCCAAATCACATGGGGTATAACACGACTGACTGTCACCAGTTGTTTATCATAATGTACGATTACAGAGATCATTGCATCTTTTGTATATGTCTCACTGCTGCAGTGTCGGAAACAGTCACCATGGAAACGACGGCCACCGTAGAGGCGAGCGCACCCACTCAAGCGGAACCGACGCAATCACACTGGCCGGACTTCGACCAGAAAGTTTCCGAGTTGGAGGACTGGTTGACTCTGCTCAGTCGCATGCTCAAGTCCTGCCGCGTCGTGGTCGCTGACATCCCCGATATAGAGGAGGCCAGCTTCAAACATAAGGTGGGCACAGATTGTTTATTTTCTTCTTAGTTTATGTCACACAAATAAAGTGCCAGCGATTTTGAGGTGGTACCCACATTCGAGGATTTTTGCACCCTGAATCTATGAACAGGGAACAGGCACATCTGTAGACTATGGCACTTAAGCTGCGCTTAAGTTTCTAGTTGGCAGCACATGTCAGTGATGGAAGAATCCGCTGTGTACGAAGACAGAATCTGTTTTGACAGGAAGCATCTTCCATGTTAATTTTTTTTTTTACAAAATTGAAGCATTTGATGAGAGCATTTCTACAGGTCAGGTAAAAAACAAAAATCAAACCGTGTAGTTTTTATTAAAATTGAATCAACCTTGGAATTGCCTGACTGACTGTTAGCAAAACAAAAAAGTTTCAATGGGGAACAATGATGATATGTAGCCATGGAAGTTTTGGTGCGTGGTTATCGCTGACGTAGAGGAGGCAAGCTGTCATCATATATATGTCTTTTGTGTTGCCATACATAATTTTAAAAAGTACTGAAAAAAATATTCATACACGTCACTCTAATAGTGTATTGTGGTTTCAGAATGTGCTGCAAGATTTTGACACCAAGAGGCCGCAACTGGAGGAAGTGACCTCTAGGGGCGAAGCACTGAGACACGAGGTCACGAGTCCTGTGGAGAAACAACAGATTCAGTCACGAGGTCAGTCTAGGTGCAGTCTCTATCCAGTCCCGAGGTCAGTGTAGGTGCAGTCTCTGTCTAGTCCCGAGGTCAGTCTAGGTGCAGTTTCTGTCCAGTCCCGAGGTCAGTCTAGGTGCAATCTCTGGCCAGTCCCGAGGTTAGTCTAGGTCTAGTCTCTGTCCAATCCCGAGGTCAGTCTATGTGCATTCTCTGGCCAGTCATAAGGTCAGTCTAGGTCCAACCTCTGTCCAATCACGAGGTCAGTCTAGGCCCAGTCTCTGACCAGTGCCGAGGTCAGTCTCTGGCCAGTCACAAGGTAGTCTGACCTAAGTGTAGTCTGACCAGTGACATGGTCAGTACAGATCCAGTCTCTGACTAGTGCTGAAGTGAGCCTCTGGCCAGTCTGAGGTCAACCTCTGCCCAGTCACAAGGTTGGTCTAGGTCCAGTCTCTGGCCAGTTTGCTCAATGTTTCATCACATCCATATTGTTCACTCTGTGTTCACTAGGTGGCACCACATGTTTGTAGGTTGGCACAGTCTCTGTTGTGTAGTCTACTGGTAAATACATTTCAGTGTGTTTAAGCATCTGTGTGTGCCTCATTAATTGAAGTCCATGCATTGCATACACTTAACACTTTACTGCGCTTCAGCTGTTTATAGCTTCAAAAACAAGCACTAATTCTGCACCGATAACAAACTATTTGATAAGGTCACGTAGTTGTAATCTCCAGACCACAGCCCAGGGTAATCTGTGGCCCTACTCTTGGTTGACAGATAAGGGGGCATGCTTGACATGGAGTAGTGCAACTTGAGACTTAAAACCACTTGGTATTCTCACTATGTTTCTGGTTACATAGCTAATAGCTATAACTATCTGGCTGCAGACCTGCATTTCTCCCCTATTTGGGGAAGATATATTGCATTCAGTTGTTGTTTCTTTTTGTGTTTTCATCCTTGTTATATTGTTGTACATGTGTAAAATTACCATTCAGGGACAATTATAAATAACTACATGTGTTTGCATCCGTCATACATCCAATGTATTTTCATGTTTATCGTCAATATAAACTAAGTAATGTAACCATAATAATATTTATTTTATATAGCAACCATATCCATAAAAGCTTACAGTGCTGTGCATAAAACTAATGCCTAAGTAGTACAAATAAAACAAATATAAGAATAAGTAAATTAAGATAATACAGCTGTGTAAACAATCAGTAGATTATAGTAAGTTAGCTTAAATGTCAAAATAAATCAATTAATTAATTTAGATAAATATCACCATTAATCAACTAAAACAAGTTAATTAATTTACAAAATAAATAAAATAAATAAATATTAAACATTTAAAGTTAATAGTATGGCATGGTCTATTATGCACAATGAGAGGCCTGGGGTGGTAGCCTGTACAAGTTCCAGCTATCAGCTCATCTGTTTTCTCACAAGATGTGAGATGTCATTAGCTTTCATTATGTGCATGAGTTGCTGGCTGTCGAGGCGCATTAGCCAGTGGCCCAGCGGTAGTAGACTGGAGTATTGGTTCGCTAGCAACCACTTGATGGCAGTGTCCAGAATAAATGCTGTATTTAAGAGGGGTCCTTGGTTCATAGGAAAGACAATCAGGATCTCCACTGGCAATGGAAGCTTTGAAAGGAGTCAATTGTCCTAAAGTGGAGGAATTTGCAACCAAATTGTCATAGAATTTATTCCATGGAATCTGTATTTGCACCCATAAAATACTGCCATCAGTTCCATCTGTATAACTATTTTCTGTAGACCCTGCTAGGGTGTTGTTTGTCTTTGTGGTAATAGTGGCCCTGTTGACAACATGTTGACAGTCTAACTGTCTTCTGTATACTCTACTAGGGTGTTGTTTGTCTTTGTGTCAATATTGGTCCTGTTGACAACATGGTGACAGTCTATCTGTCTTATGTAGACCCTGATAGGGTGTTGTTTGTCTTTATGTCAATAGTGGCCCTGTTGACAATTTGATGACAGTCTGTCTTCTGTAGACTCTTCTAGGGTGTTGTTTGTCTTTGTGTCAATATTGGTCCTGTTGACAACCTGGTGACAGTCTATCTGTCTTCTGTAGACCCTGATAGGGTGTTACTTGTCTATTTGTCAATAGTGGCCCTGTTGACAACTTGGTGACAGTCTATCTGTCTTCCATAGACTCTACTAGGGTGTTGTTTGTATTTATGTCAATAGTGGCCCTGTTGACAATTTGGTGACAGCCTATCTGTCTTCTGTAGACTCTACTAGGGTGTTGTTTGTCTTTGTGTCAATAGTGGCCCTGTTGTAGACTCTACTAGGGTGTTGTTTGTATTTGTGTCAATAGTGGCCCTGTTGACAATTTGGTGACAGCCTATCTGTCTTCCATAGACTCTACTAGGGTGTTGTTTGTATTTGTGTCAATAGTGGCCCTGTTGACAATTTGGTGACAGCCTATCTGTCTTCTGTAGACTCTACTAGGGTGTTGTTTGTCTTTGTGTCAATAGTGGCCCTGTTGACAATTTGGTGACAGTCTATCTGTCTTCCGTAGACTCTACTAGGGTGTTGTTTGTATTTGTGTCAATAGTGGCCCTGTTGACAATTTGGTGACAGCCTATCTGTCTTCCGTAGACTCTACTAGGGTGTTGTTTGTCTTTGTGTCAATAGTGGCCCTGTTGACAATTTGGTGACAGTCTATCTGTCTTCCGTAGACTTTACTAGGGTGTTGTTTGTCTTTGTGTCAATAGTGGCCCTGTTGACAATTTGGTGACAGCCTATCTGTCTTCTGTAGACTCTACTAGGGTGTTGTTTGTCTTTTTGTCAATAGTGGTCCTGTTGACAACATGGTGACAGTCTGTCTTCTGTAGACCCTGTCTGGGGCACTATAATTATGTCCTGCAGGAGAATGTGCCATTACTAACATGGCTGAATTTTTCAATAACAAGTTTTTGCTTTTTGTGAAACATTCTGCAACATTGAAGCAATTTTCTAATCATTGGTCTCACTGCCAAAGGCCACACTGGCAAATGCATTAATACGTAGCCATGGGACTGGAAGTCTCATTAGATTTATTCTCTTGTGGAGCGTTTATTCTAAGTACTCAGCTTAGACAAAATGACATTTACCTTGCAGTTGTACAATACTGCAGACTAAATATGTTATGTTCTGTTTAAAAGATTGTTTATTTTGTTCAAATTGCAAAGCACAGCTTGAATGCAGATAACATGGACATATGACATAAGAAAAAGTACATAATTTAAACAATAAAATGTCTTATTGGAAAATCTGAAAAAAATATTTATATGTCCAATATATATATATATATATATATAAATACATATAATATAAAAAATGTATATGGTCAGCAGACTTCCGCTAAGGCATTGAAATGAGAGCCACTTCAGTGTGATTAAAACAGCTGATGCTTAGAACCTGACCATCTGAATATGGCATTTTCCCGTCCAGGGGCCGCAAGACCTCAGTGAATTTCAAGACAATTTTGAAACATTTTATTCCGAAAGCTCATCTTCAACACTTGCTTACACTGCTTTCCAACAAGAAATCTCATTGGTCGATGCTCAGCTGTTGACCAATCACTGACTGCGTTTCACACGTTATTTGGTAAAAGGCGAATACTACCGGTAAAATTAACTGAGGTGTGTTTCACACATTATTTTGTAAAAGGTAGATACTACCAGTAAAATTAACTGAGGTGTGGTTCACACGTTATTTGGTAAAAGGCAGATACTACCAGTAAAATTAACTGAGGTGTGTTTCACACGTTATTTGGTAAAAGGCAGATACTACCGGTAAAACTAACTGAGGCGTGTTTCACACGTTATTTGGTAAAAGGCGGATACTACCGGTAAAATTAACTGAGGTGTGTTTCACACGTTATTTGGTAAAAGGCAGATGCTACCAGTAAAATTAACTGAGGTGTGTTTCACACGTTATTTGGTAAAAGGCAGATGCTGCCGGTAAAATTAACTGACTGACTGCGTTTCACACGTTATTTGGTAAAAGGCGAATACTACCGGTAAAATTAACTGAGGTGTGTTTCACACATTATTTTGTAAAAGGTAGATACTACCAGTAAAATTAACTGAGGTGTGGTTCACACGTTATTTGGTAAAAGGCAGATACTACCAGTAAAATTAACTGAGGTGTGTTTCACACGTTATTTGGTAAAAGGCGGATACTACCGGTAAAACTAACTGAGGCGTGTTTCACACGTTATTTGGTAAAAGGCGGATACTACCGGTAAAACTAACTGAGGCGTGTTTCACACGTTATTTGGTAAAAGGCGGATACTACCGGTAAAATTAACTGAGGCGTGTTTCACACGTTATTTGGTAAAAGGCGGATACTACCGGTAAAATTAACTGAGGTGTGTTTCACACGTTATTTGGTAAAAGGCGGATACTACCGGTAAAATTAACTGAGGTGTGTTTCATACGTTATTTGGCAAAAGGCAGATACTACCGGTAAAATTAACTGAGGTGTGTTTCACACGTTATTTGGTAAAAGGCGGATACTACCGGTAAAATTAACTGAGGTGTGTTTCACACGTTATTTGGTAAAAGGCGGATACTATCGGTAAAATTAACTGAGGCGTGTTTCACACGTTATTTGGTAAAAGGCGGATACTACCGGTAAAATTAACTGAGGCGTGTTTCACACGTTATTTGGTAAAAGGCAGATACTACCGGTAAAATTAACTTAGGCCTTTGCTTGCAACGCACACAAATAGATTTTGGGTCTTATTTTCGCAAAAAGAGGGAAATTTCTTTTGATAATTTTCATTGCTAAAGATGATCAAAATATTCGAGATTTCAGACCTTTGCCGTGAGACCGTGAGAATTAATGTAAAACCGTGAGTCTGACTGCTTACGTGTGAATGTTGACAGGTATGTGGCTGTAGCATGAAAGCCACTGTTATTCCTCAGCAATGATACACACATGCATGCACCTACACCCACCAACTTACACTGCCAGTGTTTCTTATGCCTCCGTATGCCCTGTGCAGTGGAGAGCGTGCGTGGCCACTGGGGAGAGGCCCAGACAAAGGTGACCGCACGCAAGAATCAGCTGGAGGACATGCTTCTCGAGTGTCGGCAGTGGGATGAGATGCGGGCTGAGTTTGAATGGTGGCTCTCTCAAGTCGAGGACGAGTTTGACAATCAGAGCCAGGGAGGAGATACCATTGATGAGCTACAGAACCAGGTCCAGGAGCATAAAGTAAGTACCATTTATAGGATCTCACGTAAAATGCTGTTATAAGTCATAGATTAAAAAGTATTAATGAACTGTTTTTGTAAATGTGTTATTCCTCGCTGCTCCCTTTTTAAAGGGGTGAGCCTAGTTCATGTACTGCTGCACCGCCCCGGCTGTTACCCTTTCCACTTCTCCCTATTGGCAGCCTTCTCCGTCCACTTGTCAGCCTCCTCTGCCGTTCTTACATCCTTTACACAGTCGTCCCATCTGAGTTGGGATCTGCCACTCTTCCTGTGGCCTTGCTGTATCACTGCCTCTAACATGATAACAATATCTGTCTTACTATTGCCTCTTTAATGGAGTTATTTGAACAATGGCTATATATGGAGGCGAGCAGGTATGAATTAGTTTTTAAAAAATTCTCATTTATTAAAATTTATTTGGTGACTGATGGAAAGTTAGCAAGGTGTTTCTTGCCACCGATTGGCTCACAGAGGGAAGGTGTGTTTACGTTCACCACTGCTATCAAATATGGGTTAATTATAACCATTCGTTTAATGATTGATACCTGTTGGAATTTATCAACCTTTGAGACATGAATTTATTTTGAACAGCTTTGTTGTTCATTATTAATGCACATTCACTTACCGTGTTTGTACCGCTTCTGTTGCCTTAGCCCTTAACAGATATTTATTATTGTTATCAACTTATTTGAATTCCAGGATAACTATGATATTATGTTACCCAATATTTCATATATTTGATGTTAGGCATGCTGTTGATTGTATCTGTGTGATTGACTGTGTATTTCCGAAGATGCCTTGCAATGGATCGGCAGAAATGGCCCACGCCTAGATGCTCACCCAGTCTAATGTGTTGAGTGAGTAATCAGGCAAAACTAACTTGAATCACGACACAGTCATGCCAGGCTAGGCTTCACTACGCACCATTAGATAATCTCAATGCAAGCCAGATCAGGTAACTTTGATGTTTTACTAAGAAAACCAGTGGAGAATCTAGCAATTATTGTGTGTGCATCCGGTGCGTGATGTGAGCGAGTGAGAGACAGAGTGAGAGAGAAGTGGAGCAGCTGGCTGGAGGACGCGATGATTGAGATGTGTCCCCACCTCCTACAAGTGCCAGCTAGCAGGCAGATCAATATTTCATGACACACACCTGGATGTACAGCCCCATGGTACGCCACACTCAAGCATGTAAATTGCTGACATGTAACATTTCCTCCTCACGTCATTATTGCAGGCCCAGAACACAAGAACCGGTAATGGAACTGCACTTATCATAATTATCACTTCATGGAAAAAGAACCAGTAATGGAACCGCACTTATCATAATTATCATTTCATGGAAAAACATCAAAGTATTTTCAGTTATGTGTTGATGTCTGCTCTTTTGTTCTATTATTCTTAATTTGACATGTTTTATGTAGGCCTACATCCAGAGCAGATGTGGTAGTAAGTTTCATTCACTGAACATTCACATAAAGTAGCTATGGTAATTAATTAATTTCATTAGGTGATGCTTATTATGTTTTTATTTTTTCAAAAAGCATTATCCAGAAATCATAGTTTCTATATATTTTTGACACATTCCCTCAAAGGTAACTCGGCTACACTGACGTAGCCATGCCACTTACGACAGCGACCCAGATGTGTTGTTTTTCAGTTCAATAGAGCGCGTGGAATTCAATTCGTTGAGGCCCTTGTAAAAAGGATGCGCTTCCCTAGCATGGCTGCAGCCGTTAAGCTGATGTGTTCAAGTTGGCATTGGCAGATGTGAGAGCTTCTGTTGATCACTTTGATAAAGACATGGGTGGGGAGACTGCTGAATCTGCTGGCTGCACACCCGCTGTGTCTCTGTTCAAGTGTGGCTCGTCTTGCACTCTTGTAGCTCTACAAGTGGCAACAGGCAAACTGCGTATTTCTTTCTGTCCCATCCAGGAGCTGCTGCAGGAGATGATGCTGTCACAAAAAACTGCCTGATGTGTTCTGTTCTCCACAAATACTAAGTGTTTCTTGTTGTGCCCCACAGAGGCTACAGCAAGAGGTGATGCGGTGGCAGCAACGCGTGGACACGCTCAACCAGATGGCCCAGAAACTCACTGCGGAGTATAGCAGCGACGACACCAACAAGGTCAAGGACATCATTGCACAGATGAACACCAAGTGGCAGCAATTCAAGTCCAGGTATGTAATGTCGCTCTCTTAGTCCAGCAGCATAATCAGAGCAAATTTAATGGGGCGCAGTGGCTCAGAGGTTAGAGCGCGGGACTGCTAATTGAGACGACTGAGGTGCGAATCGGTGACCTTCCGTTTAAAAACTTGAGCATTATCGTTCACCTCACATCAGGGGTGAGATTTAGCGGTCGTCCGGTCGCCAGTGGCGCCCAAAAATGGCTTTGGGCTACAGTGGCCCGCATGGCAAGTCGAAAAATTTACGGAGCTGCAATATTTTAGACATAGCATAAATATCTCAGAAGTGTTGTCCTGGATATATCGCATTTTTTAAACCATAAATCGTGTTTGTGACACATTTGACATTGCAAGACATGTTGCTAAACCTTAGCCGAAGCGATACAAAAAATCAGCAGGTCCTGTAAACTGTTCAGTTCACAGGACCTGACTCTTGGTGTCCCATGTTATGAGAACAAAACATATCAATAGAGAGCATTCATTGTATTTTTAATTAACTACATCGATGCTCAACATGTAACTGAACGGTCATTCTACACTGAAATAATAACCGGTGATGTTAATAGTCTTAGCGCCAGCGCCACTTATATATATATGTGTGTGTGTGTGTATATATATATATATATATCCACATGGTTCGCGGAGCACTTCTGGTGAAGTAATCGGGAACCTGGTTAAAGTTTCTATAGGCTAGCACTGCGTGGTATCACTTATATATATATATATATATATATATATATATATATATATCCACGTGGTGCGTATGACACCATTTTAGTAATATTTGGAGGTAAAATCAGGTCCTGTGAAAAATCAGCAGGTCCTGTGAAAAATCAGCAGGTCCTGTAAACTGTTCAGTTCACAGGACCTGACTCTTGGTGTCCCATGTTATGAGAACAAAACATTATGTCACGTGTACAATTGTATACTGTATTTTATTCAGTATTATGTGTTACATTGTATTGATCCTGCCTTGAAAATAAATGTTTAAAAACTGTTTGTTTTTGATGTTTTTATTTGTTGTTGATGTCGTTCATACATTCTATCATCAAAGTATTTACTTTCTGTCATCAAAGTATTGATTAGCAAGTATTGATTAGCTACCTAAGAAGCTATCAGGCTACTTCACTTTGCAAGGCTTCCATGACTCACCCCTTCCACATATCTTTTAGAAGAGATACTAAAAGCTGTTGGTCCCTTCTATCTGGTGTCTATGCCAGGGGAAGTAAAAGCTGTAACCTGTCGTGGACTCCATCTCTCAACCACATTAGTCATGACAGAAGCATCCATTACACGGCTCAGTGAATTCTTCCTCACTTGAGGACATGTTTAAATGATTGAACAGCAACTTCACCAAAGTATCTATCATGTAAAATATCTTAAAAGCTATTTCCCTTTTGTACAGCTGTTTATATAGAATTTATGTAACGCATAAAAAAAGAAAATCATATGAACATTCTGCAGAGTTGACACACGAGGTGACGCTGTCGAGGGCAATCTGAACTCCATCGAACATTTCGACACAAGTCTCAACAACTATTTCGCCTGGATGGGACGGACGGAGAGGCAGCTGGCCGAACAGGACAAGAAGTCTAATGATGAAGACATACTGGAAAAGGAGGAATGCCTGGCCGAGTTGCAGCAGCAGTTCAGGGTAAGTCTACTGAGTTTGTAGATGGGAGTTTCTTGTTTTGCTTGTCTATATCGAGTGAATTCCACAAATCACAATGACCCACCATATTTTTCTATCTTTCAATGCAGTCTTAAATCGTGTTTTTCCAAGTTGGTGTCTCGTTTCAGGATGTCTGTATGCGAGTGCAGGTTTCCCTGGTTTTCTTGCTGCCATGTTTTGGTGCCCAGTGTATGAATTGAGACACTGCTTTGTTCTTGCTTATGTTGCAGTAGCCTATGAAGCGCATCCTTTGGTCTCTAATTTTACCCCGTTTTGGTAGTTCGCCATATAGCTCACTGGTTGTGACATGCTTGCCCCACTGTGTGTCTACTTTGTGTCACTGTAGACATATCTGCGGCATGATTAATTTATGCATTGTTTTAGTGATTGTGAAATGTCATATTTTGTGGCCCTGTCCAGTTGCTATACTACATCCTGATTCCTATATGTGGTGAGATAGTGGGTTTATGCCACATTGTCTTAGATCTGTCGTCTCAAGTGTTTGTATACAGAGAATAGTCCCGATCTATTCCTATATGTGGTGAGATAGTGGGTTTATGCCACATTGTCTTAGATCTGTCGTCTCAAGTGTTTGTATACAGAGAATAGTCCCGATCTATTCCTATATGTGGTGAGATAGTGGGTTTATGCCACATTGTCTCAGATCTGTCGTCTCAAGTGTTTGTATACAGAGAATAGTCCCGAGCTATTTGTTTGACTGTTCTACACAGGGTATGTCCCTAATTGCCTTCTAAGCACACACACAGCTCACAGTGTTTTCATTCAGAGACATTTACAATAGTTTCAGTCACTTCTGGTACAAGTAATAGACCTGTGTAGATATAGATGGTGCTTGCTCAATTACTGCCAGCTAGTGCTTCCCTCTACTGACATCTAGGGCTTCTGCAGGGCACCTAGAGACAGACGCACACATCATATTTGATTGGTTGTGGTCACCGCCTCATTGACTGTCCTGTGCGTCAGCTGTAATTATATTAGGGAAGTACGTCCTCTTGTTGTCAGGGTGTTTGTTCAGATTCTGACAGAATGCTTTGAGCCGTGACCCCCACTTTGGCTTTGACATAAGAATTGTGTTGTATATATCCTGTTATGCCACTATGTCGTAGCATGGCAAACTAATCGGTGACTATATAAGTTTAATCACCCTTTCCGAGATCCTATATACAGTGCATTATACACCGCTGATGATAACATTAAATTTAGCATGTCATGTTCTAGGCACAATCTTCTGGTTTTGTCCAACTTTGACCAGCAGCAGCAGTAGTTTGACAGATCTGTTCAATAGAGGCAATGCTGTAGGATTGTGAATAGTTCGTGCATGCGTGTGATGTTAAACTGAGTGTTCTCATGATGTGAAGTCACTGACAGACTGAGAAGAAGAGGTTCACTTACAATGTTATTCCACACGTTACTAGCTATGTGAGCCTTTACTGTTCATTGTCATAAAGTCCATTGCATTAGTACTACTTATGTCCACTAGAGTGTGTGCAGGTGACAAACATTATGTTGGGGCGACCTACCATAGAAACTTTTGCACAGTTTGTTTTGAAAGGCCCCACTTAAGAAGCTACGTTTTTAGATCAACATCCATAATGTCGGTATTTACAATTGGTGGGAATATGACCTGAAAGGTGCATAGCCAGGGGCAGTGTGGTTTATGCCCAATCCATAAGCATATTATACACCTTCAAGCAAGTCAACAGTGGTGCCAGCGTCCAAATGTCTCTTTAAAAATTCATGCGTTCATTATGTGGTAATAGTTGTATCGACTTCCTGTGGGTATTTAGCCGGTACGAGAATTAGACCCGAGTGGCTTAGCATTTGCTTGTGGTTAATGGCTCCAGTCTCATAATGATGGGCATCACAGGGAGAAGAGCAGCATTACACAATATTTAATTTAGTGCTACTGATGTTGTGGATTGCATTATATGTCTGTGTGTAGCAATAGTTTATGATACACAGCTACGTAAAGGTTACACTTGTAACATCACTGTGGTGTTATCACATTTACACTCGTAATATGATTGATGTCATCACATTTACACTTGTAATACACAGGTATACTTGTAATATCACTGTGATTACCAAATGTAATAATATGGTTGTCTCTGCTTTTAATTACAATGTAAATTTCTCACACAACTATTTAAATTAATAGTAAATCAAGTCTCCATAACTTGGCTTTGTACTGTTTACAGTTTATTCCCATAATCAAAACTAAAATTGATGTTGCAACAAGTTACTATTGGATCAGAATCAGGTGATGATTATGTAACTATCGCATACAGAAAACAAAATTAGTCTTTAACCCTCTTTAGCCATAGTCAGTTGGGTCAAATAGGTACTTGTTCCATAGTAATAGTTTCCCATTCGGTCACCAGAAACCAACACAGTAATTTAAGGGATCAATGGATAGATTAATCAGTCATTTGTTTGCTCATATTTATTAATAAACAAAATGGAAAAAATTGGGAAAGGCATGCATGGTTGAAAAGTTTGTTGATGACATTCAGATAGCAATATCCCGATGATGCGATGATGTTTTTATCAATGTATTATAATAAAGAGCCCTTTTAGCAACAAATAGTACAACATGCATAGTTTTATTATAATTATTGGCAGTTATGATTTTTTTAAAGAACCCTTCCCTTCAGAGCCCAGCACTGGCTGGTCATAGGGTTAAATTGAGGTTTGCTATGTTATTACATGTGGTTATGGTGATTATGCAACATTTGAACTTCATAGCATGTAATCACTCTCATATTAATCATGTCACTGAGCATGTATGAGAAATTATTGAACCACTGTTCGGTCAACCGTCAATACAAATTAGACACACTCAGAGAGCCAGAAATGTCCACAGAATGTCGACATTCAGATGAAAGAAGTTAGTTGGTCGTAAGGAGTAAAGTATCCATTCCTTCAAAGGTAGGTCTGATTGTTCTGGCACCAACTTGATGTCTCTGGAAATTATCCAACCACATGTGAGTTTCTGCCAGAAGACCATATTGTTGACTCAATACCAGTTCAGCATGTGGTGTAAAGCATGAAGATTGTGAATACCTGAATGGACCCACAGGCAAAGTCTTGCATGTTAAGTCTACTGCAAATGTCAGGAAACTCCTGGAAATCCATCAAATCTCCTACTTGGGAACAAATCTCCTGCATTTCCATTGGAATAAAATCTATAAAAACAAGAGTAGTTACATGTTATTGTACTAATTCACAAAGAATTTGTTTGTACTCTGATTTTTTGTATTAACATGCAAGTGTACCATAAAAACTAATAGTGCACATGCATGCGTGCTTTGAATGGCCATAACATGACTGAGTGGTGGGAATGTGAAATACTCAGATTTACTTGCAATTCTCTGATACCCCTATACCCTCAGATTGACATGCAATTTGCCAGTACCCCGAGACCCTCCGATTTAAGCAAACATCTCCTGCGTTTATGCTTCTGAAACTTAACCTGTCTGCAAAGTTGGCGGCATGTGTACACTTACAGGTAAAGTAATGGGCACTTGCAAGGCTACTGATTAACCTTTTATAATTCACCCATATCTTAAACCACTCTTTATCGATTCTACTTTTTTTATGTTCGTAGAGGGTGCAGATATAATATTGATGTGTAGAACAATGGACAAAATAGAATGTGTGTTGCAAGCGATGACTAAATTAGAAAATCGTGTAGATATGTAATAAGGAGAAAGCTAAGATATTTGTAATAAGGAGAAAGCTAAGACATTTGTAATAAGGAGAAAGCCAAGACATTTGTAATAAGGAGAAAGCCAAGACATTTGTAATAAGGAGAAAGCTAAGACATTTGTAATAAGGAGAAAGCCACAACATTTGTAATAGGGAGAAAGCTAAGATATTTGTAATAAGGAGAAAGCTAAGACAATTGTAATAAGGAGAAAGTTAGACATTTGTAATAAGGAGAAAGTTAAGATATTTGTACTAAGGAGAAAGCTAAGATATTTGTACTAAGGAGAAAGCTAAGATATTTGTACTAAGGAGAAAGCTAGACATTTGTAATAAGGAGAAAGCTAAGACATTTGCTTGATCTGAGTGTGGTGTGGTGTCTTGGTGTCGTTGCTACTACCTGACTGTATTGATCTGGCTGGGTTCTATCAAATAGATTTAATGCAAGTGTAATAGAAAGTGGCGGGGCAATAAATAGAGATTGTGTGAGGCAGGAGATTACATGAAGTCAGCCCAGTGAGGGGCTGGAACTAGTGCATTGAGCATAATCATTAGACAGGCAGCCGAATTACCACAGCATATATTTATTGATGAGCACCAGACCCAATAACCAGGCTCATTGTGGAGAGATTGTTGTGGCATGTTCGTGGAAGCTTCATTGGTAAGTCTTATATATATATATATATATATATATTTATATATATATATATATATATAATAAGTTTTTGGTAATGTGAATAAAGACGGCTGAGACAAGTGACTGGAGTACTGATGACAATGATTTGTTGAGTGATGATTGACACACGTCTGTGATGTCAGAGGTATGTCATTTGAGTTTCTCTGCCTGTCTCTCCTCTACTGTATTCTGAGGCTGTTGTAGTACAAATACACCCTAAAACTGCGGTCAGTCCTTCTTTGACCACTCTCTTGTCCTCAGTCAAAGTCCTCAGCTCTCCGATGCCTTTTCTTGATCTTAGTTTACATGGTCCTACCTCATGGTCCTACCTACCTACATGCAACTAGTTTGTGCAGTAGTGTCTTTCTGGGCTTTAGTATCTAATGCAATGAAACCCAGGGTTCTCTATGCAGGAGTATCTTCTGGCATGGCACGTGGATGAACAGGAACCACTCTTGTTTGGCCTCTTTCACGGACAGCCCCACTGTGCTGCACGTGTGGTATGGTGCATCGCTGGAACTAACACTGTCTGGCCAGGGATGTCAGGATTCTTTGCAAACTTATTTAGCCCTGTCTGAGAGTTAGTTAGTCCAAGACAGGTTACACATTTACCCCCTGTGTGGCATCTGATACTTTCCCTGGCGTGGACACCAGCTAGACTGGATTTATGTCTCAACCAAAAGACACAGGCAAGGGGGGGTGGACTAAATTGTCCAAGCTTCGAAATTACAGAAGCTGGACTCAAACCTAGGTCTTCTCAACTGATAGTCCTGCACTCTAACCACTGAGCCACCATGTCTATGCATGCTCTTGTCCTCTCACACGGCTGGCTACCTGACTGTTGCTAAGCAATGCACTGACCACAGCATGTCCTGCACTTCCTGGCTTGTTGACACCTGCTGGTGACTGTTCCAGGAATTACCTGGCTGCTGTTGTCATATCAGGGCATTGATGCCGGTTTGTAGATGAACTAAGTGTCAGAAGTAATGTGGCGTTTCAGGTGAGGTGACTTGTATTGTGCATTTCTAGGAATTGGCTGCAAAAGTAACACCTAGAAATAAACACTAGTTCTGGTCAATCAGTAATGGATAAAGGCGGACCTGTCAAATGGGAGTCTGGTCTGTAATTAGACTTCCAGCAGTAAGGCTGTGACCACTGTCTGACCACCTATCCATCAGACACCATTATTGAAGCTCTGTTTGTCAGTGATCTTGATTTCATAATGCATATGTCAAGTACGTATGACATAAGTCACTGCCTATGGATGGACTGTGGCATTCAATAGGTGTGACATAAGCCAGATTGTTCTGAGAACATCCCACATTCAATGCAACATCTGATGTTACAACACGTGGATCAAAGCCAGATTGTAACATCTCACATTCAATGTGACGAATCTGACGTTACAAGTGGAACAAAGCCAGATTGTTCTGTGAACATCCCACATTCAATGCAGCATTTCTGTGGACATGTTGTGCCTTAAAGAAGAACCACTAACCACTGTAGAATGCTGTCAGTACGGAGTGTAACACTAAGTGACAGCACGTAGCAGTCGGTGTGAACTTGTGAAATGAATATAAGACATGAGTCGGTGTTGATTGCACCAATGATGACCAGAGGCCACTGCCCACACATATATTAATTTCATGGCCAGTGTGACATTACACACAGTGGGTCAGTGCAATGTCCAGTCTGACCAGGTATATCCCACCAGGATGAACTTGGAGTGACCACTGGCTAGTCACCAGAGCTGCTTCTTACTCAGATGACTAGAGTGGTGTGATGTAGGCCTGTCTGTGACTACCTGTTGGTGTCTGTGTGAGATGACGGTGTGCAGGTCTGCCACGTGGCTGCGCACACCAGGCTAAGTTGTTTATGACATCCTTTGTGACATCATTGTAATGCCGGTTCTTCACTGATGGACAGTGAAATGTAACACAGGTTACACGTCTACTGCTACTGATGGTGATGAACTGTGTAGTGCTCCACTACAGCTCTGCCACATATGAGGCATATGCTCTACGTCTGCTACTGGGAAGACCTTTGCTACACCTCTGCTACCAGGCAGACCAGTACTACACCACTGTTACCTAGGAGGTATATGCTACACAATAGGCATATGATACACCTGTGCTACACAATAGGCATATGATACACCTGTGCTACTAAGAAGGTTCACAATACATCCATCGTATGAAGAAGGTTGAGGAAGAAATCTTGAGCACTATGAAGAAGACATACCCCTACTGAAGCTCACCCACTGGAGGCCACTACTCCACTGCTGGCCGTAGCAGTAGATGCCTAGTAATCATTGTTGTTATCAATTGTTCATCATCATCAATTCGTCTGTAGCGAGCTACAGACCCAGGGACCTGAGGGAGCAGGCAGTAATCTCGCAAAGTGCTGATAAAACACGTGTCTCTCCTGGGCAGTGATGTGAGCCCAACTACCAGGGCTATATGTAGGCTACAGCTCTAGTCCTGAGTTGGTCCTGCCAGTAGAACTATATGGGAGACAGGGAGAGAAACGCACTCTCAGGAAGTTATGCCCACACCATGGGACATGGCAGAGAAGCGGGAGAGGGAGGCAACATGGGAGGAGGTGGGTGCGGAGTCCCCTCAGTTGTTGACCTAGAACTGCTCGAGGAAATCTACTGGGCACAACGCAAGATCAGCCAGGTAATTTGCATGGGTCATTCATGGGACGTTGTAATGTCATGTTGGTATAATCAAAACTACAATATTAAATTTAGTATTGTTCACGTTTTCATTTTTCTTCAGCTTTTAAGTTGAACCTACATTTTCGCTGTAATGTGTGAAATGTGGATTTTATGCGTGGACCTTGACTGCCATTCCACAATGCAGTTACCTCATTCCTAGTGCGGACACAAGTCAACACACAGGTAGTTCTGTTTCGTCACATCAGTCTCTGCACCATTCATGCGTAGCGTATCATGCTGCCAGACAATGTCATGCTTCCAGATGATGTACTTTACAGGGTTGATATAAATTCTACAGCAGATTAAATTCTTCCAGACTAGCTATGGTGGAATATAAGTGTTCCAGGCAGATTAGTGGAAGCCATCAAGTTTGTATAATGCTGGTTGTATGAAAGCCAACTTGTATGGCGCTCCAGCTAGCATGGAACAGGCTGGGCATCAAGCAATCAGCAGTCTCTCCCTGTCGTAATTGCTGTGCTGATTTCCCGTAGACTCTTGATGAATGCTGCATGCCCGTTGACTTTGGTGCTAGAAGGCCTGCTAGTTATAGACTGACCGTACCTGCTTCCTTGTCTTAATGCAATTGAGCATTGTTCAAGGAACAAGTATACTTGAGTTTTACTGCAACTCCACATGGTAGTAGATACTGTTTGCAAGGAATGATGTCAAAGGACTCCTGCTGACATGTGATTTACCACAGCAGATTTGCCACAGCAGATAGTCACACAGGATGTCTATTTTGAGCGGAGTGAGACTGAAGTTGATGCCATTACATTACATGCAATGTACTTGCAGTTTGATATATCAGAGAGGCCACATCACACAGCCAGGAAGCCATCTAGTCACACTACGCCTTGTCATTAACATCCCCTAATACAGTGTACATCATATCTGTCTAGCACCAAGAGTCACCACATAAGTGTCAACGTTACCATTTTTGGGCAGGAAATACCACTTTTATCCCCTAGTCCCACTTTCCTGCTTTTTGGGCGAAATGTCCCGCTTTTTAAAACGGATTTACAGGGGTGTGCTTGTTGTGCACAAGGCCATTCTAGATGTACAGGGGTGTACTTGTTGTGCACAAGGCCATTCTAGATGTACAGGGGTGTACTTGGTGTGCACAAGGCCATTCTAGATGTACAGGGGTGTACTTGTTGTGCACAAGGCCATTCTAGATGTACAGGGGTGTACTTGTGCACAAGGCCATTCTAGATGTACAGGGGTGTACTTGGTGTGCACAAGGCCATTCTAGATGTACAGGGGTGTATTTGTTGTGCACAAGGCCATTCTAGATGTACAGGGGTGTAATTGTTGTGCACAAGGCCATTCTAGATGTACAGGGGTGTACTTGTTGTGCACAAGGCCATTCTAGATGTACAGGGGTGTACTTGTTGTGCACAAGGCCATTCTAGATGTACAGGGGTGTACTTGTTGTGCACAAGGCCATTCTAGATGTACAGGGGTGTACTTGTTGTGCACAAGGCCATTCTAGATGTACAGGGGTGTACTTGTTGTGCATAAGGCCATTCTAGATGCACATTATTTCTCTGGTCTCAAGTGTATGACTTGTTGTTACGCATGCGTTCATCACGAACAAAGAAAGGCAAGTGAAAATGGTGATCTGTTAAAAAAGATTGTGATTTTGCAAAAAAATATTATTGGAGGAGGGTGTTTCCCACTTTTCCACAAGCATCTTGCCACTTTTCCACAAGTAGCTGATGACGCCTATGTCAACACCACACCAAAAATGTCTGAATATCGTGCAAGAAACATTAGTGTTCTTATTAATTTAGACTGCATTATGTTGTCTTAAAATGTTTGAAATGTCTTATATTCCAGCACCATGTTTAAATTCATGAGTAACATTAGCATCTATATTGTCTCAGAAACTTACTGTCTACATTGCTACCGGTCTGAACCAGGACAGAGACTACCCTATATGCATAGTTGCTATAGCAACTGATCTGCATAAGTCTTTCAGCTAAGTCACTAAGCTGTTGGCCTTCTTATAACCTAACAATGGCATCTCTGTCCTTGATTATGCAAATCGACAGTGTCTGTCAAATTGGCAGCTTTGGTTAGACAGTGTGACGTAGTTGAAATAATTGTGTATGCGTGGTAAATAGAACAGTTGGCCAGCACACCTGTTGACATTTCTGATTACCTGTCTAGTGTGGAGGACTTCACGGAAATGTCAGTTCACTTGTAGAGAATAGTTTCTATTCATTCACTAGGTGGCAGCATCAGCAATGCTTTCACCAGGTGAGTCTGGAAGTGATCATTGGTGTGAAGAAATAGAAACATTACAGACAGTGTGAGCTTATTAGTGAAGTCTAGTGGAGGACTAGAGGTTATATGCAGACAGATATGATTACAACATGTGCACATAGCAAGATATGTTGACAGTTGGAGCCTTCTTTCCAACTAGAGGTCACCTTTGATGTTAGTTTAGACTGAATTTGGCATAACACTTACACAAACATAGTAGACAGCTTTTTATTGATGTTTAAAACTGGTATTTATTCTTTTGTGGAATCACTAATTTGTGTTGGTTGAATATGAGATTAAAAAAAAATTAGGAGCATTTAATAAGTGTAGCAGGAAGTATGTGTTATATCTTATAGTCTAACATCTATAAAGTCACAAGTGTAGCTGGCAGTATGTGTTATATCTTATAGTCTAACATCTATAGAGTCACAAGTGTAGCTGGCAGTATGTGTTATATCTTATAGTCTAACATCTATAGAGTCACAAGTGTAGCTGGCAGTATGTGTTATATCTTATAGTCTAACATCTATAAGTCACAAGTGTAGCTGGTAGTATGTGTTATATCTTATAGTCTAACATCTATAAAGTCACAAGAACATCTGCCCAATATGTATTAGTGCATAAGGAATTTGATGCCCTTTATGTTTGTGTGTGCGTGCGTGCGTGTCAGTTTTGTCATGCACACACTGACACACTGACATGCTTGCATTCTGTGATGTGTGACTCTTGAGAGTTGAGACTAAGTCATTCCATACAAACTTGTATTCCCATCAGCTGATTGCACATCATAATTACTCCGGCCACTCCCAGGCATCAGATGAACTGTAATGTAGCAGCCATTATATCTATTCTTCTTTATTTAACAACCCTGGTCAGTCCCTTAATGTTTACAAATGACTGTCTTATGGGAGCCATTGGCTCAGTCCAGCCTAGTGAAGATGACCGGTATCTAGGAAGATGACCAACTATTAAGAAGCTCTGCTATTGTGTCAGAATCATATCCCTTGTTAAATAGATCTGCTTTGCAGATAGACACATTTTTCAATAACAACATTAATTAATTAAGTCACTATTGACAATTCCATGTACCGAACAGAACAGTTTTAAGAAGATTTATCATGAGATGATGTACTGTTAATGATGAAAGTTTCTTGTATTTCCAGTTAAGGATTAGAGTAGAAAGTGATGTGTTAAATAAAATGGATTTGCTGTGTCAGTTTTAGCAAGAGAATTATAGTATTGTCTGTGATTATTTTATGTAAGATAAAGTATTAAATGTAAAACTTAGAATTATAAATAGAATGATAAATTGTAATTGCATTCCTGTGAGCACTGTTGTTGTTCCTTTCTATTAGAGTCATTTCAACAGTTGCAGCTGAACTGATATACACAAGATGCAAACATTGAAATAAACACTTCTGAGGAATTATAAAAATGTAGGATATTTCTCACATGGAATATTAATTAAAAAGAAACAATATGGCCCAGTTGCGTGAATGTTTCGTAAGATGCACCTCGGACACTACATCCATCACCGAGGTAATAAGCAGTTAGGCACTGTTTGTTGGCTTGCTTTTCCCAGCTGAGGATATTAGAAGATTAAACAGATTAGTAGTATGGTCTGCACTTAGCAGATGTAATATTTCTATGAATCTTTCTGGCAAGCTTTGAGTGGTATGAAAGCATCCTGTCATCTCCTCTGTGAGATGACAAATTCCTTCCACTTGGCCAGTGTTGCTGTTGTCTTGGCTGTGCCGCAAATTTGTAGTTGCCATAGTGTGTAACACAGAAATGTTGTGTAAGCTGAGACAACACATGTAAATGTGCTTGTGTTAGAGACAGCTTGTGGACATCTCCTACGTTTACAGAAACACTTTCTGGTTTCAAGCAAATGTTACAATATTATATATTCATTTAGCATTTCTGGTTTCAATCTAACATTACAACATTATATATTCATTTAGCTTTCTGGTTTCAAGCTAATGTTACAGTATTATATATTCATTTAGCATTTCTGGTTTCAATCTAACATTACAATATTATATATTCATTTAGCTTTCTGGTTTCAAGCAAATGTTACAGTATTATATATTCATTTAGCATTTCTGGTTTCAATCTAACATTATAATATATATTCATTTAGCATTTCTGGTTTCAATCTAACGTTACAATATTATATATTAATTTAGCATTTCTGGTTTCAAGCTAACGTTACAACATTATATATTCATTTAGCAATGCATACATTTCAGGGAATCTGTTTTCTGCCACAGAGTTTTGTAGCAAATGTACCAGTAGTTATTAGTTACTTGTTGCTATGCCATTAGTTACACTGATCATGAATAGTTGCTGACTGATGAACACAGCTTCCTAGATTCCCTGTACAAAGCCTTCTGGCACAGATTTCCATTCCAGTAGTTCTTGACAGCTATTAGATAGTTCTCATGTGTTTTATCAGCTTGTTAAGTTCATCACTGATACGCTCCCCCTCTGTGTGCTGTCAGCCAACTACACGCCAACAAATATCCCAGCCATACAAGCTCTGTAGTGTCTCAGATGTTCATAGATGATTCTCGTAGCCTTGCAGTTCCAATATGTTGCCAGCTAATTACGAGACTAGCGATTTGACGCCTTCCATCATTCTGGCCTGGTAAAGGTTCCTGGACATGATATTAAATCTTGTAGCAGTAGCGAGAGTGAATGTGTCAGTAGGATATGGTCATCATAAAGCATATGCTAATGGTGTTCCTGTATATGTGATACAATATATGATACGTGTAGAAGTGAGGCACTTCCCATTTCTTTGAAGTGTGCACTCCAGTTTTACCTGTCAGCGCCAGATTCTGTCAGCTGTGGCTTTTATTTTGTACAAGGGTGAGATATCTTCAGGGATAGCTGTTTCTATTGGTCTCACTTCATGTGTAATTATACCAAAAAAATAAACATTAAATATTGCTGTCACTTGTACTAGTGTGTCGTATTATAAAACAGTAGCACTTTGACAGCACAAGTAACTCACTTATTAGTTATCATCTTCAGTCAGCTCGGTTAAGTAAATTCATTCGTACAAATTAATGAAAAGACTAGGCAAATATTGCAAGGCAGATAAATAGATATTTTTGTTTAAATGACATGAGACAAGAAATCCCAGTTATCGTGTTATCAGGATCAAGATTATGTTTGATAAACGGTCACTAGAATGTTTGTAGAAAGTGTGATTTACTGTTTTTAGACACATGTGTAAATACAGAGACCTCCATAAAACCATTGTCTATACATGTACACCTGAGGTATGTTTACAGTGCTTAAAACAGTCAAATAAATTGAGTTTAATGTAAGAGTTTGTGTAAGATTCATGTGCAGCTCTTGTAGCTGCTGTGTTTACCTGCTATTTTCTCTGTGTCTTTGCTAACGGCAAAGGCAGTCATTTGCAAATTGGAAGTTTCCAATTAGACAGACACCTCTCCAGTGATTAAACATATGCCTTTGTCAAGGCCAACAACCCACCTCATGTTACTTGCACTAATTATGTATTGACTCTGTTCCACTGGAACTGTCTCTAGTCACGTCACACTGGCTGCCTCTTGCTACATGTATAAATAACATTTCCATTCAGTTATTAAGTAACATTTCCATCCAGTTATTAAGTAACATTTCCATGTAGTTATAAATAACGGTTCCATGTACAGTGTAGTTTAAATAATATTTCCATCCTATTATAGATAACATTTCTATATAGTATTAAATAGCATTTCCATCTAGTCATAAATAACATTTCTATCTAATAGTTTTATCTATCTATAAATAACACTTCCATCCAGTGATAAATAACACTATGTAGCATTCTGTATGAGATATTATGCTGGGTTTAAGCAGCACGGAAAAGATAAGCTAACACCAGAGATAAATGCATAGAAACATTGAACAGCAATGTTTTGTTAATTAATATAGACACATTTCTATTGTTTCTGTCATACCCACTAAAGATTTTCAGAATAAAGACAGGTTTGTAAAGAAAAGTAGCTTTGAATTGCCAGTAACAAATTCTTCTGTTGAACAGAGTAAATTAAGTGGCTGCTTTCTGCATAAATTATAGAATACTTTATGAAGGCAACTGCTGCATTGTTCTAATTAGACAATGTTTGCTGCCTTGAGGCTTGAGGTGTTTACTGATGAATGCTGAGACCTCCCCACCACTGCTCTAAATGGACCATTCTCATCCCATATTCACATTTGATTGGACCAGTCTATTTATAGTGGCATGGTAGTAGTGGTGAAGGCTGTGTGTGGCTGGAATGGCAGCAGCATAATGTGTGCTGGCCTCTGTATGGGAGCTGACAGCACAGCTTGAGAGATCTAGGAAGGTTTGGGACGGACTGTCCGAGGGATGATCCCATGTGGGAGACCCAGGAGTGGGAGAGAACTAGGGATCATAGTGGGATGTGGTAGCAGGGAATGCGCACGCTGTCAGTACCGTGGCCCACCACTGCCGGCGCCACCGGCGGACACGGCTCGAGTTCTCCGCCGCTATGATCGGACTCAACATCTCTCTGCAAGAACTGCTTCAACACTTTGAGCAGGTGAGTCTCACCTCTGGGATATATGGCTCAACATGGGAGATTTACCATGGAGAGGTGTATAGGTAGGACTCACCATGGGGGATATGTATAGGTAGGACTCACCATGGGGGAGATGTACATACCTGTAGGACTCACCATGGGAGATGTACATACCTGTAGGACTCACCATGGGAGATGTACATACCTGTAGGACTCACCATGGGAGATGTACATACCTGTATGACTCACCATGGGAGATTAACATACTTGTAGGACTCACCATGGGAGATGTACATACCTGTAGGACTCACCGTGGGAGATGTACATACCTGTAGGACTCACCATGGGAGATGTACATACCTCTAGGACTCACCATGGGTGGAGACAATGCTTAGATGTCCTTTAAACAAATGTGCATGTGTACCTGCACTTAGAGATGAACTTTGCGTACTGCAGTAAATTTTCTGTGAATCTGTCATGTTTTATTTATTGGCATCTACAACTTTCATTTGTGGTTAACAGTAGTCGACTCAGTCATGGCAACATGCTAAGGCAGCTTCAGCGTATATCTTGAAGCTTAGAATTGGTTCCTCTATATTATCTGGTTCATTTTTGTGTGTATATATATATATTTAGTTTTTGCATTAAAATTGTGACATTGCTTATCATCAAAGTCACAGTGCCATCATATCCTGGCATAGAACAATGTTGATAAAATCAGTGACATCATATCCTGGCATAGAACAATGTTGACAAAGTCACAGCTGCATCATATCCTGGCATAGAACAATGTGACAAAGTCACAGCACTATCATATCCTGGCATAGAACAATGTTGACAAAGTCACAGTGCCATCATATCCTGGCATACAACATTGTTGATAAAGTCACAGCGTCATCATATCCTGGCAAAGAACAATGTTGACAAAGTCACAGTGCCATCATATCCTGGCATACAACATTGTTGACAAAGTCACACTGGCATTATGTCCTGGCAGACAACAATGTTGACAAAATCACACTGGCATCCTATGTGCTGTATCTAGGATATCATAAAGGGAGGGGCCAGGCCTGGTCACTCACTAGTTCCCCCCCCATGCTGCCATGTAGCAACGCAACATAAAAATACAGAGAAAGTCAAACAAATTAAGCCAAAGGGGGCCATAGCCCAATGCCTTCCTACATACATTTAGTACTACAGAAATGTAGTACTACATACATGTAGTACTACATACATGTAGTACTACATACATATAGTACTACATACATGTAGTTCTACATACATGCAGTAGTGCATGCATGTAGTACTACATACATTGTTGACACTGGAAAGAACTACACAGTTGGAATAATGATTTGACTTGTGTGAGCTGACAAGCCGTCCTAGATAGCTTGTGTTCTCTCAAACAGAGTTGACAAGCCGTCCTAGATAGCTTGTGTTCTCTCAAACAGAGCTGACAGGCCGTCCTATATAGCTTGTGTTCTCTCAAACAGAGCTGACAGGCCGTCCTAGATAGCTTGTGTTCTCTCAAACAGAGCTGACAGGCCGTCCTAGATAGCTTGTGTTCTCTCAAACAGAGCTGACAGGCCGTCCTAGATAGCTTGTGTTCTCTCAAACAGAGCTGACAGGCCGTCCTAGATAGCTTGTGTTCTCTCAAACAGAGCTGACAGGCCGTCCTAGATAGCTTGTGTTCTCTCAAACAGAGCTGACAGGCCGTCCTAGATAGCTTGTGTTCTCTCAAACAGAGCTGACAGGCCGTCCTAGATAGCTTGTGTTCTCTCAAACAGAGCTGACAAGCCGTCCTAGATAGCTTGTGTTCTCTCAAACGGCTGACAGTGAAGTGGCAAGTAGAAAATCAATTGTTTGTCAGATGTAACACATGACAAGAGAACTTTGCTGACATTAACCCCCAGTGGCACAGTTGTATCATGGGCCAATGAAGCTTGCTTAAGATAATTGATTTGATTTTTTTGCCACAGCCTATCACTCGGCACCCGTTGAACTAAACTTGCTCTGCAAGAGGCAAGATCAGATTTTCAGATCATTTCATGGTGACAGGCTACTACTATATTTTACTTCCACAGTTATGATATGAATGCCAGTGTATTGGAGAGGAAATCCTGTTGGAGAATTATTGCCTTTGATGTTGAAATTGGGATATTTGAGGACCACTGTAAAGGTTGCATAGTGTATTAAGTTTCATTTGGCAGCAAGTAGACTCTGCGGAGATGCTTACAATTTTGCTATTTTAGTTCAAATCGACAGGGGTATATTCAAAGTTTACTTTCTAGAAAATGGATATTTTATAAGAATGTTATAAATGTTATGTCATGTAAATGTTAAAGGAACAAACAACCCGGCAGTTCTAACTGCTGCCATTTCATTAAAAAGGTGTATTCTCACATCATTTTTTTTACATTTTAATAAATATTGTATAGCTTAAAACTTGATCATAAGTCCTAGAATTACTCGACATCAGGCGCTGCCATTGTGGGCCAATTCTTGAGAATTACTCGACATCAGGCACTGCCATTGTGGCCCAATTCATGAGAATTACTCGACATCGGGCACTGCCATTGTGGGCCAATTCATGAGAATTACTCGACATCGGGCACTGCCATTGTGGCCCAATTCATGAGAATTACTTGACATCGGACAATGCCATTATGGCCCAATTCATCAGTATTACTCGACATCGGGCACTGCCATTGTGGCCCAATTCATGAGAATTACTCGACATCGGGCACTGCCATTGTGGCCCAATTCATGAGAATTACTTGACATCGTGGCCCAATTAATGAGTATGACGTCAGCTATCCACTTCCACCATGCACACCAAGCATTCATTGTATAAATTAATGCGGTAAATTAATAATCGGTCCTGTTTGTTGACTTTTTTACATTATATTTGCTGCACTTGCTAAGCCTAAGGCACCACGGCCTGGCCTGGGTTTGGTGCCGCTTTCAAAGACAGCAAATACAATTACAAGGTACAAATTCACAAAATGCTTAATTGGTATATACCTTGGTGTCGTCAAGACCTACAAACCTCGGTTCCGCTGAAATCTGTCTGAATACAGGGCGAAGAAAAAAGTTACGCTACCTAGCCTAGGTCAGGGCTAGCTAGGCCTCGTTGGCATAACCTTAGTTTTATGCAAAATGTATGACATATATATGCAAATTCGTATGTTAAATGTTTCGAGAATAGCACTTAAAAAATTGTTTACGCTATTTCGCCACCATATTTACGGAAAACTGGAGTTATGAATTTTGTAACTTCGAAAAACCAGGTCATGGGTTGAGGCGCCGGTTGTAATGGAAGCCTGATATGTAACGCACTCGGTGTCTAGACAGGCTCAATACACAAAGTACCTAAATAATTACTTCAAATGATCTAAAAATTTAATACAATGATGGATATAATATAGTAGACCATCTTGAATGAATTGATGTGGTTTGGAACCTTTTGTTTACTTGTTCCTTCAATAGGTAGGATTTAAAAAAATACTGTGCAGAATGATGTGTGATACAGAATGGATGTATCTGTTTTAGTGTTGCCAACTGTCATAAACTGCAATGAACTGTCACTATAAGTGAAATGTTGATCAAATCATGAAACATATCCCATGTTCTTTTATATCCATTGGGACATAAAACAATGTGCACCAGAACGGGACTTTCCAGTTGTTCCTTTTAAGCAGATGTTCCCAATATCAAGGATCTCTACAGCAAGAGATCACTGTAATTAATAGTGTGTTGCCCACTAATTCAGGAATAAGACATCAAGATGCTGCTCATGGCTGCCTTCACTACTGTAGTTTGGGCTATTCTTACACAGCATAGACGTAGTTGGCAATTTTCTGATTGATGATGGTTCATCATTATATAGGGTTTATGTAGGAAACTGGTGGTGATAAGCGGGCAAAGAATGCCTTCTGGTCATTCTTGCATGTTGACGTGAATGTATGAGTTTGTTCCATTTTCTTGGTTGCAATTAGAGCTGCCAAGTATTATTGAACAAATAGCAATAGATCTGCTTTTCATGATGTGAGGTGGTAGGTGAATCTCCTCACGCAGTAGTCGCAATGGGGCAGAGTGGAAGGGTGTTTCCACTCATGGCAGAAGACTTTCAATTTAGTGTATATTTACTAAATTCTGATGCATATTCTATGTGAAGTGGTGTTTTGGCAGTATATTTTCCATTCACGATGAGTAAATAAAGAAAAATTTTAACCTTGAAATTGGATTCTGTAAAAATTGAGGAAAATCCAGTAGATCTATAGCCAAGACAGTAAACTTAGCACCTCTCAGCATTCTGTATGTGGATAGGTATCCCTCCTTGATTTACTGTAATAGCTCATCATGGAGTTCACTGAGTCTTGTGAAAGATGACAGGCGCTGCACTGGCCACATTCCTGACACGAGCCAGTAATCCAGTTTCACCTGTGACTGCCTCCGAAGGAAAGTCTGTGCTGTGAGTTTCAGCCTGGACACGTCCACTGCCCATTATCACATGACCCACACAGTGGACAGCCTAATCATATTCATCCAGGCAGCCATGCTTGAAATGTCTGAATTTATGGATAGTATAAGGCATTGTGGTCATTGTCACCATGGTAACACGCTATCCCAATGCAGTGGAGCATCCCTTTGGTTCAGTGGACATCATGCCGGAAAGATGCTGCCAGTAATGGTTGTGATGATGACGATGGTTGTCTCTTTAATGCATTAGGTCTGTGCCATCTGGTCAGCTTGACCAGTTTTATGGTACTACTACAGAAGATGGACTCATTGGACAGCAGTAATGGGTTTTTAAGTCCAACAAATTGCTGGATAAATCTGGGGTACCTGCATTATAACCCCATGAAGTGGTGATAGGCCCTTGAATGGTTGTTGTTTTGATTTAGAAACAGTCATGAATACAGATTGTTCTGTATCTTCTCTGTGGCATGCAAGGTTGGTCTTAATGAAGCTTTCTCATCACTATACAAGGTCTTAAGAGCTTGATGCAGTGAGAAAGTTGGTGGTGAAAGACTAGCTTCATAACTGAATGTTGGCAAATTATTGTTTACCTGAACATAGACAGGCAGGTAGGTGAGACAATGGCTTTCTCTGGTTCAGCTGATTAGTGACATCAGTAAGATAGGTGAGACAATGGCTTTCTCTGGTTCAGCTGATTAATGACATCAGTAGATAGGAACATGAGCAAGTAATGCCAACAAACAAGCTGATCTGTACACTCTGCCACATATTGCTCTGGTTTCCCCTTGCTTCGTTCTGGCAATGGTCTCCTGGCTGAGAGACCAGCAGTAACACCTACGTACATCAGAACAGTGTGGACAGACATTATTCTAATGTAAACATCTACGTTGGACTGACTCTGTTTTTCAAAAGAGTAGTAATCTTTGTTCACCCAGTATAAAATGAGTCTTCCAAGCAGCTACCAGTTAGGTGTGTTTCAGTAGCCTTGGCATTGGTTCATATTCTTAGTGCAATATTTTGTACAAGACAGTTGTCCACTGTTGTGAATTCCTTGTTGTCTACTGTGATCAGCTTATTTGTTCTGTATATGGTGGATAGAAAACACAACGCTTACAACAGCGATGCCAGATCTGACATACTGGCCCCCACAAGGAACAGAAGAGGTCACTGGTCACAACCCCAGACTTGTAAAGGCCCCTGCCATTAGCCAGTCACAGAGGCAATCTGTTTACATTGAATTACAGTAAGCTCCTGTCTCAGCCAGAAGTAATGGCATATCTACAGACAATCTTGTCTTCATCTATTTAACCATTGCCAATGAAGGGAGGCACTGTTGTTATCTTGGCACATAATCCTTATCATGTTTCCTCAAGCTTGCAAAATCGCACATTAGAAAACACTGGAATTAAAAACAAATTTAAGTAGAGTGTATTGATGTCATGTTGATCATATTTACATTTAATATGAGCAGTATAAAAAGGTAGGATACTGCAAATGAGTATTCTAGTAATATAAATAAAATTATTGTTCTTACATTGCAGAAAAATACAGATGTGTTAAAATTTTTGAGAAAGCAAGACAGGATATGTCTGTTTGCCAACAACAAGCACTATTGCCAGTCTATGTATCAGTAGAATGTTTCTCCTTGGGGATAAAGCAATGAAAGTATTTGGCTGTGTTGTTCTACCTGCCTGTGAGGTAAAGGCAAGAAGCCGTCGGCTTGGTGTGAATGGACTGGCTTTGACCCACACATCGATCTGTTCTGTCCACTAAACACTTTCTCAGGGAGTTCATTAGAGAGTCACATTAGTCATTAGTGTTCTTGATTGATATCCTCCAGGTATAATATCATACATGTTAAGTCTCCTGCATTCGCCGGGAGACTCCTGGAAATCCACCAAATATCCCGATCTCCTGGAAAGGAGAACCAATCTCCTGGTTTTTCAATGAAACCAAAATAATTTTTTTTTCTATGTTATTTTCCGATCTCGGCCTAATTGGGTTTTATTTCTGGCTGACTCGAGTATGTTTTTCTGGGTCAACAGAAAGTTGTCAATACCGGTTCTGATTGGCCTTTTTTTGTAATGTGCTCGGGCTTGAAACGTAATCACAACGTATTTCTTGCGCTCAGTCTCGACAAACGTGTCTGGGCTGGCCACCTTATACCGTTTTCAATTGCCTGTTTTTCCCCACGTATTCTGTGCACCAATTGTTATAAAGCGTCTGATTCGATTTTTGTTGCACGGAAACAATAGTATGGCGAAGCGCGGGTCTAATTCGCCATGCGCTAGTTCAGCGAAGAAGAAGAAATATGCTGCAAAATACAAACCGGAATAGGCGACTGACTTGCAGTTTATATGCCACAGTGACAAGGGACCGATGTTTGTATACTGTAGAGTGTGCAATACGCACATAAATGTAGCGCGCGGTTTGCCATGCAAGTTCAGCCAGTCACTCTACATTGCAGAAAGCCACATCATCGCCCACAGCAACGCCGACAGCAAGCGTGTGTTCTCGATGTATCGAAAGATCAACACTGACTCAGTAAACATTGCCATCATGACTGTCACGTATAAACTACCACGTAATCCCGTCCTGGGAACAGGCATTTTTGGTAGTATATATAAAAGTGGCGCCACGCGGCACCAAGACTATTAACATGACCGGTTATTATTTCAATGTAGAATGACCGTTCAGTTACATGTTGAGAGTCGATGTGTTTGATTAAAAATACAATGAATTCTCCCTATTGACATCGCTTCGGCTATGGTTTGGCAACATTTCTTGCAATATCAAACGTCACAAACACACGATTTATGGTTAACATATAGCCAGGACAACACTTCTGAAATGTTTATTAACATTCCGTTTATTTTTGCTGGGTCTAAAATATTGCAGCTCCATAAATATTTAGAGTCGCCATGCGGGCTACTGTTGTCAAAAATTTAAGTCAGGGCCCGAAGCCATTTTTGGACGCCATTGGCGACCAGGCAACCGCTTAATCTCACACCTGACATTTGAATGTCAACAGTGGAACTAATTTAGACCAGTTGTAGCAGTATTGGCACCTTGTGCAATGCAGGAACGTGGAAGCATTCTTGATGTCCAAGATCATGAGCACAGTGACAGGCAGGTCTGTATTCATCTCTCCAGCTTCCCTGGATCTCTGCATCTCCTTGAGCTAATGAGAATAGTTGTAGGTGCTAATGTCTCTCTTACTAAGCTTATTATTTACTGCAAACTCCCAGGGCATGAAAGGAGATACTGACGTATACTTGTAGCAAGCTATTACTTTCACAGGAACCATGCACTGCTTCCGTCTTCTAATTGCTTGTGTTTCTAGAATACCCTGGATAAACCGGTTATTTTTCTGCTGCTTACATGAATGGTCAAATTAAACAGGATAATCCAGTCAAGTATACAAGCACTAGGATCACATGAATAGCTGTACACATGCATGGATTAATTTTTTATTAAGTGACCTGTAAACAAAGGATCAGTTATGTATAAATAATGAGTTGTTTTTTGACCGGGTGATATCACCTACCTAAACTTGTAATGATTAAATTAACAATCGTGATGTTGTAATGGTGAAATATGTTGCTCACTGGGGACTTGTGGCAATCAGCTTGCACTGTAATTGAATTTTTACCATAACCGCTGCGTGCCATATTTCCCAGTTCAGTGGTTCATTCACCAACATTTCACTGTTTCTGAGTGAAGTTATGTCCAGCAATGATAGCATAACTGCATCCAAAACAGTATCAATGACAGCATGACTGCATCCAAAACAGCATCCTCGACAGCATGACTGCATCCAAAACAGCATCCATGACTGCATCCAAAACAACATCAATGACAGAATGACTGCCTCTCATCAGACCAATGGAATGTGGCTAAATGTTGCATTTTATGATAATGTCATCTGCATGCCTGCCTCAAAGTTGCCTTAAATCTCCATAAAACATACCAATTTCCTGTTCTGTGATCATCATTTACCAGCCTGCCACTACCACAATTCATGCAGCTTAGAATTCAGCTAGTGTATGTAATGTGAGCTCAAGTTGTCATAAAAACCCATAGAATGATAATGAAATGGTGGCCACAATAGCTTATTGCTGAACTTAAGTAATTAATTTGCATTTGCAAATTATGCATGGATCTGCAAACTCTGCTAATTTAATAATTGCCAGGCATCAAGTAATTGAATTGTGACATTATTGCAGTATTTCATGGAGAAAATATCAGATTTGTAGTTGTAAAGATAATGCATGAAGATTTAATGTTGGAACTGGTGAAACCTTTGATGGTTCAGTCTGTGTGTAGATTGGCTGATTGAAGATCAAACACATGAAGACTAGTGCAGAACAATGTTCGGTTCTCACAACAAATTCCCTGCACAGAGACTGCACAGTCCTGAACTGATTCATTACGGTCAATGCCAGCAGCGTTCTCTCTGGACTAATACAACAAGTCCGGTCATAATCAGTCTATTGAACCTTGCATTTCTCCCTAAATCACCAAAGTTAACTCTATGATTACAGCCACTTCCTGCTCTATCTTGGGTAATTTTCCACAAGATGACCACCACCTGGTCATCAAGTGGCAAATGGACCAGACCTTGATTGAGTTGCTGGTTTCTCTCCACACAGCTTGTAAACGTGACTTGGAATTCTTTCACAAAGTATTTGCCATAATTTTGTGCAGTTTGGAAGCTGAGTTTTCTACATTAAAATGTGCTGATTTTTAGATGGATCTCAAGTCTCAAGTAGTTATACTCCAAACAGCCCAATATTGAGCTAACGCAGGAGTTTGGACCAACGGCTTTTAGTGTCTCTTCCGAAAGACACGGGCAAAGTGGGGTGAACGAAATTGCCCAAGCTTCGAAACGGCGGAGGTGGAATCGAACCACCGTCCTCTCGATCGACAGGCGGGTGCTCTAACCATTAGACCACCGCTCCCCAATCAATCATTGTGTCATCTACTGGGATCTATTCTTTGAACATCACCCGAAAACTTGTGTACAGCTGTATATGTTTAATCCTTTACAGCGAAGCATTACGTAGATTTGCTGAATCTTGTTTTAGGAGGGTGTTCATCCCAAGTGAGGATAGCTGCAAAACTGAAAAAGTTGCATGTTCTATTTTGCTGTTGTTGTAGACAGCTGGTAATAGTGGTCTGAACCCACACTCTGTGGCTCTTGAAGCCTAGTCTTTGGGTGCATGTGATTTCTGTGGTCATTTATAACCTGGGCCAGTCACTGTGCATTGTAATGATAATTACCTCCAGAACTGGCCATTTATACAGGACTCTCCTACAACATGTGGCAGCCTAATGGGAATAGAATTAATGGAAATAGCTTGTCTCTCTATCAGCTCAATGAATATCAAAATTGCACAATTATTGGTCCTTTTCCACACAATTCTGGGGTTCTGTAAATGATATTCTGAAGGACTAGAGTCACTGGACTCCAGTTGTAAGAGATCTGATGATGTAGCTAAAGAAATGCAAATGTTGATGATTTATTGGGGCATGTGTTGCACAGGGTCTTTAGAGCCACCCTCCTAGACTAATGTCCTGCATGTGTTGTGTCATGCCAAGTGATTCTGCCCCTCACAGCAGTAAGTCTAGGCTTAGTAGTAGCTGATTCCCCTGTATTACTCAGAAAGTTTGGTGAATACAGTCGATAATGTTCTGCATTTTACTTGTAAACAACCAAGTGGTAGTGGTAACTTTATATTAACATAGTATTCTCTATTTTTAAATTGCGTTTGTGCCTCTTTATTTATTGCTAATTTTATTTATTCATTTATTTATATGCAATTTATTGTTATTTTATTGTATTTCATGTTTTATACATTTTCTTTTTAATATACTTGTATGTCTATGGTTGCAATTCAAAATCAACTTATTGCTATTGAGTCTGTGCCATAAACAAAAAGTTGAAGCTAAGAATCAACACTGATTCAACAGTGTGACTGTTATTCTGTCATTCTGTGTGGTCTGTTTACTTCTAGACAGTGTACGCGACCTTTGTAAAAAGTGAAATTAGACATACATTAGGCTTTTTGACATGTCTAACTAGAAGATTTTTTTAAGATTCGCCCATTTATCCATTTGGGGATTTGAAGATGTGTTTGTTTTCTTTGCCTAATGATGTTCGATGGAGCTACGGAGACAGTTATCATACTCCAGTGACAAATACGGGTTCAGTGCGAAAGGTTTATGAAATTTCTCCCGATGATTCTTTTGTAAACACTGGAACCTATACGCACACATTTCGAAAGGTCATTAATGTGTTTTATCATGCAAGATTCCAGGAGTGTGTGTCAGTGAATGTTTCCTGGATGCCAGCGCAATTGACGGAGGGGGTTGGTGTGGTGGGCGTATATAGGACGGCTGGATGAGGAGTAGAATCTGAAGCTTCCTGCTACTGACACTGCATGCTTGTCTCAATACCCGATGTTGATATAAACAGTGGCTGAGAGGTATCATCATGTCAGCCAGTAGAGGCGTAGCATGGTGTTGGTTAGCAATCAAATATCTCATTACTCCACACTGTACATGCATTCATGTGTAGGCACACATTACCATTCATTCATGTGTAGGCACACATTACCATTCATTCATGTGTAGGCACACATTACCATTCATTCATGTGTAGGCACACATTACCATTCATTCATGTGTAGGCACACATTACCATTCATTCATGTGTAGGCACACATTACCATGCATTCGTGTATATTCACACATCTGAATGTGCATACGCATGTGTGCATGTCCACAAATTATGTCATCAATTAGAGGCCCAGCAGTTGATAACAAGGTGTCTGATACAGACTGGGTTCTCTTCTGTTGTGTGGAAATCTTATCAGTTCTATCTATGTCCTTGGTGATAACTTTTGTAATTTACTGTCATCGCATATGTTATTGACACATGGACGCAGACACACACACATGCACGGACGCAAACACACACACATGCACGCACGCACACACACACGCATGCACACACACACACACACGCACTGATCATGCATGTCACCACTACACACTGGGAGACAGCCCTAGTGAAACTATCCAGTATATTTGTATATTTACATTCACTGCCTTCTCCTGCAAGAAACCCTACACAGCTTTGATCATCTACCTATGATCTATGTTTTGTTCCCACAGTTGAAACAAATGTTGGAACTAGAGCTTTCTCGGCTGCTGCACCAACTCTTTGGAATTCACTCCCTGTTAGTAGTGGGTCAGTAGGAAACAATATCATTTTATCGTCATCTGAAGACTTATCTTTTTAACCATGTTTTCGCCTTTTTTAGTTTTGGTGTGTCTCAGGATTTAGATGCAAAACAAGTTTTCACATTATTTAAGTAACACATCTGTGAACTGACCATCTGTGGTCATCATTCCTTGCCCAGGTACCATCATCTCTAGTGCCTTCACAGACAGTCTGTAGATCTAATGATGATTCAAACATACCAGTCTCCCTGATGCATCTCAAACAGAAGTGTGTGGATGCCCACGTCAGTTCTGTGTTGACCTATCCACCTCTAGGTGGGTGGGTAAGGGTTGAACCAGCTCGGATCTGACAGGTCAACTCAGACAGCCACAAGTGCTTCCTCCTGGTGGGTTTGATGGTCCCTCTTCAATTCAGTGGTTTCACTTATCTTCTTTCAGACTCATTATGTTTGTACACATTTATTATTTAGTTTTTGTTGAAATCATCGGATTTGGCAAAAAAAACTTTTGCAAAAGTGGTCCAGTTCTATATACTATGACCTATTAAAGGCTATTCGCACTGTCGCAAGTTGCTCTGATCTAATGATTATTTGTCAATTCTTTCAATGATTTTAAACAAAAGTACGCAATCTTTTATTAAATTGACTGCATATTGCTTAAAAAACTATTCATACTACAAATTTGAATGTCACTTAACCTGATTCACGATGAACTAAATCAGTTGAGGGAGTTTTTAATGCATGTTAGTGTCCACCATAGTGACATGATAAACCATGTCACTTCCATTTCCAGCATGTGAATAAAACGTACAAAGATGTAGAACCAGGGAATAATAATGTGTGGTCTTATATATCGCAGGTATCCACCTAGACAAGGTGCTCAAGACACTTACTCCATTATCAGAGGTATTCACCTAGACAAGGTGCTCAAGACACTTACTCCATTATCAGAGGTATCCACCTAGACGAGGTGCTCAAGACACTTACTCCATTATCAGAGGTATTCACCTAGACAAGGTGCTCAAGACACTCCATTATCAGAGGTATTCACCTAGACAAGGTGCTCAAGACACTTACTCCATTATCAGAGGTATTCACCTAGACAAGGTGCTCAAGACACTTACTCCATTATCAGAGGTATTCACCTAGACAAGGTGCTCAAGACACTCCATTATCAGAGGTATTCACCTAGACAAGGTGCTCAAGACACTTACTCCATTATCAGAGGTATTCACCTAGACGAGGTGCTCAAGACACTTACTCCATTATCAGAGGTATTCACCTAGACGAGGTGCTCAAGACACTCCATTATCAGAGGTATTCACCTAGACAAGGTGCTCAAGACACTTACTCCATTATCAGAGGTATTCACCTAGACAAGGTGCTCAAGACACTCCATTATCAGAGGTATTCACCTAGACAAGGTGCTCAAGACACTTACTCCATTATCAGAGGTATTCATCTAGACAAGGTGCTCAAGACACTCCATTATCAGAGGTATTCACCTAGACAAGGTGCTCAAGACACTTACTCCATTATCAGAGGTATTCACCTAGACAAGGTGCTCAAGACACTCCATTATCAGAGGTATTCACCTAGACAAGGTGCTCAAGACACTTACTCCATTATCAGAGGTACCCACCACCAATGGTTGTTAGTGTCTCTTCGACACAGGCAAAGTGGGGTGAATGAAATTGACCAAGTTTCAAACCAGTGAAGTCGATTGACTCAGGCACTCTAACCACTGAGCTGCCACATCCCAGTCCACACAAGTAGGAGATGCCTAGCTCTTGTTTGTGCAGTGAGAAACTGTTGTGATTTAATATTGCAAGTCTGGTATGAGTGTGTGTGCATGCAGCCAGTGTGCAGTGGTTGGGCTGGCTGTCATGGATGGCTTGGGGATGAGGTCTGTAGGGAGATGGAGCCTGGCACAGTGACACAGACATGGAGTTCATTACCTCCCCTCCCACACACGGCCAGTCTTCAAGGGCTTTCAATTACAATTAGTCAGTCCACCTACAGATGGAAATATAGCTGTACTCTTTAAAGCTGACCTGTTTTATGGAATTTATTTTAGCAGTAACACAATGTAATAAATATGTCAAGAGGAAGTCGCCTGTAGAACTGTTGACAGCCAAGAGAAAACATGCTATTTGTTTTTGTTGTAATCACTGCTTGAGATACCTGGCCAGGGGGCATCATTTGGCAGCAGTGCCTGGTGATGGAGATACAGCGCCTGAGGTGATCATTACAAGGTCAATTGGACAAGTTCCTGAATCCACTGAGATGTTGTAAGGACACAAACTTAGATACAAATGCACTGTGTTAATTGCACTGGCAGCTAGCTTCCATGGTTGAAATTAGTTCAGCAATGGGTTGCTGGTAATTCTGGTCATAATAAAAAGACTTATGAACAAGAAGACCAAGTGTCTGACAATGGATTCCTACTAAGTGGTATGTCTTCTGTGTTTTTTGTTAGGAAAAAGAGTAGGACAACTGCCATCTACCCACAGGATATAGTGGTGTAAACAGAGCTGTTCTGAAGTCTCGTTTTCTTGCTATGGTTGTAGATATGTAGAAGGCTGAGGTGACTGTCTCTTCCTGTGTACAGTATACTGGACTAGACTGTCAAGAACCAGGTTTCTGTGAAGTATGCTCTGTGTATGTACAAATAGTATACATCAGTCTGTGCCTTTCATCCCAGTCTAAGTGGATAACTGGACAATGGAGCCAGGCTTGACCAGTTGGTTTGTTTGACTACAAGTCTTTCACTCTATTCTTTCACTGTGGGTCTGTACTGGGGCTTACTCGTGGCACTGACTGAAGTCCCAGTGACCAGAGCACATCCAGTACATCACAACTGTCAGTTGATATGTGGACGACTGTCCAAGCAGATGTCCACTTGATGTGATAAACAAATGACCACTGTATGCCAGGACAGGAAGAATATGTCACTTTCCATATAAAAATAGTTGGATGTCCTAATTGGGTTTGGTAAAATACACATTGGGGGACACGATAGCATACCGGTTAGAAGGCCGGACTCTCAATCGAGAGAACCCGGTTACAAATCCCACACGGTCGCTTCGAACCTTTGGCAAGTTTGATCACCCCACATTTGTACACAGTTCACTCAGCTGTATAAATGAGTACCTGGCAATACAAACAGTGAATGAATAGCCTTCGTGCAGCAATTGCAGCGTGGCTGAATACTTCCCAGAGAAGTTGAGATGGCCTTGGAATGAACAGGTCTGCCAGGGGTGAAGTGTTAAGTGCCTTGAGCGGTCCTACTGACTGGATACAGCGGTATATAAGAACTTACCTTTTCACATTCACAACTGTACAAGAACTCTACTGGCTGTGTTGAGGACAAGAGAACAGTGGAATAATAACAACTTACACAACATATTTTAACAGTACATGTTATGCTACTACAGTTAGTGATGTTGTTTCATACACAACCTTACACAATACTTCATCAACAATGCGTGTCCATTGTATATTAAATGTAATACTTAGAGTACTTTTGTGCTGCTAAATTGTGTAATTTAGTGTGTTCCTGCACTTTTCGTGTTTCAAATACTCTAGTGTTATGAAAGAGTATGGTCTGTATCTATGTTGTCAAATAATAGTCTATATCTTTGCCTTCCTCTACACGTCTTAAACAGTCAAGGAGCCCTGGGTGAGCTGCCAGAGAACTCTGATTGTCCATATTGCTGACACTTATCATCTGAAGACAAACATATTGGCTTCTGTCAGCCACAGCCCACACTCAAGTAGCGGACGGGCGGCATGGTGATGCAGGTTCTCAAGCCTGGAGATATTGATGGTGTGGGGTTGCACACAATGGCTTAGTAGGGTCAGCTTCGATGTAAATGTCAGGTCAGACTGCTGTACTTCCATGATCATCATATACTAATTAAGTGTCAGTTATGTAGAAGATCATAATAATTATATACTGTGAAAGTGTGGTAGTTGCACAGAGTTAGACTACTCTCCTTAATCAGTCAGACATTCAGTGGCTACTTAGCCAGAGGATGATAAGGAACTGTGGGTGTGTGAGGAAGTCTCCTGGTTTGCTGGATAGCATATTATTGATACTACTGGTTAAAGAAATTGTACTGGAGGGGCCATTGCGATTGAGATATTGTGTTGATGAAACTTAGAACCCAAGCCAGGTTGTGTCTTAAACTGAGATATATTAGTGTCTTTCACTGTATTACAGCGCAGAGAGCTAACTAAAGTTCACTACAATAGAACCTTGTTGATCCGGACACATTGATCCCCAATGTATGTGTCTGCATTAATGAGTCTTCCGGATAAATGAATCGTGCAATTAATGGGGCATATTAGCATTTGGAAATTCTCTTCCTGTGAAACGATGTGCAGATGGCGAGGTTTCCGGAGTCTGGATTGATAAGGTTCCTCTGTATCACAAATGTTCCTCTCGACAATGGATATGAAAGTCAAATGTTACTTAGAGGCAGTACAAGTCTAATAGATTCAAAGCTCTCAAGAGTGTTGATGGAGCAACACGAGTGCCTGTAGTTGCCTCTAGAAAGTCTCCGTAAAGACATGATCTGCCACTTCTAAGTGATCGTTGCCATTAGTGTGAATGACTGGTCCACAAAGACCTCCAGTGTGCAGGTTATTACCTGAGCTCCGGCAGTCACAGTTCTCCACGGTGCACAGTGTAAAACACAACGGCGGCATAACATTTGCACCGAATGTCCACAATCCATCATTGCACCCTCACAAATTGCCCATTAGCAACACATATTCATATGCTAAACCTGTGCTATCCTCAGCGGATTTGCATCTCTCTTTAATACCTGCTTGCCATTATTGTGTATTATTTTTTATGATGTTGGAACACACTTGTCGTTTTATGCAATAATCAGTACCCCCTGGTGTGTCGTGCAGGACCTACAGTGTGAGATTGAGGCTCATCAACATGCGTTTGAGTCGCTCAACACGACGGGCCGTCAGATGGTGCGTAACGCAGAGACGAAGGAGGAAGGGCCCGTGCTGCAGCAGCGACTTGACGACATGAACCAGCGCTGGGTGCGACTCAAGACAAAATCCGTTGAAATCAGGTTTGTTCACAGAAAACATGATAGTAATTATTATTTATAAAAATTATGCCTAATGTATAAAGTTTTTCTCAAACACAACCTGATGTTGTGATTATTAATAATTATTATAATAATACAGTCATATAGCCATGTTAGTTGATTTACTCTTATAGGCGAGTAAAATTTAATTTGTGAACATTTAAATAAAATTTGTGAAAATTAGCATATGAATATGTGTTGCTAATGATCTTATAGCATTTTTTTTATGCTTTTAGCTCTTTGGCAAAACTTTTCAGTTTTGGGGTATGCTGATGCATTTCCTTTTGCAGAGTGTTACATATCCTGGTTCTTTATGAAGTTTAGGGCTCAGACCATCCTAATATATTGCTCATGGTAGATCCACTCAGACCAAATGTACTATGGAGTTGAACTGTCTCAGTTGCTACATTAATCCTAGGGACCATTTCTAAGCCATGTGTCACATGGGTGTCTTGTAGTCCATTGCTGAGCTATGTGTCACATGGGTGTCTTGTGGACCATTGCTGAGCCATGTGTCACATGGGTGTCTTGTGGTCCATTGCTGAGCCATGTGTCACATGGGTGTCTTGTGGACCATTGCTGAGCCATGTGTCACATGGGTGTCTTGTGGTCCATTGCTGAGCCATGTGTCATATGGGTGTCTTGAGGAACATTGCTAAGCCAATATACTCAGTATACAAGTTTTGGAGCATTTGTAACAGCTTGCAGTATGTAAGACGACAAGTAACGAGGTGTGTTTTATTGGTAACCTTGCACTAGTCTGCAGCAGCCTGTACGTTACATTTGTAAGGATGACACTGTAAGACTCGCATGGCATAAACTTGTATACTAAATACAGATAATAAATGTGTTATTCTCACCATTGTAAATCCCAGAATACATAGCACACTCCATGTGTAAACTGATCTGCTGAAGGTAAATGGGTTATGGTCAGGCCGTTATTAGGTGTGAATTTTATCTCTCTTAATCCCCCAGGCTATGGACAGTGGTTTTCTCCTGTCACCACCATCATATATGTGATGTATTAAGCTTAACTGTGACATTGTTACAGCCTGCAGCCAACAGAATGCAGCACTTAATTAATCGCCACTAATTCTATTGAACCACAGCACATGTTATGCAACCTGTTTCAACACATGTTAGAAGATTACAGCTGCAATGTCTGCTTGTCATGTACTGTTCATGCAGAATCAATACATCATGGATGCTGTCATTGCAACTCCAGCAGTTTTCTAGCATAATATAGAAACACATCATCGGATTCCAGGCAATTTATTATTTAATTCGAGAAAGCAGGATGTCTTGTGAAGCCAAGAGTTGCTGCCTGGTGATGGTCAAAATGTAATCACTGCTGACCAGTCTGTCCAGTCTCTCAAACTTGACCTCCCTCACAGTGTCCTTCCAGTTTTCTCTGGTCTTCTGAAATAGACATGTTTCGTATCGTGTTTTGTTGGTCTCTACATTGTTCCTGCAGTCCGGGGGGAGGCTGGTATCGATACTGGTCCTCATTTCTTTTCTCTTTCCCTTCACACAATCTTCCCATCTCATTTGGTCTTCAGTAGTAACCTCCAAACTGTTTATGTGGTTGTGTCCAGTTAATGACTGGACAGAGAATGATCTCAAGTGGTGTGAGAAAATGCTGTCAATTATTGATAAATGGCTCTATAAACCTTGACATTACAAATTAGAAGCAGTGGAAACACCTAAGCTATGCTATTAGTTACTTTGTAGCGGCTGCTTCACTGGATTATGATATGGAAACAGCGGAAAGATCCCATGCATCTACTTGGGATCATTCTGCTGTTTTAACATCAAAATCTTGCCAAGAAGCCACTAATAATTAACTGATAGATCTGGTGTGATAATTGATGTGGAAGAAGTTCAGAATTGATTTGGTTCAAGATAAAATATTCAGATGTGCTACACTTTGATAGGATAATAAAACATTATTAATATAAATTCAGAAATTGCATGCCAAATTATGTGTATACCAGTGAATCATATATCCATCTTATCATTGAAACTAATGGTAAAATAAATAGCAGTTTGCTCCCATATTCTACATAATATAGTGTTACTGTTTTAAGAGTTACCATAGTTTAGGTTATATTTGAACCAGGAATTAACAGTATAATTATATCGTTGGATATTGTTCCGGCTGCTGTACAATGGATATAATTACAATGGGTAATTGTAAAACTCTCTGTAATTACTAAAGTAATAAAAAATGTGCTTGTTTAGATCACTATTATAACATGTAGATGGAAATATATTTCTGTGTTGTATGACATTAGTAGCAGATATGTTACATCAAGAAACATGACTTGTCAAATGGATGCTGACATTTCTAGTGATAGTTATTGCAGCACTGAGCCACTGAATCAGGTGTCAAGTGGCACTGATTTTCATTTCCATGTCCTGCATGTTGACCTTTCTGAAAGCCACAGTCTGACCAACCAATAATACCAAGTGATTATTAGAGGTCAGTCAGTTGTCACATTTTGTTTTTGGATGGTGCATTATTGAGAATTATGGGATTGAACAGTGGCTAAGTAGTGTTAATGCTGGAAATGCTAGCCCATTGATATGATCGATTGAATGCAAATGATATTGAGTTGGTGCTTCAGTAGGTCATGGGGAGTGACCAACGTTCAGTGAAATTATGGCTTCGTCAAAGTATGCATTAATTGTATCTGGCTTTGTTCAGTGAAAACTGACAATTGGTCTGTACATTTGTGCATAGATCATACAAAGGTAGGTGACGTCGGATAACTTTGTGACATCTATAGGTTTGTACAAAGATACGTAACTTCTATAGCGTTGTAGAAATTAAGACAGTTGGCATCTGTAGGGTTGTAGAAATTAAGATATTTGACATGTATAGGTTTGTACAAATTAAGATAGGTAACAATGGTCCATGACAGGTTTGTACAAATTAAGATAGGTAACAATGGTCCATGACAGGTTTGTACAAATTAAGATAGGTAACAATGGTCCATGACAGGTTTGTACAAATTAAGATAGGTAACAATGGTCCATGACAGGTTTGTACAATGATCGTACGAAGATAGGTGCCATCAATAGGTTTGTGAAGAGATCAGATATGTGACATCAACAGGTTTGTGTACAAATTATAGGTGTTATCAATGGGTATGTGCAAAGATAATACAAAGATAGGTGATATCAATTGGTGCAAAGGTAACTCCATGACAAATAGAAGCAGAACTGGGCAGGTATTACTGTTTCATACAGCATTCAGTATTTCATCCACTGTACAAGTTGCAATAGTAATAACACTACCAGGGAGCAGTTAGTTGATTTACACTACCAGGGAGCAGTTAGTTGATTTACACTACCAGGGAGCAGTTAGTTGATTTACACTACCAGGGAGCAGTTAGTTGATTTACACTACCAGGGAGCAGTTAGTTGATTTACACATGGCTTTCTCCATTGGTTTCTTTAATAATTCAGAGCCAAATTATAATTATAGCTCAGTTTTATAGGGTTAGTGTCCAATGTGTTATTTGTTCATCCTTCCACAGTAACTCTGAATATGTGGCTGATAAATCATAAACCCTGACTGCTGGCTGGTATTTAATTATGCATTCTACACCAATTTTTCAATAAAAAAATAAAAACTAACTTCTATATGTGATCTTAATATCTTTGTGATCTGGGTAGACACCACTAAAAATTAATCTCAGTGCAGCTGTTGTCAGGTCTGAGTGTCGATTTACGACCAGTGAGAAGAGAACTTATAGAATTACCCATTCACATTGCTGTTAAATGTACATACTATTTTTAGGACAGTTATTAATCTGTGTTGGCATGCATGCAACATGTGGCCACTGTTGGACGTTAATCAAATTCAGAATGTTCTTTCTCTAGTACTGCTCTAGTTTCAAGTTACTTTATTGGAAAATCAGTTTGACATTAAATATCTCATCTGAGGCCATTTTTTAAAAGTTCATTTCATGTTAAAGGGTAGTCTTTTTAAGGGATGCTTAAAAACAAAATAATGCTCTAATATCTTTCATGTGGTTTTGTGTTCTTGTCACTGTCAGCATTTCATTTCTACCCTAGTTTTGCCATCCATTTTATCATTGTTTTGCTATCCATTGTAGCATAGTTTTGCTATCCATTGTAGCATAGTTTTGTCATCCATTCTAGTTTGGTTTACACCAGCCATGGTTGTCTCAAGCAGAACTCACAATTTATCAGTTACCTCCGTGTCAGTCTACCTGCCTGTAGAACTACCTGCCTCTTGTTCCTTGTAACCTATGACACGCTGCATCATGCCCAGACAATCTATGTGCCTGCTTCTTACACAACCTGAGATTAAGCAGGAGTGACTAGATGGGGCCTTCCTCTGACCAGCTGTTATTAGAGACACAATGTGCACTGTTCGCACTGACAGAGGTTCACTTGATGTGTAACATTACAGCCTGGTGGTGTTACACAGAGCACTACAGAAACAATGCAGCAATAGCTATGGATTGTGAAATAAATCTGCAATTAAATTCGTTTATTATGGTAACGTGAAGATATGTGATAGGATCTGTTCTCCCTTGTTGCTTCCTTTATAAAAGAATGAGGCTAGTTTGTGTACTGCTGCTCCGCTGTTATCCCTTTCCACTTCTCCCTATCGGCAGCCTTCTCCTCCACTTGTCATCTTCATCAGCCTTTTTTACATCCCTGTTTACACAGTCCTCCCATCTTAGTGGCCGTCTCACCATTTTCCTATGGCCTGGCTGTTTCATCTGTCTGCTCTCTGGTCTGTTTTAATTTCAAAAAGTAAACATCATGCCACTTCTCTTTAAGACAGGATTGAATGATGGGAGACTGGCACAGGAAGTGTAGTGGTCTTGCTCCAGTGTAGTGGCTGGATGAGGTGTCAGTCTCTGGAGTCAAGAGTGATGGAGCAGGTGCGGTAAGTGGTTGGGCAGCCAATTGACTGGAGATGCAGCAACATGATGTATATTGATGACACATTTGAGGTTAACTCAGTGGAAATATTGCTACTGAAGATGCGATGTTGACAGGCATATGTCGACCACGAAACCAGAGATCTTTTACAATTCATTATACCCATCAAGGAAGAAAGGATTTTGTAGTCAGTGTAAGGAAACTGAGGTTGGCAGATAGGAATGGGCAGAGAAAATGGCAGAGCGAAATATTTAGGTTCAGTCTGATGCAGAGGACATGACGTAGCAAGAAGGCTTGGTTGAAGAATGGCTGGGATGTTGGGTTACACCGATTGAGCAGAGTTGGAGACAGTGGAGAAATTCTCCAGAATTGTAAAATGAAACAAACAGAAGTGACTAGGACCCTCTATTACACGAGGAACAGGCAGGGAAACGTTCTGAGATGATTTCTCACAAACATTTTAGTCAACTCATGCAATAGAATGAGTGAGGTGAATCCGTGTAGGTGCAAGACTATGGAAGCTTTGCAGGTTCAGTTGTGGGTGTAAGAGAAATGTGAGCAGCTACAAAACAGGTTGAACAGTGCCAAGGGTGATATGTGAAGGATAAGATTAGGAGGACATTAGAAAGTTATAGGGAGTATCAGTGATAAGGAAGGGGAAGACAAGTTGGTGTGGCTGTGGGAGGTCTGGTGGAGAAAGAAGCATTGTTGGGCACGGAGGAAAGTTAGGAGCATGCCACAGGTACGAGAGAAACGGGATTGAAAGGGAAGGAGAGGGAGGAGGGTGGTGGAGAGGGACAAGAGTGGTGGAGAGGGAATAGGTTGGTGGGGAAGGAAGGAGAGGGAGGAGTGTGGTGGAGAGGGAATGAGAGGGAGGAAGGTGGTGGAGAGGAAAAAAGAGTGAGGAGGGTGGTGGAGAGGGAAGAAGAGGGAGGAGGGTGGTGGAGAGGAAAAAAGAGTGAGGAGGGTGGTGGAGAGGGAATGAGAGGGAAGAGGATGGTGGAGAGGGAAGAAGAGGGAGGAGGGTGGTAGAGAGGGAAGAAGAGGGAAGAGGGTGGTGGAGAGGGAAGAAGAGAGGGAGGAGGGTGGTGGAGAGGGAGAAAGGTGGTGGAGAGGGGCATGATGCTTATACTCACCAAGCAGCAAGCATGCACACACGCATGCGCGTGCACGCCCACACACACGAATGCCCAGTCATAATGCCCAGCTTTGTGTGAAGAGAAGTGGTTTAGAGGAGTACCAATATAGGATCAATTTAGTGTCCGTGACAGTCATAGACACTCCACTTGGTCAGTGGTCAGTCCTGCTAATGTACCTGGACACAAGTGACCACTGAGGGACAGGAGCAGCTGTCCAGTTGGGATCCACTTAACCCTGTGGACATTAATCGTAATAATAGAACAATTGTTCTGCTTATTGTGATGAATTGATCTGCTGAAAGGATTTGTTAACCTGTATATGCTGTTGTCAAATCATCTAGAAATCTCAAGTTATGAAGTCATTCACACATGCTGGTTGTGTTCAATAGATCTGTATGTTTGATGAGCTTCATGAGACATCCATATATCCATGGTTCCTTCAATTGACTATTATATGAGGTTCCACAATTTTGCTGTGTAGTCTCTAGGTGGCAGCACCAGACAGTCATGGTAATTGGCAGCTCTGTGTTGAGAAAGTTTGGAACTTTGGAATGGGGTCGTAAGGTATTGGTACACGTAGCTGATACATTTTGTAGATATAATGTATTTCTATTTTCTTTCAGGTATATTAGCAATTTCTCCTAATGTTGAAGATGTGAAGTGTCTGTGTATTCTATAGCAGACATGTCTGTTCCTTGATGTTCTTTCATCTTATTTATCACTCTTATCTGGGTTTACATATCAGTGTCTAGGAATACCATGTACCAAACAGATAGGCATATGTAACAACGGTGCCTGAAGCTTATTGTTTTTTTCTGCCACCAGGAGTCGCCTGGAGACGAATGCAGAGCAGTGGAGTCAGTTGCTGAAGACACTGTCGGAGCTCATTGATTGGATAACAAAGAAGGGCAAGGAGATACAGGTGGAACGGCCAGTAGGGGGTGATGTTAACTCCGTCCGTCAACAGAACGAAAATCACCAGGTGGGTGTGACATCATAGACAACTAATTCTCAGCGAGTCGGTCATATCAACAATGACGCGAGTTTGTTTGTACAGATTTATTGTTTAGTTTTGGTGAAATCAGGACAAACTACTAAATAATTTTTTACCAGATCTGGTCAAAATTAGACAAAAAAGGGGGAAGTGGTCTGGCTCTATATAGTATAACATATTCACACTTTCGCAAATGACCTGATCTGATGATCCAAGTCAATTGTTTCGGTGATTTTAACAACTTTTATTAATTAAACTGACTGTACATATTACTTAATTAAACTATCCACTCAATAAAGATATCAGTTGAGCAGCTAGTTTTAAGAGGTGTATTAAACTAAATAATATAGTGTATTTCTGAATGGCTTTTTTATTGTGATGTTTGAATGTCACACCAGTAAACATCCGCACCTGAGGCCTTCACCTATTTGATGTCTTGAGTGTTCAACACACTTGTGTGAATAAAACATTAGGACAGTGTAGAATTGCCACACCTTGTGATGTATGCCACAACGTGTTTGTAAGAGTAAGACACACCCTCCCATTGTCATTACACATCCTAGGTGATCCGCAATCAGCTTGAGGAGAAGCGCCCCCTAGTTGAGCACAGCCTCGAGACGGGACGCATGTACCTTCGGGCCGAGGGACTAGAGGACCGACGACCCAGCTCAGACAGTGGGGATGAAGGTATGGCCGTCTACTCAACCATCTACTGCGGTCATCACAGTTATTGATAATGGTATTATAATTCGTATAAAGCGCAATAACCTTAAAGAGCTCAGTGTTTTACATAATTAACTAATGATAAATTGTAAGTAATATATCAAATTATTGCGTATGAATAAAAACAAGATCAAGAAAAATATGTATTATATATCTATAAATAGTAAATCAATTTATGTGGCATAAGAAAAGTGGACAACAATATTTAAATTAGAATAAAAGCATATACTATTGATGTTGTAAGTGGAACGTTTTAGAGATGGATGATAATTATAACAAATAAAACTGTAATTTATGAACAACACCAAATCATAAAATTCACAGTTCTTTCTCTCTAGAGACTCTAGGTGCATAGATTTAACAAGATTTAACAAGATTGCCATCTCGAACAAGTTCCAGATGGCAAGTGGACAAGGAAGCCATTGGCTTATCGAGAGTCCAACAATTTTCTCATCTATGTGTAGCTCGCCCTTATCAGATATCTGTCAATTCTATTTTTAAACATATTCACACTACTAGCATTAACACAATCGTTTGGCAGTTTGTTCCATTCATTTATCACCCTCTGTGAGAATGAGTACTTTCTCATGTCCAACCTACACTGCTCCTTAACTAATGCTGCTTTGTGTCCTCTGGTTCTACTGCCTTCTTTAAGTTTGAAGAACATATTCCTATCAACATCCTCATAACCGTTCACTATTTTAAACACTTCTATTTGGTCTCCTCTTAGTCTCCTGGTCTCTAGTGTTGTCAAACCACATTGTAATAAGCGACTTTCGTAACTAAGGTCTCTTAATTCTGGAATCATCTTAGTTGCTCTTCGTTGTATTCTTTCTAGCTTATCTATGTCTTTTTTACGATATGGCCTCCATGCTTGAATACAATATTCCAAATGTGGTCTAACTATTGCTTTGTACAGGGTACAATTAGATGTTTCTCCTTATACGTGATAGTTCTCCTAATTAGGCCTAGAATTTGATTTCCTTTCAAGCAGCAATCCCACATTGCTCTGAAACTTTCATGTCAGCATTAAATATTACTCCTAAATCCTTTTCTTGTGTGGTTCTACCTAGTACAGCATCCCCCATTTTATATTCCTCGTCCATATTTCCATGTCCTATGTGTATACATTTACACTTCCCAAAATTGAATAACATTTGCCATTTTTCTGACCATTTAACTAATTTTTCTAGATCATCCTGTAAACTTTGTTTATCTGTATCATTAGTAACCTTTCTGAATACCTTTGTGTCATCTGCAAATTTGAGTACTTTGCTAGATATGTCATCCTCCAAATCATTTATATATATTAAAAACAGTATAGGGCCTAACACTGATCCCTGTGGTACCCCACTCAAAACAGATTTCCAGTTTGAAATCTTACCATCTACTATTACTCTCTGTCTTCTGTGTGTAAGCCACTTTTCTATCCAGTTGATTACATCATTGCCTATACCATGGGCTTTTAGTTTAAGTAACAATCTTTGATGTGGCACTTTATCGAAAGCTTTCTGAAAATCTAAGTAGACAACATCCACTGGTGACCCGTCATCTACCCACTTTGTAATTTCTTCTAAAAACATAAGAGATTGGTTAGACATGACCTTGCTTTTAGGAATCCATGTTGAGATGTATTTATTAATTTATGTTTTATGAGGAATTCCACCATGTGGTCTCTAATTAATGTTTCAAGTAATTTACATACAACTGATGTTAAACTCACTGGTCTGTAATTTTCTGGCTTCTTCCTCGATCCCTTCTTAAACAGCGGCGTAATGTTTGCTTCTTTCCATTCTGAAGGAACTATTCCTTCTTCTAGTGACAAGTTAAATAAGTTTGCAAGTGGTGTACTAATTTGATCAACAATTTCCTTTAGCAGTTTTGGTGGTATCCCATCAACTCCAGGTGATTTATTATCTTTCATCTTCTTAATTTTCTTTGCTATCATTTCAGGAGTTACAAATAACTGCCCTAAATATTCTGATGTATTGCCCTCAAATTTAGTTAATGGAACTGGAAGTGAGCTGATATCTTCTGTGGTAAAAACTGAGCTGAAATACTCATTCAGGACCTCTGCCATTTGGAACCCATCTGAAATTATGTTTTCACTGTTGCTTTCCAGTGGTCCGACCTTATCTCGAACTTTCTGTTTACTCCTTACATAAGCATAGAAACTCTTGCTGTCATTTTTTATATTACCTGCCAATTTTTGTTCAAAGGTTCTTTTAGATTTTCTAATTTCAGTAGTAGCTAGGTTAAGTGCCTCTTTGTAGTTGGTGTAGTCTTCTACATTTCCAGTGTGTTTATAGACCTTCCACAGCATCTGTTTGTGAGCAATTTTTCTAATAGCTTCTTTTGACAGGTGTTTTTTCCTGGATCTTTTCCCTTGTTTTCTTAATGGAATAAATTTCTCAATAATGCCCTCAATCTCATATTTTAGATATCATGTCAAGCTGCGTCAGTGACATTTAGACATTACAAGTACTGTTATTGACACTGTTAATGAAACTCTGTATTATGATAACACAGTATCCTGACAGAACCTGTAGGCCTAACAACAGACCAATCAACCACCAAGCTTTCAAAACACCATTATTCTTAAACATTATTACAGTAAACATTGCCATCTGGTGGTCTTGCAGTAAAAGCCTGATTATGTTGGGTACTCTCACAGCAGTTGGAACGCTGGACTGGTGACCAGGAGAACCAGGGTTCGAGTCCACCTGGTGTCATTTCAATACTTGGGCAACAACATTCCTCCCACATTGTCTGTGTCTTTTGGAAGAGACACTTGAAGCTTTTGGTCCCTTCTATTTGGTGTTTCTGCCAGGGGAAGTAAAAGATCCCAAACAGGGTAAATGTGTAACTTGTCGTGGACTGACCAATTCTAAAACAGGACTATCAATGGCAAAGAGCCCAGCCCTACAATGGATGAAGAAGATGTTGAAGAAGACGGAATACAATATACAAAATACTGGTTATGATGAGGAAATACATGCAACAGCCTGGATAGTTGATGTCCTGTTGTTGTAGAGTCTGACAGTGGCCACGTGGAGCTGACTCCAGAGCAGGAAGCACGACACATCATCAAGAAGATCCGCCGCCACGTCCTCCTTCTTAACCACAAGTGGATTGAAGTGAACCAGTCGTCCAACGAGTGGCAGCAGCAGATTGATGAGACTCTTGAGGTACAACCAACACATTACACTGTTTCCATTATGTGCAATAATGAAAATCCATTTTTCCTATATTTATACATTAGTTATGTTAAAAAAATGTGGTGAGTTACAGATTTGCAAGTTATAACATATGGCTAGACATATCATGGAATCATAACTTAAAATTTGTCAACATAAATTTTTTTTTTGCCTTATCCTATTTTCAAAGAAAAATTAAAAACAAGCATGAACTGTGGCTTTCATTGTATACATTGTCTTCTTTAAAAGTTGTTCTATATCTGGGATGGAGAAATGTGTGCTTTATGAGTGTGTAATACATTGTCTTATTGTGGGTAGAAAATGGTGATGTTCCACGACGCGATGGACGACATGCAGCAGTTACTGACTGAGGCTGAACGTGAAAAGGCTAAGTGGCAGCCCGTGGGAGACGTGTTACTTGAGGCTCTACAGACAGAGATAGATAAGGTCAAGGTGGGTGGAACCCTCTTCCATCTTTCCCTCTCTCTCCAACTTTCTCCCTCCTTCTCTCCCACTTCCTCCCCCTCTCTTCACATTTATCCTTCTGTCACCCTCTCTTTCTCTCTCCCTTTTACACATGGTGGTTTTAACACAATTTGTAACCATCAAATATTATAATTTTATAATCAAGTAACCATCAAATATTATAATTTTACCAAAACATGAGGAAGAATTATGTCAAAGTCATGGAAGTATAATAGTACTTATAATAAAGTCATGGAAGTAAAATAGTACTTATAATAAAGTCATGGAAGTATAATAGTACTTATAATAAAGTCATGGAAGTATAATAGTACTTATAATAAGGTCATGGAAGTATAATAGTACTTATAATAAAGTCATGGAAGTATAATAGTACTTATAATAAAGTCATATAAGTCTAATAGTACTTATAATAAATTATACATTACAACGAGACACAATTTAGGTAGCTATGTCTGCAATGATTACTAAGAACCTTGGTTCTTATAATGTGTCATTGTTTAAAATAGGAGTTGCTTCCTGTTTGCTGGTGTATTTGTATTGGTAGGTTATGTTGTTCATTTTGTTTACTATTAGAGTTAGTTTTAGAATTGTGATTACTACTGGAGCAGGACACGTTGTTTATTGATTCCTCTGTGTTTGGTTCCAGAGTTTGCAGCAGCGGTCAGCCCCACTCCAAGGTCATGTGGACAATGTGAATGATGGGGCAAACGAGTTCCAGGAGATGAACGTTGTTTTGTCACATATCAACGTGAGCAGACTGGAGGATCTGAACAACAGGTGTGTGCATGCTGCAGCAAACACAGCTGTCTTCTCTTTAAGTTTCCAGTTTCTGTCTTGTGAGACAACGGTTGTCTTATAATAATAATAATAAAACTTGCTTTGTGGCTACATCCTCAGAAGCCGAGCTGCTTCATGCCTATAAATTGCCAGCATGACGCCAGCACACTTCATCTCCTGGTTAGTCCAGTACACTGTGTTTGATGTCCATAGCAGAACTGCCAGTATAATTGGGAAAAACTTAAATCAGGAATGTGGAAAACGGAATCCCATCCATTCTATATGGATACATGTAAATATGAAATCCTGGTGTGGAATTTATATTAACGCAAACAAATCTAGCAACTTAAGACTAAGTTACTTAATTCTATAAGCAGCTAGGTGGGTAACTGTTCTGCTTACCTTTTTTAAAGCAGAAACTGGGAACTTTTAGCATTACTTGTCTGTAACACATTAGTAAAACCTCTTACACATTGAAGAGTTCTGCCATTATTTTATGTGGTTAGTTCCTAATGTCATTGTGGAATTTGAAGCCATGGTTCTACAGTATACAGGTTTCCCAGGGTATCTGACAACCAATTGGGAACTGTGTACTGACACGGAATCTGTTTCCAGATGGAAGGCTTTGGAGAATTCATTGGAAGAACGGCTGACGCAGCTTCAGGATGCATTGAGAGACTTTGGACCAAATTCGCAGCATTTACTCTCAGGTAAGACGACATCGGGGCAGAAATACCCCAGTTGGTGCTGACATCTTGTTGGCACATCTGGCAACCATTTGCCTATTTCTAAAACAAAATAGGCATGAAAAATATTATGCACCACTTAAAAGTAATTCTACTTAGCGTCAAGAAATTGGTAGCATTTATATAGGAATATTTGTTGTTGAACTGTTTTTTTATCACACATGCATCATTTTATTCAATTTGTTTCTTACAATTTGACAATTACGAATTTGTTTTTTTCCCTCAACATTTATATCACCTATACATTCGTTACATTAGCCCATGCTAAACATTTTTCAAATTAATGCTTTCCTTGTTTTGTTTTGTAGGGAGAATAAATGAAAAAAGTGTAATGTCCATAATTTGAAAATGATCAATGTTGGATAATCCTGTATACCAAATTTATTTCAGCATCTGTTGAACAACCGTGGGAAAGATCCATATCAAACAACAAAGTGCCTTATTATATCAAGTAAGTAATGCAGTCTCTGTCGTTATCTTCTCTCTTGTCCAACCTAGTAAATGTCTTCCTCTGTAAACATGCTGATTAAATTTTTTTTTTAAATAATAGTTGTAATAGTCATGGTCATTGTAGTGGTAGTAGTAGTAGTAGTCGTCATAGTAATTGTAGTAGTAATAGTAGTCATCGCAGTAGTAGTAATAGTAGTAATCACCGTGGTCATTGTAAAAATAGTAGTCATCCTGGTCATTGTAGTAGTAGTAGTAGTAGTAGTCGTCATCATAACCACAGTTGTAGTAGTAAATCGTAGCAGTGTTAGGTATTTGGAGTCGGTGGATATGTGGAACTTAGCCTGGTCCTAAGAGGCTTTCTCTTCTGACCATTTGTGTGGAATGAATTGAAAACATGGCTGAATGTGAAATGAGAATGAGTTTTGTTGTGAGGCGAGAGAGTGGTTATGACTAATGTTGACTTGTGACTTTGTAGTCACACGATGGAGACGACTCACTGGGACCACCCAGAGATGGCACGGCTCATGAAAAGTCTCAGTATGTATGCACACACAACACAAACAACTAGCATAAATACAGATACATTATCAATTGAATTCTGTGTATTAGACAGTGGGTAATACAGGTAGTTATGGTTAACATACCCCGTGGTCATCAAGAGCATTACCCCCCAAAAGGTATGAGTTGTATGAAGAGTAATTGATTTTGCTAAGACGTCACATTTGTTGAGATAGGTTTGTGGATTAAAGCTCTGATTTCATTAAATGTGATCATGTCCCTTAAGAGAAATAATGAACAGCAACTAGTGCACTGCAGAGGTTGGGTATCTTTTTGCACTTGTTAGAGCATTAAGAGAATTATTCAGTTTGCCATTAATTAAACACTTCACCATTATGTGTACGCGATGTTAAAATATGCTGGCTGTCTGATGGGCTTGAGGTGCTGTAAGACGTCAGGTGGCAACTGAAGGAAGTAACCACGACGTTGTCTGTTGTAGCTGACTTGAATGAAGTGCGGTTCTCGGCCTACAGAACTGGCATGAAACTGAGGATGGTGCAAAAGAAACTGTGCTGTGAGTGATGCTTGGAACACTTATTTACTCCAAGTACTTTCTTATGCATTACACGTTAGGAGATATATGCACACATACACCACCCACACGCATGCACATGCACACACACATCACACACAATCCTATGCACCCATGCATGCAAGAACACACACACACACGTGCACACATACACACGCACACACAACTACAATATTTAGAACTGACCTGACTCTCACTGTTGCAGTGGACCTGCTTGGCATGAATAATGCGATAGATGCCTTTGACCAGCACAACCTGCGTGGCCAAAATGACAAGTTGATGGACGTCATTGAGGTCATCAGCTGTGTGACAACGATGTACGAGGGGGTAGCTGAGGATCACCCCAACCTCGTCAACGTCCCTCTCTGTGTCGACCTCGTACTCAACTGGCTGCTCAATGTCTATGACCCGTATGTAACCCTTCTTCAACCCTAGTCATTTCTTATTTCTCCTAATGTGTAATTTATTAATTTTAATGAACTTGTAAACAGCTGCTGGTGTGTGTGTGTGCGTGCGTTCATGCGTGTGTGAGAGGGTTGAGTTCTGTTGTTTTGGTTGGTGTGGTCATACAACTAGTGGCTAGGAAAACACCGAACATTTAAATAAGAAAATGACTGTCACCTTATATGTCCCAACCGCAGTGTCCACCGCATTCTCTCTCACAAGGACATGTCTGGGTTGCTATTGTTTTTATTTGATGTGGTTATATTCCAAACTCCTTGTATAGGATTAGATGATGGCACGTGTGCTGACATCTGGTTACTGACATGGGCAATGATTAGCCTACAGTATTCACTAGATGGCGCCACTATACGTTGCCTGGCCACTACAGTAATTGGCAATCTTCTTGTCTGGGTGACGTTTTTATTCTTCTTTTTCTCAACTTTTTATTCTTAACATTCAGCGCCACCTTTTTAATTCTTTATGTTTTGAATCTTAATTTAGGGCTTATTTGTCAAGAAACCCACTAATCAATTCAGTAACTGAACCCTATGTTTGTTGAACAAAACTGTTCATAAAATATGAAATGAGCTTTGATTTACTCTTAGGCCCCGTAGCATTAAAGGGTGGCTGTGTGAGGTGTTTCCGACCGTTACTAATCACTTTGGTTTGGCCTTTCAGTGTGCGAGGTGGACACATTCGTGTCTTGTCCTTCAAAGTTGGTGTCATCCTCATGTGCAAGGCACATCTTGAGGACAAGTACAGATGTAAGTACACTGACCTGTTGACAAGTACAGTTGTAAGTACATTGACATGTTGACAAGTGTAGATGTGAGTACACTGACCTGTTGACAAGTACATATATGAGTACACTGACCTGTTGACAAGTACAGATGTAAGTACACTGACCTGTTGACAAGTACAGATATGAGTACACTGATCTGTTGACAAGTACAGATGTAAGTACACTGACCTGTTGAGAAAAAATGCACACAGATCATCACTACAATACATTGCAGTACTATGACAATATTATTAAGTAAATATTCTCAGAATTTATGCATGCATGTATGTATAACTATTTTATACAAATTTGTTATACACAACTTTATAAATATGCCTAATTTAATTAACCTAATGTATTTTTACAATGATGCAAAATGCAGATTTAAAATTGATGTTGTAGTCAACTTTTCCACTACTTATTTGCGATGCATTCCAACTGAACTGACATGTAAGCCAAGCCTTTGTTTTAATATTTGTCCGTAGACATTGTTAGTGCATGTAGGATTTAAGGTTTGTGCATCTGTTATTACAAGGATTGTGTGTCGGTTGACAGTTATCTTCCGACTGATCGCTGATGCCAATGGGTTTGCCGACCAGCGGAAGTTGGGTCTCCTTCTCCACGACTGTCTTCAGATCCCCAAACAACTCAGTGAAGTAGCAGCATTCGGAGGCAGCAACATAGAACCAAGCGTTCGCAGCTGCTTCGAAAAGGTATGTTCTGTTTGATTGTATTGATTCTGTGCAAGGTGTGAGGCACAAAGGTATAATTGAAGGTCTTTTAACTGACAAATAGAGAAAAGTTAAAGTGTTTTTATTATTGCACTCTCTCACTCACATGTGCACGCTACTTTTCTTATGCCACATCAATTTACTAAAGCAAAACAGAAGTAATTTTTTCAGGGCTATGCACCTAAAAGAGATAATAAAAACTAACCACGTGCAACTAAAATAAAGAATGTCACACCAGTGGTTTACTCAGAATGTGTTCTAAAAGGTAATTTCTCCGAATAACTGAGCACTGACATGTTAACCAGCACGACTGATAAATGCATGCACAGTTCTGTAAAATCACGATGGCGTAGACTAAAGTGACATATTAAGGGAGGCCAACATACACAGAACCAACACCAACGCAGTCTCAAACAGACATGTTATTTTCCCAGAAAGAGGACTAGTTTAGTAAAATATGTTATATAAGTTGAGTTTGGACGCAAATATTATCGCCATATCCTATTGGCAGGAATAGGTGTATACAAGAACATTTTCATTTGGCGAGCGAATATTGCTAGAATACTGGATATGTGACATAGTGTTATCTAACAGTATGGCGCGGCCCATTAAATTAAGATGTGTGTTCAACAAGGTTTTCTTAATAAACCACTAGTGTGATATTCTTAATTGTAGTTACAAATGGTTATGTTTTAGTAACTTTTATAGGTGCATAGGCCGAAAACCATGACTTGTTTCCCTTTAACTTTATATATATATATATATATATATATATACTTATGTTTGTGTATATATATATATATATATATATACATATGTGATGCGCCACGCCAAAACCAGGCGCTTCTTGCTAAATTTTGTTCGGCGCAGGAGCCTAAAATGCATGGTGCCCGTTCGAATTGTCGAAAATCGGTTAACGATGGAATCGAACAACGAAATTATCCAGCTTTCCATAAATCCATTTATATAAGGTGAAAGATTGTTCAAACTAGTAATATTTAGCACTTTATTGAGGCCCCTGATTAACGTCGCGGTTGAGAAGTCTGAAACAAAGCCATGTTTACGTGCTTTTAATCGACTGTCTTCGCTCGCTTACAAGTGGGAAACCCCACGTTATACATGGCTGGAAAGCTTATGACGTCAACTACACGTGCGATTGGGAATCTCTTACTCTAGACCAATAGAACAGCTGCTATTATACATACTTTATCCAGCAACAAAGTGCTGTTGTTGCTATGGAAGTTGCGAAACGCTCGCTGATTGGTCGAAAACGTAAGCGCGCATGCGCAGTCGGCTTGTTTACACATTCCTTTCATCTTTGTTCGCTAGTTTTGCCTGCTGTTTTCATCTTCGATTCGTTAATGAATTGCACTATGGCATCGAAAGAAGCTTATTTAGCTACCGAGTTGGATCGTGCGAGGGGGTGCAATCTCGAGGACAGCAATTTAGCTGCAGTGATTGAAGATTAGTTCGAAGGCCGCGTCAAGCCCGTGAAAGTCGCCTAGGCAGAGCCAGAGGCAGGGGAAAACAACATTGAGCCTGCACTGGTTGGCTCAGCGCCAGCGGGAGCGGACTTTCCAAATTGGGGAAACTGACATTGTGTAGTGTTATTATATATGTAATGTGTAAATAATGTTTCATTTTAAGATATTTCAGGGATTTACTTTAGTGGTTCGGCACCCAGTGCTCGCGGTAGTCTCCGGGAATACCAAACCTGGTAGTAAATGAGGTGGCATTCAATAAATAATAGGTTTTTCCACTTTATACTTCTGCATCTAATTTATACACACCTACTGGAGGAACATACACAATTTCATTCCATTTGGAGCATTATAAGTGCATGGTTGCTATGGGAGAAGCAATTTTTCAATGCAGTTTTTAAAGCTGATTTTCTCAAAACTATTATTCCAAGAACGTGTACACTAAAAGTGTAATATCTTGGCCCATGAGTAAGGTTCACTCTTCATGTTGGTGTCATTTTAAAGCTGTGTATCTCCTCTATTTGAATCTGTAATAAAATGGTTTTGTAAAATTGTTGAGAAAAGCCTGGTTTTGGCGTGTGGCATCACTCATATACACACACACGCACACACGCACACTCGCACACTCGCGCTCGCTCGCTCTCACTCACTCACTCACTCACACTCCCTCCCTCTCGCTCGCTCGCTCGCTCGCTCTCACTCACTCACTCACTCACTCACTCACTCACTCACTCACTCACTCACTCACTCACTCACTCACTCTCTCACTCTCTCACTCACTCACTCACTCACTCACTCACACTCACTCACTCACTCTCACTCACACTCACACACTCTCACTCACGCTCGCTCACTCACTCTCTCACACTCTCACTCACTCACTCACTCTCTCGCTCGCTCGCTCACTCTCTCGCTCACACTCACTCACTCTCGCTCTCACTCACTCTCACTCACTCTCACTCACTCTCACTCACTCACTCTCACTCACTCTCACTCACTCACTCTCACTCACTCACACTCACTCACTCACTCATTCACACTCACACTCTCTCTCACTCACACTCACTCACTCACTCACACACACACACACACACACACACATATTTCTTAATCTTGTATTTTATTCATAGACATTTATTTTGTACATCACTTATAATTTTATCATTAATTAATTATGTAAACAGTATGCTTTGAGATTTTTAAGGATATTACATTCTATGAGAATTAAATCTTATTATTACTTGCAGGCGGGGGGCAAACCTGACATCCAGGCGACTCACTTCCTCGACTGGCTCAAGATGGAGCCACAGTCCATGGTGTGGTTGCCCGTCATGCATCGCGTTGCTGCAGCGGAGACTGCCAAGCACCAGTCCAAGTGTAACATATGTAAACAGTACCCTATCATAGGACTTAGGTATGTAAACAGTATCCTATCATAGGACTTAGGTATGTAAACGGTACCCTATCATAGGAATTAGGTATGTAAACAGTGCCCTATCATAGGAATTAGGTATGTAAACAGTACCCTATCATAGGACTTAGGTATGTAAACAGTACCCTATCATAGGAATTAGGTATGTAAACAGTACCCTATCATAGGAATTAGGTATGTAAACAGTACCCTATCATAGGACTTAGGTATATAAACAGTACCCTATCATAGGGCTTAGGTATGTAAACAGTACCCTATCATAGGAATTAGGTATTTAAACAGTATACTATCATAGGGCTTAGGTATGTAAACATTTACCCTATCATAGGAATTAGGTATGTAAACAGTACCCCATCATAGGACTTAGGTATGTAAACAGTACCCTATCATAGGACTTAGGTACGTAAACAGTACCCTATCATAGGAATTAGGTATGTAAACAGTACCCTATCACAGGAATTAGGTATGTAAACAGTTCGTCATCATAGGACTTAGTTGTGTAAACAATACACCATTGTAAGGCTTAGGTATGTCAATATTACACCATCATAGGACTTAGGTATGTAAATGGTACACCATCATAGAACTTGGGTATGTAACCATTACACCATATGACTTAGGTATGTAAACAGTACACCATCATTACACCACGGTATGGCATAGGTATGTCAACATTACACAAACACATGTATTAGGTGTGTAATCATTACACTGTCGCATGGCTTAGGTATTTAACCATTACACTACCACATATCTCAGGAGGGCGGGTTACACATAGGTGAAGAATTGTTGGACTGTCAATAAGCCAATGGTTTCGTTGTCCACTTGCCATCTGGGAGTTTTACGTTGGATGAACTGCTTACATGCCTATAAATAATGCATGATTTTGGTGTGTACCACGTGTAGACAGGTACAACTTATTGAATGTGCTATGAAGCCACTGCTCATGTTGACAAGTCAGTTGTTCTAGTAGTTAATGGTGTGACATGGTATAATGAGACCCACCGTGTGACAAGTCAGTTGTTCTAGTAGTTTATGGTGTGACATGGTATAATGAGACCCACCGTGTGACAAGTCAGTTATTCTAGTAGTTTATGGTGTGACATGGTATAATGAGACCCACCATGTGACAAGTCAGTTGTTCTAGTAGTTTATGGTGTGGCACGGTGTAATGAGACCCACCGTGTGACAAGTCAGTTGTTCTAGTAGTTTATGGTGTGACACGGTGTAATGAGACCCACCCTGTGACAAGTCAGTTGTTCTAGTAGTTTATGGTGTGACACGGTGTAATGAGACCCACCGTGTGACAAGTCAGTTGTTCTAGTAGTTTATGGTGTGACACGGTATAATGAGACCCACCGTGTGACAAGTCAGTTGTTCTAGTAGTTTATGGTGTGACATGGTATAATGAGACCCACCGTGTGACAAGTCAGTTGTTCTAGTAGTTTATGGTGTGACACGGTGTAATGAGACCCACCCTGTGACAAGTCAGTTGTTCTAGTAGTTTATGGTGTGGCATGGTATAATGAGACCCACCGTGTGACAAGTCAGTTGTTCTAGTCGTTTATGGTGTGGCACGGTATAATGAGACCCACCGTGTGACAAGTCAGTTGTTCTAGTAGTTTATGGTGTGACACGGTGTAATGAGACCCACCCTGTGACAAGTCAGTTGTTCTAGTAGTTTATGGTGTGACACGGTATAATGAGACCCACCGTGTGACAAGTCAGTTGTTCTAGTAGTTTATGGTGTGGCATGGTATAATGAGACCCACCGTGTGACAAGTCAGTTGTTTTTCACTTCAGGTACCGCTGTCTACGCTGCTTCAATTTCGACATGTGCCAGAATTGTTTCTTCTCTGGTCGCAAGGCAAAGGGCCATAAACTGACGCATCCTATGCAAGAGTACTGTACAACCGTAAGTGTTTCCTTCCTGCATTTCTCTACTTATTAAGGGCTTTTCATTAATGCTTTGAAAACACTCCCAAATGTGTTGTTTTGAAAACACCTAAGTATTTATTGCACATACACCTCTGTTTTATTGAGTAGGTTGCAGTACTAACTCCAGTCATTCCTCTAGTTTTAGTGTTTAGTGCAGGTGTAATGTTGTTATGGTCATGACTACCATGTATCTATAACTACATCACTCAAATTGTCTCTCAGTAAAAAATCAACCATCATATGCAGGGTTATAGGTATCCTTCAGTATAGGTATCCTTCAGTATAGGTATTAGGTATCCTTCAGTATAAGTATTAGGTATACTTCAGTATAAGTATCCTTCAGTATAAGTATCCTTCAATTGTCAGATGCAGTGGCCTAAAACGAATGTAGTGAGAAGGGCTGAGACCCAGGTTAAAGGTCACCAGGTAACTGACATGTTCATTGCTCTTACAGACAACGTCAGGTGAAGATGTACGAGACATGACTCGTGTGTTCAAGAACAAATTCCACTCGAAGCGTTACTTCAAGAAACACCCTCGAGTGGGTTATTTGCCTGTCCAGACAGTATTGGAGGGAGACACGCTTGAAAGGTAAGCTCAGATCTTCTATTTCTGTCGTTTACTGTAGCCAGGGAATCATTATTGCTGGAACATCACATATTCTTGCTGTATCTCATACATTAAGAATCATACAAACACGCAAAAACCATACTGTCACATGACATTGGTCATGTGACACAAGCTGGAGCAGGACTGTTGGGAACTCCTGGCCAAGGAAGGCAGTTAACATCCACAGAGAGAAACCTAAGTTGAACCGAGACGTTGGCCAGGAGTTCCCACCATTCCTGCACCAGCTTGTGTCACATGACTTCAGTCTGCTGAAGAAGACTGCAGGATGCGGTCGAAATATTCAGATCAAATACCAAGTTTCTTGAGAGGAGATTTTGTAAAATATCCTTAAACCAATTACTATTTGCAGAAATGTACATTTCTTGGAACTAGATGTTCATGGGGCCTTGCATTTCTTGGAACTAGGTGTTCATGGGGGGCCTTACGTTTCTTGGAACTTTGTGTTCATGAAGCCTTATGTTTCTTGGAACTAGGTGTTCATGGGAGTCATACATTTCTTGGGACCATGTGTTCGTGGGGACCTTAAGTTTCTAAGAACTAAGTCTTCATGGGAGCCTTGAATTTTTTGGAACTATGTGTTCATGGGAGCCTTCCATATCCTGGAACTAGGTGTACATTGGGCCTTGCATTTCTTGGAATTAGGTGTTCATGGGGCCTTACATTTCCAGGAGCTACGTGTTCATGGGGCTTAATGGTTCCTGGAACTAGGTGTTCGTGGACTGCCAGTTTTTCTAATGCCATTGCTCTGCTTCATAGCGCAGCAAGTTGATAGATTATCTTTTTAGTTTCACCAGATGACATATTGTTCTTGCATTGACAGCAGACTGCAGGAGGCAGTCTGTGAACATGGCGCAACTGGGTGTTGCTGTTGCCATGGGAACTAAGTGAACAATTAGTTGTCTGTCGTAAACTAAAACACTAAGTGCCTAATGCACCATGCTGGCTGATCATAACTGTCAAGTTATTCTATTTACAAGTGATGTATACACGTGACTTGCTTTCTTTGGCTGCTGTTTTGATTGGCGCTGTGCCCAGGTGATCCAGCAGTATCGATTGTGTTGACTTGAGCAATCATTAAACGACTGATACATTTTTAATCAGCCCTAGATCAGGTGTAGATTAATTTCTGATTGGCATCACACATTACGTGGCTATAGTGGCTGTTGCTCTTGATGTATCTGATAGACTGGAAGTCTTCTCTGCAACAACTGACAGCCTCTTGTATGGCATAGCTTCTTACTACAAAGTTATTTTTTGCAGTTGAAAAATGATGTACGCCGTGTAATGTTGAAAGTCGGCATTTGCTCATTTGTGTCAACTCGAGTCAGTAGATGGTGCCACCTGAAATAATTAAATATTCCTGTTTTGTTTAAAATATTCCTATATTATTCCTACATTTTTTTATTCCTATACGTTTTTTCATCCAAAAGTGGATAGGCAAACTGTATGCGTCATAATGCATGGATTCTCAATATTACAATAAATGTTTTTTTAATCTACTAAATATATAGCAATTGAACTACTCCAGATGTGTGTTCATAGGCATGTTGTTGCAGTGACCCATAGAAATGGCATTTCTGTTTGAATACCTTCACATGTGGCATGAGTTGGAGATTTTGACAAATGTCAGATGTCATACTTTTTTATCCCTTGAGGATAGATTGCAGTGTTGTAGCTCAACTGTTCAGAATAAAACTGCCAGTTAACAATATATGGAGTCCATCTCTGGCTGTGCAGAGTTTTACTGATATTGAGTTTATTAGAGATGTTATGGCTTGCTACTGTTTAGTGGGAGACATACACTGCTGCATGCTGCCGATTACCTCGTTTGATCACATGGTCCGTCTCTGAGTACTGCACAGTAATCTGGCACGAGGTCTAAATGGTGCAGCAGTCATCCGTTGTTTTCGGTTACAGCAACAGCGAAGTAGATATAAAAACAAGGCCTAGGCGGAAACAAGCCAGAAATGTCTTCATCATTAATGCATAACAGTCGACCAGGTAATGGCACTTGCTGTGTACTCAAGTGCTTCGGTTATATGCCTCAGTCGGTTGCTAGGCATTTTCTCATTACCTGCCGGCAGCTTGAAGCAATAGTTCGAGGAATAGTGCTATGAACAATGTGTGAAATCTTTGCAGGCTGCACTAGTCTCGACTCTGGGAACACAGCAGCGTACAGGTGTATGTTGCTCTCGTCTGTTACATCAGACACTAAGGCCTCCATGGAGGAGGTGGAGCTGCTCTAGTCAGTGACTGTGGAGTCAGTTGTTACATCAGACACTAAGGCCTCCACGGAGGAGGTGGAGCTGCTCTAGTCAGTGACTGTGGAGTCAGTTGTTACATCAGATACTAAGGCCTCCATGGAGGAGGTGGAGCTGCTCTAGTCAGTGACTGTGGAGTCAGCTGTTACATCAGACACTAAGGCCTCCACGGAGGAGGTGGAGCTGCTCTAGTCAGTTACTGTGGAGTCAGCTATTACATTAGACACTGTATATGGCCTCCATAGAGAAAATGGAGCTGCTCTAGTGAGTGACTGGAGTCAGCTATTACACCAGACACTAAGGCCTGCATGGAGGACTAATGACTGGAATCAGCTGCTCCAAGCAGATTGCTCCATGGTATTAGCGGTTACTACAAATGCTCCAACTTCAATGATTGTTGTGTATGCTCTACATGCCATGCTTTCTGTAGTCACTGCAGTTACTATGGCAACAGTTACAGCTGGAGAAGCAGCTGCCAGCTCAATTCATCTGTGTTGTACCTGGCTATAGACAGTGACAGATACAAACGAATGAGTAGTCTTCGCACAGTAATTGCAGCATGGCTGAATGCTTCCCAGAGAGTGAGTGAGGGGGTGAAGCGTAAAGCATTTTATTGGTCCCTAGGACTGGATACCGCGCTGTTTAAGAACGTTCCTTTTATGTCAAGTAGTTTTTCATATTGGATGATCGCAAGTGACCACTGGTCTGTGTGATGCCAGATACACACACCAATTGTCACTAATCAATGTTGTGTGGTCAGCATCATCTGCTGTGAAGAATGTAGTTCAAAGACGTGATCCAACTGCTGTGTCGTCACATCCCACTGATGAGTTTGTGGTTTGTGTAATCATATCGTGACTGACAACCGTGTGTTTTGTTGCTAACATCTGAAGACAGACAGATGAGTTTCACTGGAGACATTTGCATCTTCAGCGTCACCAGCAGCATTGTGGTTTACCTTCAGGGAAGTCTCGATATGGAGAAACATTTCATTGTGTGACAGTGTCCGTGGAAGGTTGCCATAAGGAGACAAGTATCCCCCTTGGACAGTCAGCCATGGCATCCCGTACGTCCCTTCTCAATCAGTTGGTGCGTTTGTTTTTTAGACCGTCAGCTCCCGCCCCCTCGCCGTCAACCCCCCAGACCCACCCCCAGCCGCAGCATCACTCGTCCACGCTGGAGATGCACTCTCGGCTAGAACTCTATGCAAACAGGTGAGTCATGCGTTTTTGTAGCTTCAGGGACAGTTGAAATATCACTGACACACAAGAATCCTCTTTCAAACAGAAATGTCATTCAGAATGTTTGATGTGAACATAATCTACATTATTATTTCATAATTTATATACATACAGCCGTACATATATACACCAGCTTGACTTCTGGGAAGCATTCAGCCATGCTGCAATATATGCACACAGACAGACATACAAGCAGTAACAAAGCTATGCAGCATTGATACTGTTTTATACACAAATACTAGCCAAATCATACATTTCTAGTAGGAATGATCTCAGTGCCAAATATTGGAGCAAGTTTCTTGCATTGGCAAAGTGAGCATTCCGCATCCAAGTGAGCAGTTCCCATCCAAGTGAGCAGTCCTCATCCAAGTGAGCAGTCCTCATCCAAGTGAGCAGTCCTCATCCAAGTGAGCAGTTCCCATCCAAGTGAGCAGTCCCCATCCAAGTGAGCATTCCCCATCCAAGTGAGCAGTCCTCATCCAAGTGAGCATTCCTCATCCAAGTGAGCAGTTCCCATCCAAGTGAGCAGTCCTCATCCAAGTGAGCAGTTCCCATCCAAGTGAGCAGTCCTCATCCAAGTGAGCAGTTCCCATCCAAGTGAGCAGTCCTCATCCAAGTGAGCAGTTCCCATCCAAGTGAGCAGTTCCCATCCAAGTGGGCAGTTCCCATCCAAGTGAGCAGTCCTCATCCAAGCGAGCAGTTCCCATCCAAGTGAGCAGTTCCCATCCATGTGAGCAGTTCCCATCCAAGTGAGCAGTCCTCATCCAAGTGAGCAGTCCTCATCACTAGTCTCAGACTTGAGCATTATTTATGTGAGGAAGATGTCTATGATAGGAAGTGAAGGCAGCTGCACAGCCAACAGACTGGCATTCCTTAGATGACCCAACTAACTGATTCATCATTTAAACCTTGAAACTCTCCCTTAATTGATACTGACACATAGGCCTGCTCGATTACTCTCACCAATATCTTATTCTCTCATATAATCACATTTCCTTGCCTTTATTTCCTAATAACTAACCAACTGCTGGGCCCAACTATTTAGGACCAAGCAGAAATAGAATTACATCATCGATTTGTCGTTTTTATAGTACACACAGACAGATGCTGATGGAAACAAGAAACAAGAGTTGTTGTTGAAATTGTTTAAGTTTGTGTCCGACTCACCAATACAATCAATGTGTTATTGTGTTATTGTGTTATTGTGTTATTGTGTTATTGTGTTTTTGTGTTATTGTGTTTTTGTGTTATTGCACATTTATATTAGACCCGTTTAAAGGTTTTTTCTGGCACAAAGTGCATGTTTAATGGAGGACAGGGTAATGGGGTGGGGTAAACAATGGTGGACACGGTAATGGGGTGGGGTAAACAATGGGGGACAGGGTAATGGGGTGGGGTAAACAATGGTGGACACGGTAATGGGGTGGGGTAAACAATGGGGGACAGGGTAATGGAGTGGGGTAAACAATGGGGGACAGGGTAATGGGGTGGGGGTAAACAATAGGGGACAGGGTAATGGGGTGGGGGTAAACAATGGGGGACAGGGTAATGGGGTGGGGTAAACAGTTGGCAATGTATATCTTACTTTTGGAATAGTCTCACGTGGGTAAAACGTGTTATGTTAATGGGCTGTAAGACTGCCATGTAACTTCCATAGATGTCAACATCTGCTTATGAAAAAGTGGGAAACGTCCTCCTTCGCTCAACTTTCGGTGATTTTTAGCACTTTTATGTGCCGTTCTCGTTCTCGATGCACACATCTACGCAATAATCTGAAATCATTTGAGACCATCAAATTATTATTTTTCTTGAATAACCTCGTGTGCAACACATGGATCAGTTTTACTGTAAACAAATAAAATTATGAAAATTACAAAAAAGCGGGATGCTTAAAAAAGGGGAAAACATTGCCAGTGAATAAAGTGGTATTTCCCATCTGAAAGCGGTAATGTTGACATCACTTTGTGATAGAGCAAGATGGAACAATCGAAGCAACCAATTCTATCTGTTGTAGATTGGCAGAAGTGGAGCAACAGAGGCCTCATCACTCAGAGCCTGACCTGTGAGTGTCTATGTCTTACAGGGCTGACTATCTCAACATGACACACTAATGGCAATTCATTTGTAACTTGGCTTGTTCTCTAAAGCCCATTTTATTTCCTTAGACAGTTATTTCATTATAAATTATTACTAATGGTAATTGATTATTATAATGTGCTACAATTTTACTAAACACCAAAAACTTAATAAGTTTTAGCAGATATCATGCTAACAATATTTCTTGTTCCAAATATGAAACACTTTGATTAAATGTGATGGGGTGTTGTTTTAAGTGGGTATTGATTTAGGGAACAAATTTCACTGATTACCTTTTGAAGTGACATTTTGACACAACACATTATATGCTGACTTGATGGCTGGCTTGTTATTATTCAATGGTGCACGCATCTAGGATGACATTTTATTCTATGCGCATTGTTACTGTTTTTTATTATTTATCACCATTGCGCAATTTTACAATTATAGAGGTGCATTTGAAGGACATTTCTTGTAGGCACATTCTTGTTGTTTTGGAAGGGACCTCATGTCTCACCTTGTGGGAAATGAACTTATAAGGAGGGATCTGATGGGGAGGCTTTATTGGGGAGTATCTTATGAAGGAACGTGGTGACTGTAAGAAAGATGATGTTGATCATGATAGTTATATTTATGAAAATTTTGCTATTAGCAATATCTAGCCAGATAACAAAGGAGTTTGTTGTACCAATTTTCCTAATTACTTAATTAGAGGTACATGTAGACACACAGGTTTAATGATCATTGAGAAATTAAGGATGTTGTCGGCCCGTGCTGGGCAGATAGAACTAATCAGGTAGCTGTCTGTAGCATAAGCCATGATGCCTGGAATGCTGTCAGCTGACGTGCAGGCTGACAAATGTACTGAATGCATGCACAATCCCACAATAACTCTGCACATTAATATAATTGATGGTTCTACTTGCTAAATTACATTGTTGCTTCAGATAGGGATTTAGATGCACAAATCCAATATCGATGCCATTTCATGACATTTAGACAATCTCAGATGTTTCTATAATATAGTTATAATAGCCACTGAGAGAGAATGCGTTGTCAGTTATGTTTAATGTTATTATGGAGTCAAGTGTTTCATTGGGAAGGGTAGAGTGGACCCACGTCCTTAGAGGGTGGAATGCCCTGTGAATGGGCAGCCACTTAATGGTTAATAGCATCATTTGAGCTTTCCCTGGCTGACACTTGGTTGATATATATATATATATATATATATATATATATATATATATATATATAACCATTGTATTTGTGGTCTTCAATCAACACTTTGAATGTCTCACATCCGAGTATGTTTGTATTTGATGTTTGTATGTATTCTTTGTATCAACCTTGTATGTAAGTACCTGTAGTATCATTCAGGAGTAGCGAACAAGTTTGTATTGGCTTTACCATTGTGTGTCAATTTCTCACAAAACATGTCGACGTCCTGGTGTAATAATAAATATCCATTTTGGTAGTCAGCGATTGCCTGAAAGGACTACAGCTGTTTAGAGTATTCTCTATCAACTCGAACACACACTGCTGTTGAACTAATTGAAACCTTTGTGTGCTGATAACATAAGCTGCATCTTTATGTAAAATGATTTGTGTTTGTAGAAATGACGAGCACCACCTGATAGCCCAGTACTGCCACAGTCTTAACGGCGACTCCGCCCCTCAGTCGGTAGGTAGCCAGACGGCTGGTGTCACTTCACCAATCTCTTAGACATTCCTGTACTTATATCTAAGCTAATTGTTACCCAGTCAGTATGAAAAGTCTACTTATAAACCCTGATGTTCAACATAGACAGTTACAATACTTGCTTATTTTGTGTTTATCCATAAACATATTTTAGTCTCGGTATGCACAAACTGAGACACATTATAGATAGATAAACCATTCTTTTTTAAGGTATGTTAATAACTGGATTTTTTATTAATAACATATTTAAACAGTTCTATCAGTGTTCATGTTTACATAGACAACTGTTCATCTAATGATCAACAATACTGTCTTCTACAATTATATTTAGGGGTAATAAAAACCAAAGTCAACCATCACTGAAGTATTAATCATAGGGTCTCAATAGATATGTTAGTAGGTATTGCTGAATTATTCTTATCTCTGTTCTCCACATTTTATTGTGTCAGCTGGCACAAACAAGCCAGTGTGAAAGTAGAGTGTTTGTGTGCGTGAATTCTTGCATGTGTGTGATAACAGACAGTGCTGACCCCCTGCGTGTTGTAGCTGCGTAGTCCACTACAGATCATGATGTCGATTGAGACGGAGCAGAGGTCAGACCTGGAGGCGATGATTAAAGACTTGGAGGAGGAAAACAAGTAAGTTGTCTCATCTTGCTCCTCATTCAGTAGCATTCATCACCTGTGGCCAGTCGCAAATAGATATAGTTTATGCTTTATAAGTAACATGATGTTACAATATGAATGGTCTCTGTACCTTTAACTCCTAATACTGGTGCATTTCTCGCAGATACTTCACACAAAGATGATGTCATACAATGTGACTGTTCCCCAGGAACCTGCAGGCAGAGTATGACATGCTGAAGCAAGCCAAGGAAGAGCAGCCATCCGTGACTGATGACGACGACCTAGAGAATAAGGATGCTGAGATGATTGCTGAAGCGAAGCTACTCAGGCAACACAAGGGGCGTCTGGAGGCGCGCATGCACATCCTCGAAGACCACAACAGACAGCTTGAGTTACAGCTTCAGCGGCTCAGGCAGCTGCTCGAACAGGTTGGTCTCCTGTTTGCCAGTGTCCAGACTATGTGTGCCCGGGGAGGGGGGTCACTCCGATAATCTCTGGGTATCCGTGTTAGTTCACAGGTACAAAATAAACCTCTTGTGGTATTTATTCGTTGAAATTATTCCACTTTTAGAGATTTCCCTAGTATTATATCTTTGTCTTAGGTCATAAATATAAACTTCTAAAGCGGACACGTTTTTGCAGGAATAAATCAGTGTCTCAATTACTGCATCTTGTGCTCTATAATTAAAGAAAGGTAAAAGGTATGTTCTTATATAGCGCAGTATCCGGTCCGTAGGACTGCTCAAAGCGCTTTACACTTCACCCCCTGGCTAAGTGTAAAGCGCTTTGTATGTAAGGCCTTTGTTGGACCCCATTTTATTGGCAATACAAGACTTCACAGCAAATTTTATACCAATTTTCAGGTCTCAAGACCCCTTTTCATCCCTTTCCCTAATTTTGTTTGCACATGCAAAGAAATTTCATGACTGACCCCCCCAGGGCATGTGTATCGGTGGTTGAGACATGTTTTTTTCTACACTGCCCTACTGCAGGGTATAATATATATATAACTTTTTCAGCCACTTGTGAAGGAATTACATTTTCCTTTAGATGAAGACCGATGAGGTGTGATGGTGTTTGGTCATCCATGAACCCATAACCGGTCAGGTGTGACAGCGCTCATTTACCTAATGATTACCTTTAAGTTTGATTTGTATTTGATGTTTTCATTGGACATCTGCAGCAAATTACGTTTAATCATGATTACCAAAACATGTTTTCTGCTTAACTGCAGTAGCATTCTTGGTCATCTGTAAAATGGACTAGTGATCTTTGCATTGGAACTAGAGCTGTACAAACTACCGGTTATGGGATGCCATCCTCACCCCTGGACTAGCACAAATGTGCACAAACATTTCTATAGGCCTACTGCCTAGAGACATAACATTGCGCTGTGGTGTAGCATAGGTCTGTAACTGTAGCGCTTGCTTACCTAGGCATATGGATATGGCGAAAATTATTGCTTCACAACAATTGTTACCATAACAACCAATCTATCATCGTAACTACACAAACTGTTGTTTTTAGCCTGAAGGTGAAAGTCGAGTTATATGTATGACCACGTCCCAAACCACCACTCCCGGGATGTCGACTTCATCTTCCCAGAATTCATTGACCCCCATCACTGGATCGCAGCTACGCCATGTTTCGGGGTTGGCACCACCGCCACCGGTGAATGGGCATGCCGAGGGCAAAGGTTTGTCAGGGTTCCGAACTTCACCCCACACCCCAATGCATGCTGGGAAAATAAACACAAACCTGTTGTATGAAATCTAATTCATATATTCAGTGTCGCTATCGGCCCACACACGGGAACCAACTCTGATGCGCACATGCACAAACACACACGCACACACACACACACCACCCCAGACATGCATAATAAATACCCCAACACAAACTGCTTATATATCCATGAAGTGGCACATTCCAAACACCCCTCCACATTCCTAAAATCTAGTCCACATGTTCACCCTTTCATCTGACAGCATGCTCAAAGGATTTCTCAAATCTGATTCATATCAACAATTGTTTCGATTTTTCAGAAGTGTCAGGTTGGTTATGCATATAGATGAGCAAAATGGCTTTAATAGTTCACAGCTTGCTACTACTAACTGATAACCATAATACTGCACATTTAGCTGGTAACAAGGCTCACTCTAATGCTACAGGCCACGCACTCTCTATGTTGACGATGGAGAGGTTTTAGTCAAACTGACTCCTATTTAAAAAATGTACCACCGTGTAATCACAAAAGGTGGGTTTATGTCAATGTTATGTGTTTAAAAGGTGACTCATCTAAAACACAGTGACATCCAAGGTAGACCTGAGACATCCAACTGTGACATTCAGGGTAGACATGTGACATCCAACACTGACATTCAGGGTAGATGTGTGACATCCAACTGTGACATTCAGGGTAGACGTGACATTCAGAGTAAACTTCAACATTGACATTCAGGGTGTGTGTGTGATATTTAGAGTATACTTGTGACATTCAAGGTAAATATTTGACATGTGAGATTGGGTAAAAATATGACATTCAACAGTGACATTCAGAGTAGATGTGTTACATTCAGGGTACTTGTGTGTGACATTTAGGCTAGATAAACATTTAGGATAGACATGTGACATTCATGGTAGACTTGTGACATCCAACAGCAACATTCAAAAGATTCATAGCATGGTATGTTGATGATGAAGTATTCCTAGATGATGTTAAAACAGTGAATGTGCCTCTTTCAGAATCAGTACAGTCCACCGGCAATGATTCACATGAGCTCGAGGAGGTGATGCGGGAGATCAACGACTCCTTCCCCATAGAAAGTCCCAAGGGTCAGTATGAAAGCCTAACGATAGTAGGGTTGTTCAGGCCACCAAACTTGCCAAAAGAGGAAAAGCAGGTTAAATTTGTCATTGTACTGTTGATAAAAAATAAGGACCAGTAACTTTTGGAAGTTATTGGTCTGGTTGACCAGAATGTCTTGGGGGGGCCAGGTAGAACACTGATGTATGTGTTGTAAACTATGTCACTGAGATGTGGGGCTTTTCCTGGAGAATCTCTGATGTTTCTATTGACTGATAATTTTATTTTCACTCAGTAACATACTTAGTTTCACACTATTTTCGATGGCCGAGCCATTCATGCATCATTTACATATCAATCATACAAGCTGTTTGTTTACCATCCTATTGATAATTTTTATACACATATCCACAGAGATATATACAATTGTATGATTGAGATATGTAACAGCAACAATTCTCGTGTTGTCGCACTAAAATGTTACAAAGTGAGAGGTGGCTATGCCTGGGCATCGTGGACACGCGTTGTATACATCTAAGTGAACCGATATCCTGTGAGGAACTGTGACGTAGTGGTTGGAACATCAAACTCTCAATCCAGAGAAAGCAGTTTCGAATCCTCTTACTGCAAGTTGCTCAAGTTCACACAGCTGTATAAATGAGTACCAGGCTATAGACAGTGGTGGTATGTGAACAGTCTTCACGCAGTAATTGCATCTTGGCTGAATACTTCCGAGAAGTCGAGTTGGTGTTGGAATGAACAGGTCAGCCAAGGGTGAAATGTAAAGTACGGTGAATGGTCATACACACTAAATACCATGCTATATAAGAACATACTTTTACATCTTGTTTTATTTTATTCATTTGTGCAATGATATGGCTTTCAATCCCGAAATAAAAGTTTAACTTACCTAATTTAATTTAGTGATTTAATGCAGAATAAGAACTGAAAGTAGTTGTTCTTGCTTGTGTTCAGGTGCGAACAACGTGGGCAACCTATTCCAGATGGCTGGCCAGGTAAGCCGTGCGGTTGGCACACTGGTGACTGTCATGACAGATGACGAAGGCAGCGGCAGTGACAGCGAACCATCACCACACCAACCGCAGTGACGTTGCCATGACAACTGAGACTACACAAATGTAATCGCTGGTGTCACGGCAATGCAGTCGCAGCAAATGTGGGAATTCTTCTAGTGGCAACACATCGTTGCCAAAGTAGACAACATGGCCAGATGATTTCCATGCAGTGTGCTGCAGTTAAGCATCCCCTGGAGTGAGAACACTCATGCTTGCGAGGACGCTGCAGCAGCATTTAGTGTTGGAAGGACATCCAAGGCAACATGTTGCACGCAATAGGAACTAACCGCTGTTGCCACTCGGTCAGTTGCAAATTCAAGGATATTTCCACGGACTGCAAAGCATACTAGCCAGGCAGAAAATGTTGTCTTGAAAATACAAAGCAACAGAAATAATTTTTATATTTACAATGACAAATTTCACATTATGCCTGTCTATAACTTTTGTACAGAGTACTTGATGTTTTTATGTTGCTGTCAGATATGAAAAGACAGCAGAGTAGGTGAACTGTAGGGTTTTTGTCTTGATATAGATGTCATGGTGATGTGACATCACAGCCAAACCTATGATATACACAACACTGCATGATTGGATAATTATTTATAAGATATTAGCTAACGGTAATTAGATTAATGAGAGCATGATTATTTTAACTGAAAACTTGGTGGTTAGCTTTAACTGTGTAGCGTAACATAGACTTGTTGGTACAGTCGATTGTTTCAGCAATGAGCTGGTTTACTTACGCTAAGTGCACAGAACATTGCCACAAGTGAGCAAGCTTATTTGACGGAGGAATTGTTTTCCAGAGTTGCATTTTCATCATACTAATCAGCATTAATAATATATTATACGATTATCCCCAGTGACGTTATAAAGTGCCATTATAGCAATTAATCAAATTTAGACACACTAACTTGATTTCTCCACCCAGCACACAATGTAGATGCAAATCAACTGTATAATAATATAATGTATTTATGGGATGGTGCTATGTTTATAACTGTTAATAACAATAAATACCTCGAATGCTGTCACAGACATGAAATAACCGTGTTGGAAGGTGATTTCCATTAGCAAGAAGGCTGTTTATCTCCCTTCTGGTGGAAGAATCCATTGGCAATGGTTGACCAACATTTCTGGAGCTGTCACACCTTCTATCAAAGGGCAAGATTAAGGATTACTTTTTTTGCGTATGTCGGATACATTCAAGTTTCTTCAGTCATGCAGTGATCTGACGGTGCAATGAATCTGAGGGTATGGTAAATCTGAGGGTACAGTGGATCTATGGGTATGGTTGATCTGAGGGTGCAGTGGATCTGTGGGTATGGTGGATCTGAGGGTACGGTGGATTTACTCCACATATCAAGAATGCACATATAAATATAGGTTTACACACATTCAAACTAATGGATGATACTTTATTTGAATCGCCAGCACAGTAACAGAGTATATGCATACTGGGAACTGGTTTTTCTTTACTTTTGGGAAAGCAAAAGTTGCCTCCTTATCGTGGTTATTTTATTAGTACCATTAACAGACTTGTGCACCATGTAAATACAAAATGGTGTCTTCCAAGTAGTAGTTCTACCATCAGCCTTCTATGCACAATACATTCAACCAGAGCTGATAAAATGTTACAATTTTCTGGAAGCTTACCATATTGTTAAATGAAAGACAATGATAATTTTATATGTACAACATTAAGATGGGTGTGCAGTGATAAAATGTATAACAAAATATTCTCACATCATTTTCTGTATTACACAAAGAGCACACAAAGTAGACAGATAATCAGTTCATCATAGCAGAGTAACTGACAACATACATTTGGTATGTTACATTTTTCTCCATATTTTCATCGTTCCCAAAACCTGTTCTATTTTAAGTTGCACACTTACTTAACATAAATGTTACACTTATTTTAAAAGTCTGAACAATACGATATGAAGTATACTTGTTTCATAAGTCTGAACAATAAGATGTGAAGTGTACTTGTTTCATAAGTCTGAACAATAAGATGTGAAGTGTACTTGTTTCATAAGTCTGAACAATAAGATGTGAAGTGTACTTGTTTCATAAGTCTGTGAACAATAAGATATGAAGTGTACTTGTTTCATAAGTCTGGCCAATTTTTATATAATTTTTGTGACTGACAGCTTACAGTATTCGAGCATTCAATCACGTATCTACAGACTTCCCAAGAGGGTTGTTTAGCTTGCTTCAACGAGCATATGTCAATTGAAACAGTTTTATTTTGATGATAAATTTTCCATTAAAATATATTACCCAAGTTTCATCAATTTTTAGTGAACTGAATTTAATTATGGCTACATACTACCGATTAGCAAGACTCAAATTGGACAATCGCTTATTAATTCAATTATATTGTTTTTATGTTTCAAGTACTATTTTGGGGGATCTAAATTAGGTCGGCTCTCATGCACAAATCCTTCTGTAGTTACTTCTGGGAATTTTTATTTCTAATCCAAAAAAGCGAGTTTAACTTGAATAACATTTAAGTGGAATAACCAAGCTTTGTATTTTAAGTGTGGAATTTCTGCTTACACTTGTGGAATTCCCAAGTTTTTTTAGATTTGCCAACATCTGTTTACATTTTGGTGGTACTGCCAATATTTATTTTCATTTTGGTGGAATTGCCAACATGTAGTTACATTTTAGTAGAATTACCAACATTTTTATAATTTCGGTGGAATTGCCAACATTTGAACAAGTTTCACCTTACATGGTTTACCCACCTTGGTTTATGAATGTTTATTATTGGTTTAAGAATGATCAAAACATATTATATGCACTAGTACGAGTACATATTTTAACTCTATTCTACTGCAACATTCTGTCATGAAATACCAGGTGCATGAAGCCACAACAAAGCTTGTTCTAATATGCACTAGAACATTTAACTTCAGATTGTTTGGTAGAACATAAGTATATGAGGTCATGTATAAGGTCAAAACTGTTCAAATTAAATGTGATATAACTGTTAAAAGCTTGTTTTAAAACATAAAATGGCTAAGTTTTCTGAGGGCTGTTATTTACACTATTGCTCTGTGGAACACGTTACAACTTACTTTATATTGCTGGATCATGTATGATGTCACAATTTAGTAGGCTTTATGGCATCACTATGCACAGAATTACACATACAAAACCTCAGATAATATACCTGAATAGAAAGACTGGGAAAGAAGCGACTCAGGTTTTAAAGACTGAGTAACAAATGCAATATTATTCCCCGATACCGCCAAACAGTAACATACTGAAGCACCACCATCAGTTGCACCTGATGGTATTGAGAGGGTTTGCAATGACAGACTCGTGGATCACGATAAAGAGCGGCACATAGGTGAGGAAGTCGACCAGTGCTATGGCGTTGAGATTCTTGAACCGTTTGCGCACATCGATCTCATGCGGGAGGCTCACTCCGCCCATCCTCAGGATCACACACAACTGGTCAAATGTGATGCTCTTTGTGTGGGAGTCAGCACAGACCTCCCACAGGGTCTGACGCCACAAACAACATGCAACATTAGTCACTGCACAACATTCAAATACACAATTAGTCATTGCACAAACAACATTCAAATACACAATTAGTCATTGCACAAACAACATTCAAATACACAATTAGTCATTGCACAAACAACATTCAAATTCACAATTAGTCATTGCACAAACAACATTCAAATAAACAATTAGTCATTGCACAAACAACATTCAAATACACAATTAGTCATTGCACAAACAACATTCAAATACACAATCATTTGCTGCACAAACAACATTCAAATACACAATTAGTCATTGCACAAACAACATTCAAATACACAATTAGTCATTGCACAAACAACATTCAAATACACAATCAGTTGCTGCACAAACAACATTCAAATACATAATTCGTCATTGCACAAACAACATTCAAATACATAATTCGTCATTGCACAAACAACATTCAAATACATAATTCGTCATTGCACAAACAACATTCAAATACACAATTAGTCATTGCACAAACAACATTCAAATACACAATCAGTTGCTGCACAAACAACATTCAAATACATAATTAGTCATTGCACAAACAACATTCAAATACATAATTAGTCACTGCATAAACAACATTTAAATACATAATTAGTCACTGCACAAACAACCGTTCAAGTACACAATTAGTCACTACACAAACAACCGTTCAAGTACACAATTAGTCACTACACAAACAACATTCAAATACACAATTAATCATTACATAAACAACATTCAAATACATACATAATTAGTCATTCCGAAAACAATGTTCAAATACACCATTAGACATTCCACAAACATTTAAATGCAACATTATTAATTCCACAAAAAGCATTCAAATACACCATTAATCATTGCACAAATAACATTCAAATACACCATTAATCATTGCACAAATAACATTCAAATACACAATTAGTAATTTCACAAACATTCTAAAACAATATTAGTCATTCCACAGACAACATTCGTTATATACACCATTAGTCATTCCACAAACTACATTCAAATACATACATTCCACAAACAACATTTAAATACATAATTAGTCACTGCACAAAGAACATTTATGTACACAATTAGTCATTACACAAACAACATACTATTACTCCATTAGTCATATCACAAACAATATTCAAATACACCATTAGTAATTTCAAACATTGAAAAACAATATTAGTAATTCCACAAACAACATTCAAATATAACGTTAATTAGTCATTCCACAAACAACATTCAAATACATCATTGCTCATTCCACAAACAACAATCAAATGCAACTTTAGTCATTCCACAAACAATATCCACAAACAACATTCAATTACACCATTAGTCATTCCACAAACAACACTCAAATACACCATTAGTCATGTCACAAGAAATATTCAAGTACAATATTTGGCATTCCACAAACAACATTAAAACACCATTAGGCTTTCAACATTCAAATACACCACTAGTCATTCCAAGAACAACATTCAAATACATCATCAGTCATTCTACAAACAACATTCAAATACACTGTTAGTCTTTTGAAAAACAACATTCAAATACACCATTAGTAATTCCAAGAACATTCAAATACCCAATTAGTCATTCCACAAACAACATTCAAATGCACTATTAGTCATTTGAACAACTTTGTTTTCATTCATATCAGCATTAATGTATTATATCATGTTTAAAAATAACCTTTCAATAAAATGCTAACACTTTTCAATGCAACATTGGTTGCATTACGGATAAATAATGTGGCACAAAATATTAACAGAAAAAGCCAAAAATATGGCAAGCTAAACTGGAAGAGAAGGTGACTTTAGAGATTATAAATTAAATTGACCTACATCTGAAATTAGACAAATCAAATGAAAAAAATCGGATAAAACATTATATACCATACACCATCAACGCACCTTACATTTGAACAGCTTCATTTCCATCTGTTTTAAATCTAGGCTGTTTAAGACGGATTTCATCCAGGCACTAAAATTCAGCAACAGTTTGTTGTCATTGTTGATAACAGCATCATTGTAGTTCCTTCAACTATCCCATCCCTCATTTCTCATACACATCAATTACGCAACATCGAGCACATTTTTGTATAATCTGCACACTGTAAGTGCACCAGAAGTTTCAATTTTAGGCATAAAGAATCAACATGATGTCTTTCTGTTAATAACCATTTTCTAGATAATAGGTGCACAGTGCTCTACTAATCAAAATCTCAACAATTAATATGGCATCCTTTTTAACTGCTCTTCCACATGTACGTGTGCATGCGTGCGTGCGTGCATGTGTTCATGCGATCTACGGGCAGTTTTCAGCTGCCTTCGTCAAACTAACTACCGCTAGTACAGTCGTGCACATGCAGGTGCTATCACTGATGTTAGACTGGGGATAAAGTTGGCAGCTAAGCAGTCAGACTGGGAAGGGACAAAGTTCGTAGCCAGGGAGTCAGACTGGGAAGGGACAAAGTTTGCAGCCAAGGAGTCAGACTAGGAAGGGACAAAGTTCGCAGCTAAGCAGTCAGACTGGGAAGGGACAAAATTCGCAGCCAGGGAGTCAGACTAGGAAGGGACAAAGTTCGTAGCCAGGGAGTCAGACTAGGAAGGGACAAAGTTCGTAGCCAGGGAGTGAGACTGGGAAGGGACAAAGTTCGCAGCCAGGGAGTTAGACTGGGAAGGGACAAAGTTCGTAGCCAGGGAGTCAGACATGGATGGGACAAAGTTCGTAGCCAGGGAGTCAGACTGGGAAGGGACAAAGTTCGTACCCAGGGAGTCAGACTGGGAAGGGACAAAGCTCGTAGCCAGGGAGTCGGACTGGGAAGGGACAAAGTTCGCAGCCAGGGCGTCAGACTAGGAAGGGACAAAGTTCGCAGCCAGGGAGTTAGACTGGGAAGGGACAAAGTTCGTAGCCAGGGAATCAGACATGGATGGGACAAAGTTCGTAGCCAGGGAGTCAGACTGGGAAGGGACAAAGTTCGTACCCAGGGAGTCAGACTGGGAAGGGACAAAGCTCGTAGCCAGGGAGTCGGACTGGGAAGGGACAAAGTTCACAGCTAGAGAGTCAGACATGGATGGGACAAAGTTCATAGCCAGGGAGTCAGACTGGGAAGGGAAAAATGTCGTAGCTAGGGAGTTAGACTGGGAAAGGACAAAGTTTGTAGCCAGGGAGTCAGACTGGGAATAGACAAAGTTCGTAGCCAGGGAGTCAGATTGAGGAACATTCAACTCACTCCAACAGTTTAATTTTGTTTGATAAAGCTGCCATGATAGAGAAGACTTTGTAGTCTGTTCCCTCTTTCATATTGTAGCCAGCCACCTCCAACACCTACAACAATGTACACAAACACCTCTACAGATACTTGCTGATAGAGTTACAATGACACTGACTAAATGTAGATCAATTTATTATATAGACATAGTTCTTTTATGTATTTATTTCTAAATAAGCACATACATTGGTTGCATCAAAACTGTTTGTTATGGCCACCAAGAATCAGCGCAATGGGTGGGTGACTGTTATGGACAAGTGTACGTAATGGCTGTAAACATGCAGTGTGGCCAGGACCTTAAAATATATGTTCAATTAATTTATACTTAACATTATTATTACTATTATAAAATAAAACATAAATGTCAGGTGAAGATAAACAAGGCTCACCCTATGCAAGTAGGTTTCTTCTGCATTTGTCATTCCAGTTGACACTGATTTCAAAGCAAGCAATGTGTCTTCTGAGTTCAACCAACCCTTCTTTGTTACGTCAATCTAACAAAGCATTTCATTCTCATTACAATACGTTGTGACACCTCAATTCACAAACGCACACAAACACATCCACCTTCCCACGCAAGCATGCACACAAACGCATATACATGCATATACACTCAAGCAAACTGTAAATACACACATGCGCACGCACGCACGCACGCACGCACACACACACGCATGCACATACAAACATGCATGCACACACACACATATATACAAGCAAACAAGCATGCACATACTCAAAAGCAAACACATAAACATTAGCATGCATGGACACGCACATAAACACACCAGCATGCACACACAGACAAATACACACACATGCACACACACATGCGTGCAAATGCACGCACGCATGCACGCACACATGCACACACACATGCACGCACGCACGCACGCACGCACACACACACACACACACCTATCTTAATAGAACCGCAATCCATGTACATTCATATAAGAACAACAAGTAAAACCAAGAGCTCTAACAAAAATGATATTATGACTATTATTAAGTCTTTCATGTAATTCTTCAGCCTTCACTTTACACAACAAACTTGCACCACACCTTAAACCTATGTACAATGCATGTCTATTATAAGTACCATAGCATACTTCTATATAATATAATATATTTCTCTAATGTTTCTCACACATTTTAATTTATGGCAACTGATGTGCCAAATGTTAAAACTAAACAAAGGTGAAGCCACAGTCTTAACATTAATCAAAGGTGAAGCCACAGTCTTAACATTAAACAAAGGTGAAGCACAGTCTTGAGGTGAAGTGAGGTGAAGCCAGTCTTAACATTAATCAAAGGCAGTCGAGGAAAAGAACAAGCCAAGACAAAGGCAAACTGCCTGGATTGACAATGTGAGACAGTGGACAACTAGAGGCCTGAATATTGCACGGGAGATGGGGAGGATGCGGAGTGACATTAGGATGTCAACGGCTGCCACTGACTATGGCTGATATGATTATCTGATGATGTGGTGAAGTACTTTTGAAAAAAATTATATGATTGAGCCAAGTATGAAGCCAGTTGAACTCACAGTGTCAAAGACAGCTGCGTACACTTTCTCCTGTTGTTCTTGCAATATACAGTAGTCCATGATCCATTCACCTAATACATACAATCACATCAATGATAACTAACAGTAAAGCACACAGTAGCATTTTATTGATTGCCTAGGAGCACTGCACAACAGGCCTACTATCTATAATAATAGAAAATAAATAAAACTGGCAGAACACAGGGCCAAATATGTTTGTAACAATCATACTAGAAAATGTACAGTTTTTTTATTAAACCTGATCGAGTAAATCATATGCGACTTTACCTGTGTGTGGACATTTTATAAATATAGCCTCAACATTTTCTGGTCCCTGTTGTTCACAAACTGGTGTAGAATCATTGATCATTATGCTACACTGTGTTTGAGTCTGAACAACAAAAGTGGAGAATACCTGAATCTTCTACAATAACACCTTGTTATAACAGACTCGTGAAGACCTCAGGTCACACACGTAGTGAACTGATTATTACATAGCAACCAGTTTCACCACAGTCAGACTACATACACGAGACCATTACAGAGCTTAGACATATCACTTCTGTCTATAGTTGGAATATTTTCATAGGCACTACACTGTCTCCCATACACAAGTTTTACCGCCATAATCATGCAAAAACTGCCAATGAGGTCATTAGTATTTGCCAGACACTACATTGCTCAGTCAGGGATTCCCATTTCACCTACTCCCATTTCATTTGTTATTACTCCCATTTCATTTGTTATTACTCCCATTTCATTTGTTATTACTCCTATTTCGGTTATTCTGCATTTGGATAGTTCTCTTATTTCGACTACTCTCAGTGATTCACCCTTTCAGTGCCAGTAGTAATATTATTATCAACATTTAAATTTAATACTTGTAAAAAAAATTAATAAAAATATGCTTTGCAGAATTCAGAGATTTCCTTGAGTAAAGTCGTCTTTTTTATTATTTATTTATTTATAGCAAACATTCACTAAATCCATAAAGAACTTAGATTTCACTAAAAAAAACTATGGTCTCTACAAAACCATTTTTTTTTACTTAATTGCTAACAGAAGCCATATGCAATTAACATTTCATAATTTTGAAGCTAAACCATGTACATGTAGCTTGTAGAACAAGTGATCTAAGATAGAATCTCTCTCAGAATTAGCCATAAAACCAGAGTAGGCAAAATGGGGTAGGAGAAATGGGCATGAATCGTTCAGTCCTGACTGCTGCTGAACCATAAATTGCCAGACAGAAAAGCCACTCACATTCTGGGTCTAGCGCCTCCTCCTCATCAGCGTTGAACAAGGCGATAATTGTCTGTCGTTTCTTGGCTGGTTTGATGGTTGCACGTCGCATCATAATGGCACGCACTCGCTTCAGTTCCTTCACCAGCTTCTCCCTCACCTCCTTCCTGTTGTATCCCTCTTCCATGAACTTCAGGCTCAGACTACGCAAGTCAACCGGACCAGGGTATTGGTTCTGCTCGGACTCCATCTTGGAGACAACAGATATTCTCCCATCCTCTTCTTCCCGATCATCCTTATTGTTTTCCGCATTCTCTTCCTCCTTCTCCTCTCTGTCTTTTACTGGAGGCAGTTTAGAGGCAATGCTGGGCAGGACTGAGCGACGCAACGGAGGAGACTTCTTTACAAAGGAACCTGCAGATGAATAGCTATTTTACTGCACTTATCATTGAGATCAACAATGCTTTTCATTGCACATAAAACGGTAAAGGTACGTTCTTATATATCGCAATATCCAGTCCACAAGATTATTTCCCTGGAAGACCTATACATTCCAATATCATCTCGACTTCTCTGGGAACACTCAGCCTCACTACAATTACTGCACAAAGACTATTCAGTCACACTTCTACCAGTGTCTATATGCAGGTACTCATTTATGCAGCAAAGTGAACTGAAACAATGTGGATCGAAAGAAATTGCAGAGTTCTCTTGATTGAGAATCTGATGACATCACTTTCCATTTAGGGGCTGTTCACAATTGTTGACATTTAAATATTCGTATAAAGCTTACTAATTCTCATACCCCCCTCCCCCTCCCCAAATTAGTATGTTAAAACGTCGAAAATTTTCCACTTTGTAAAATATATCAATAATGTTATGAGACGGTGTATGTATATAAGACATACACTAATAACAACGTGATTATATTTACAAACATATAATTTTTTGTTTTCCTAACAACTCCATGTTGTCATACTGATAAAAGTTTTGCACGAAGTTGTGTACATCCAAGATGTCGGACTGTATTACCGTTCCTCGCCATGAATGGTTATGCAAGTTAAAAACAACAGTACTTCTGTAGCAGTTCACCATGTGTGGTACATGACGTAATGGTGGTCAAATTTCTCATGCGCCAACATTTGAAAGATTAGCATGCGGGCCTTGACCCCCCCTCCCCCTTTAATATGCTTTGTTCGAATAGGTAAATGTTGACAATTGTGAATCACCTTCCCTTTCATTTACATGCAAAATGGTTTATGTATAACAAAATAAGAATTTCTGTTTCTCAAAGATAAGAATTTATTTTCTTTTCTCGTATACTTCAAGTTTTTGTGTTACCCACGCTACGAAATTGCAGCAGGTGAACTCAAGCCCCGATACTCTTGATTGACAGATGGTGTTCAAGTTCTACCATAGTTTAATTTATAATTGTACACTGATGACTGTATTAACACTTACTTTTCCTGGATTGTGGTGTTGGTATGAGGACATTCACTGGAGGTGCCTGTGGCTCCTCTTCTATCTTATTAGTTGCAAGTGAGGCCCTGGCCGTCCTCTGTGATGGCTGAGACGTGCTACCCAAGTCTTCAAAGTCTCCCCTACTTCCCCTGCTCCTTCGCTGACTTGATTGCCTCCTCTCCAACAACATACTCAGCGGCTGTAGTTTGCTATTGCTCTCCATGGGAGGTAAGTCTACCACATCCGACACCCGTCTTCCCTCAGGAGAAGACCTCTCCTTGTGTGAATCTTTGTCGTTCACCTTCTCCCCACTGGGAAGTCTCTCAGGAAGATGGTCAACACTGGAACACTCATGTTGCTTACTCAGACGTCTTTCTACTACACCTGATTCAACAGGTTCCTCTGTTACCGAGTGCCTTGCCTTGTGGTGCCCCTTTCTCTGTCTCTTTCTCCTTTTCTTTCTCTCATCTCTATGTGGCTGTTGTCTTGCAAGTTGAAGTCGTGACATCTGTATACTTTCTGTTGCTTCATGCTACAGAATGACAAACAGAAAGGTCAACGGCTTCAAATGACCACAGTTTTCAGAAAGAAATAGTTGTTGATAATACCAGGTGTCCATAAGAGGACGGGTCATGCAGGGGTATATAATTGAGCTCTTAAAGTGAAACAAAAGTTGTGGTTTTGGGCTATGCACCTAAAATAGATGATAAAACTAACCTTATGCAACTAAAATCAATAACATCATGCCTCTGTTTACTCAGAATGTGTTCTAATAGTGGGAGATTCCGGTCAGTTCTCCAGGTGGCTAAACCCTGACATGTGAACCAGCAAGACCTATAAGTACGCGTGCAATTCTATGAAAATCAGATAACCTAGACTATTGATGTATTCAGGGAGGCCGGCATACACAGAGCCAATGCAGTCACAAAAAACATGTTATTTTGCCAGAAAGAGGACTTGTTTAGTAAAGGAAGGCCAAAATATGTTACATAAGTTGAGTTTGGACGCACACATCATAGCCATATCGTATTGGCAAATATAGGAACAGGTGTATGCAACCATATTTTCATTTGGTGAGTGAATTTTGCTAGACTTTGACATTCGTGACGTATGGTTATCTAACAGTATGCCGCGGCCCATGAAATCAAGATGATGTGTGTTCAACAACGTTTTTCTAGTAAACCACTGGTGTGATATTCTTAATTGTAGTTACAAATGGTTATGTTTAGTAACTCTTTAGTAAAGGGCATAAGCCCAAAACCATGACTTCTGTTTCCCTTAAGATTTGTTGTTGCAGGTGATGCAGACCATATGCACTGCTGTCATACCACGTAGAATTAAAATGTAATATCTGTTTTGGATAAAGAAATCAATGAAATTCCTACACAAATAACAATGGTTCAGGAAGTTATTCATGTGTTATTCATCCTGCTGCCCGTACAACAACAATAACGTTTTTTCCTAATTTACAAATTACAAATGAACCTCCCCAAAAACTACTTACATATATAGGTGTTTTCTCAACATTATATCATAATTTATATCCCATCATAATTAGGTGGATGGCTTCAGATGACCAATAACTGAAAGTTTCCTACTCCATATAATAATATATGCTTCTTGTTCCTCAAGCTACAAAAATCAGCATCCTCATCAGACTCACATATTTTATGAAGTAATTAACTACATGATGTCAGTCAGAATATTTCAAGTGTAGAATATTTCACATTGCAAGAAAATGTGTGCATGTCTGTGTGTGCACGTGTTCATGCGTATGTGCATGTTGTTCTTTCACAATTTTATACCATTCTGATGCATATGAACAAGTATTCTTAAAAAAGAATCTCTTTTCAAGACCGTTTCAAGGTATTTTCCTTTACCATTTGATAGAAACAGACAGTACCTACCAAAGTAAGGTGTTTACGTACCAGGGAAGATCCACGTGGAAGTGACTTGTTCACCCCAGCATGAGATGAGTCCGACTCGTGTCCAGAATGTGTACCACGTTCACTTTCAGAAATAGAACCAAGTTGACTCTTGGCACACGACTCTGCCTCATCCCCTTCCCAACTCTGTGGATGAGCACCAAGACCAATCTGCGGACTGGGCTCTCTCCCTATTGATCTCCTTCCACTAACTGTTGACGACCCTGCTGATTCTAGTTCCAATTTTTTCTCTGAGTCTGACAGCTCCATACCCATGCCCAGGGTAATGTTTGGCAAATGAAACATCCTGCGCAGCGACTCCAGTTCTTCTGCAATGCAAACAGATGACACCTCCGTATAATAATTAACTTCTATATATATATAACGCCTATATCCTCAGGAACCTGAGCTCTGAGGCACAACAAAACAGAATCATTAAGCATAATCGTGAACAGGGATGCGCAAAAGTCATTATCAGAATGAGGGACAACCAAAAAAAATTTATAGTGGAAATGCAATTTGGAATAAATGTCTTGAGTTTTTTTGGAAGATGGTTTCAGATGTTTTCAAAGTGATGGGAAGTTCATTCCAGATCATAGGCGCAGAGACATAGAAAGCACGTTTTCCCAAGACAAGTTGTTGTGAAATTGATAATCTGAGGTGCCTAGGGATATTTGAAAGATGCAGGAGACTAGCTAAGTATGGTGGTTGTTGTGTAGATAGAGCATGATATGTAAGAGTGGACAACTTAAAATTAATTCGATAAGTAACAGGAAGCCAGAGTAACTGTTTAATTAGTGGTAGTAATGGTGAAAACCAAGGTGCCCTGAGAACAACACGTGTCAGACAATTTTGTGCTCGTTGGAGTTTAGCCAAGTCTCTTTTAGCAATGTTATTTAATAGTGAATTACAATAGTCAAGGCAGCTACTAATTAATGCTTTTGATATTGTTTTAGCAGTAGATATAGATATGTGATGCTGAATTCGACGGAGATCACGTATATGGTAGAAACAGGATTTACATACTTGAGAAATACGATGGCGAAAGTTAAAGTCACTATGAAAAACAACACCTAGATTATGAACAGTATTTGATGGGAATGTGTCACTGCCATGCAGTTTAACTGGAAAATGGCTGATGACCCTATTTCGTTGTTGCATAGTGCCAGTAATAATAAGGTCTGTTTTATCTGGATTAAGCTTTAGCTTACTTGATTCCATCCAAAATAAGATATCAGTAAGACAATCACTTAAAGCTGAAACAGATTCTTGTGTATTTGGTTGTGAAAATTATATGTAAACCTGTGTGTCATCAGCATACAGGTGATAACTGAGATTATGATTAGTAATGACTTGGCTGAGACATAGTATATAAGCTAAACAGAACAGGACCAAGGACGGATCCTTGCAGCACTTTGAATGAAAGGTGTTTTGGACAAGATAATGTGCCAGATATGTTAATGCTTTGGTGCCTGTCTGAAAAATATGATTTGAACCACTGTGCCAGAAATGCCAAAATGTATATAAAGGCATTGTACAAGTATTAAATGATGAATTGTATTGAAAGCAGCCGAGAGATCTAGTAAAGGGAGTGCTGTGACTTTGCCACTGTTCATGTTGCAACTATATCATTGTGTATCTTGAGAAGAGCTGTTTCGGTAGAGAGGAATCGTTTATATGCAGACTGTAGATCATTTGATAAGTGATGTTTATAAATATGTTCATGAAGGTGATTAGCAACTACATCACAACAGCCACCGTGGGAGCCATACAGCCTAAAGGGCCCATGTTTGAGGGGAGAACGGGGTATGGAAATAAGCCCCCTTCTGGAAAAAAGCCCCCTGGATAAAAAAGCTCTCCCAGAAAAAGCCTCCATCAAAAAATAGAGTGAAGAAGAAAGACAATACAGCTGTAACATTATTATTATATGTCCAGTATTTTTTTCCAGGACTGTTTTATTCTGGGAGGGCTTTTTTCTAGGGGGGGCTTAGTTCTGTATATTATGTTTAATACAAAGCTGAAGTTGACATCATAACTGACTCTAAGTTTCAGTTTCATTTGTTCTGCTACAAGAGAGAGTGGTATATACTATGTAATAAATACTAAAGTTATTTTTCTTTAATATCCAGTTTTACTGAAGTAAAGTGCCTTGGTATACTATGATGGGTTGTGCACATTGTTACTTTGACAATGATAGACTATTGACATTTCCTTGACAGCTGGGTTTGGTATTTATGAATTCTAGCACTTGAGGAACCCCAAATAAACCATGTCCTGGTTGTTACTTTTGTCATTGTTGCTTGAACTTGTCATTGCAACTAAGCAGAGGATGGTTTACACTACTTTGAATAATCGTAGAAAACACGCACAGCATTTTGAATAATTATTCGTAATAACTATGATAACAGTGGGGTGGTTTTAGAAAAAATTATACTGTTACGCCTCCTTCCTAGGGTATATGAACCCCTGAAAGTGTGGTGTTCGAGGTTGAAAGTTTCTAGCAGGAGTAATATAACAAACATACACCAGCTTGATTATAGTAAGATTACCTCGAAACTCCAAACTGGACCGCCGTCGTTCACAGGCCCTCTGGTTCCTGATGTGGTGTATATCATGATTATACAGATCTGACTGATCAATTGGACAAATCTGACCAGGCTCACCAAATTGATCAAACGCTCCGAAATATGACCAAGGACCTAACACAATGACAAACAAACTTAGCTAGTCACACTCAAATGAAGTAACATGTCTTATCTGAACAGTTATTTTCATACAATGTTTACGTGTCACTGACTTATTTAGGCTTGCTCACTGGGAATATAGGCCATCGACAAACGTACTCCACTTTGTCCTGCTTTGTGCCATCATTGTGAATTCATTCCAGGTGTAACCCATCTTTCAAGGTCTCACAGCTACACGTTTCGAGGCTGTCCTTTTTCTCTTTCCTTGGAGGTCTCATGTGGGTGATTGTCTGGTAATATTGCACTGGTTTTTTTTTACTGTACAACAACATCCATTTTTTCTTCTTGATTTCATTCTTGACTCGAAGCTGTTTGGACATTTTCCAGAGTGTTTTGCTAACCTTGGCAGACCATTTCAAATTCATAAGTTTGAACAGGCATCTACAGATGAGAATCTGTATCCATTTCAGGGATTGCTGTGTCATTCTCTATGTTTCCAAGCTGTACAGCAAACCTGACTTGACTTGAATTAAATGTCTTGGCATTTAATTTGACCTGCTTTGATTCCAAATTTTCTTTGTCATCTTCTGTGCATCCTATCTTGCCGATTTTACTGCGCAGGTACGTGAAGGAGTCTGTTTCTTCCAGTGGTTCCCCATCTAAAGTCACTGGGCTATTGCTATTCTGTTGATGTCGAGTCCTGCCTGTGTTGACATCGTGCTTAAAAACTGTTTTCTCCTATGTCATTACCATTGAACAGGCTTACAAATAGATGTGTCTGTTTTGCAATTAACAAATAGATGTGTGTTTTGCAATTAACAAATATATGTGTCTGTTTTGCAATTAACATATAAACATCCTTAAGAAAGCTTGCAACCATGTTCATTACCTCAGAAAACAACAACAACAAAGGCACTTACCTTCTCTACTAGCTAAAACAGGATGCCGCTTTCTATGAAGATTAGCTAATTTCTTTGATCTTTTGTGTTTCTTCTTCAATTCCACTTCTTGTCTTCCATTTTCTTCTTCATCAATTCCTTCTTTGCTAGTCACCTTTGGCAAGACGAGTTCCGACTCAGATACTACCTCAATATGGTCTACCACCCATTTCTCTATCAGGTCTGCAAATAAGACAAACAACAATTTCTTATATTTTCTTATAAAAATTCTCCTAAAATATACAAATGTTATTAAAAAACATAAATTAATGAAGTAACAGCCATATATTATGTTGGGTATGTGTAAGACAGATCTAGCTATAATGGGACTGCAGTGGGCACTGCAAAATAAAGTCACAGATCCATTTGCTCTTCCTCCTTGTTCCCTGCTGTACATGGGTGATGGTCAGGTACAGTTACACTTACAGTATTGTCGAGCCACTCTTTCTCTTCTTTCTTTCCATAGTTTTCTATCAGCAGCCCCTTCTCTCCATCTTTCATCCTCCCCAATCTTCTCATATTCCTCCTCACGCAGTCCTCTCATCTCAGACATAGCCTTCCCCTTTTCCTTAATGTTTTTCCACCTCTGCTCTCCTTGCCACTTTGCCTGCATTCATCCTTACCAAGTGGCCTGCCCATCTCATTCTGCTTCTCACCAATCTTCCTGTTAGGCTGCATTGCATCCCAACCTTTTCCTCAGGTCATTCATCCTTCTTCTGTCCACCCTCTTTGTTCTTGTTATTCGTCAAACCCAGTTGTTCTCACCAACTTGCAGCTTCTGCTGTTGTTGTTCTGTCAACGCCACTGTCTCCAGACCATACAGGTATGCCGGTGTAACACAAGCTCTCATGACTTTCCCTTTCAGCTTTTTGAAATTTTTCTGTCCTACATGACCCCCTCTACCTTTCTCCAAGCATTCGCTCATGCTTATATCCGATGTCGCACCTCTACTTCTGAATGCCCATCCTCCGTAACCATTCCTCCATGATCTCCTTACCATCCAACCTGATGTTCAACTCCTCTCTCTGATGTCCAATCCACATCACTTCTATCTTCTCCAGGCTCATTCTCAGTCCATCCTTCTTGAACCCCCCTTCCATTCCTCCAACACTTTGTGTAGTTTTTGTTTGCTCTCTGCAATTATGGCCAGATCGTCTGCATACATCATCTTCCCGAGTCCTGAGAACATACTTCATGCTGATCTTCCTGCTGATCAGTTCCATCACCATGATAAACAGTAAAGGGCTAAGAGCAATTCCTTGCCTCAAACTGATGTTAACTGGAAACTCTTCCACCAACCCAGATCCAACCACCACTCTTCCTTTTGTTCTCTCATTCATTACTTCCACCATCCTGGCTTCTGCTTCTGGCACTCCCATCCATCTTACCGTCTCTCTTGGGACTGTGTCATATGCCTTCTCCAGGTCCACAAATCCCACTGCCATTCTCCCTTGCATCTCCAACCTCTTCTCTACCATCTGTCTTACTACAAACCATCAGTCATCCCTCTGCCCTTTCTGAATCCCTGTTGTTCTTCACCCAATTCTTGTTCTGCTCTCTTTCGAATCCACCCATCCAGGATCCTCTCTAGCAGCTTCATGATGTGACTTAGAAGTCTGATGCCTCAGTATTTCCCTGGGTCTTGCACATCTCCCTTCCTCTTCCATATTGGGACAATTAGTCCTGTCCGCCACTCCTCTGGTACTTTACCTTGCTTCATACATGCATACAGCAGCCTCTTTGTCCATCTGATTCCACTCTCCCCCACTGCCATTACCATATCCACACACATCTCATCGATACCAGGTGCTCTCACCTTCTTCATTCATTTCATCCCGGTTTGCATCTCTGACTCTGTATCCGTAATATCAGTTCCCCTCTACGTATGATATTGTAAGTTAATTTATTGGCTAAGTTCCAATATTGTATTGGACAGATTTCCATGTTTTACCTTGTATCTTTATTTCCAAGATTATTTCTTCCACCATAAATCTTGGGTAGTCCCTTGTTCTGATGATGACTTGTGTTTCCCTGTTCATGATAATACTTAATGTGCATCTGAGCTCAGGATCGTGAGGATACAGGTGCTATAGAAGTTTATTATCATTATCTTTTGCCTGGGACTTTAATCCTACATTCCTGCAGTCTGTCCACAGAACAAGGTGTCTATGTTGGTAGCTGTGGTAAACTCAACTGTCACTACCACTCACATGGCCACTGACAAACAACATGTTCATGCAGGTGTGCACAATGCTAACAGAACCATCCAGAAACATGATACTGATTGCATACACATAAACAGTTGTAACATACACATATACAGTTGTAACATACACATAAACAGTTGTAACATTCACATAAACAGTTGTAACATACACATATACAGTTGTAACATACACATAAACAGTTGTAACATAAACATAAACAGTTGTAACATACACATATACAGTTGTAACATACACATAAACAGTTGTAACATACACATATACAGTTGTAACATACACATATACAGTTGTAACATACACATATACAGTTGTAACATACACATACACAGTTGTAACATACACATAAACAGTTGTAACATACACATATACAGTTGTAACATACACATATACAGTTGTAACATACACATAAACAGTTGTAACATACACATAAACAGTTGTAACATACACATAAACAGTTGTAGCATACACATATACAGTTGTAACATACACAAACAGTTGTAACATACACATATATAGTTGTAACATACACATAAACAGTTGTAACATACACATAAACAGTTGTAACATACACATATACAGTTGTAACATACACATATACAGTTGTAACATACACATATACAGTTGTAACATATGCATAAACAGTTGTAACATACACATAAACAGTTGTAACATACACATATACAGTTGTAATATACACATATACAGTTGTAACATACACATATACAGTTGTAACACACACATATACAGTTGTAACATACACATAAACAGTTGTAACATACACATATACAGTTGTAACATACACATATACAGTTGTAATACTCTTGATGATCCATTTGTCAGCTGAAGATTGAACTGAACGTCGATCTGAAACTACCAACAAGCTGTGTCTCATTGAAATATAATTTACCTAATTACTACTCCAATTTAATAAGAATTATAACAGCATTAACATTAAATTAAGTTAACTTAAATTTAAAAGTATTATAAGGAAGATCTTACTTGGTTTTATGCATACTGTATGTTTCAACATCTTTCTAGCAAACGATATATCGCCATACTGCGATTGCTGCAAGTGAAGCATTAGAAATGATAGCAAGGTTCTAAAGTTAACAAATGAATTTGTTTATACTATTTCCATAAAGTTTGTGACAAAACCATATCTAGCAGTATTTAACCAGGTGTATGGCAGGTACCTAATGTAAGTTCAAAAGCAATGTCGTAAATCATTGTGTTATCTAATCATTTGACACATAACAAGGCTGCAAGACAGTTGTCTTCACATTGTCCTGGGCAGTTAAATGTACATTATGATGATCATAGGAATTAGTAAACCAATTATGGAAAACACTCCACCAGTTGAGAATGGTCGCTTTTGTGAAATGCAGACAACAAAAGATACTTAGGAGGAAATGACACATTTTTAAAACAACTTAAATCAGTCTGCTCCATATCCAATATTTCAAGAGCATTGAGGAGGCACTTCAGATACATACATAGGTTTGCAATTAAAAAGTACATAGTAACTATGTGTTTCTTACTGTATTTTCTTTAAAAAATGACCTGTTGTATTGAAATTAACAAATTGTAGTGTATTTAGGGTCCATTTTTAGTTGTCTTAAGGACATGAGAATGTTCATTACTGTAGGCTTGTCTTTTGAACTAGTCCCAGTTTGTCCAAAGGAAATGATACTACTTCCATACCTTCATATCATAACCCAAACGTTGTTCAACGGAACTATTCGTTGCACCTCTTTTTTTCCGTAATAATGGCGTTGTAATATTGATGTAATGATTATCACGCTTGTCCTGAAATAAATCCATAGTCCTGTATGTGCATACATACATAACAAAGTCATGTGTGCATGTGTGTGCGTGCGTGCGTGGATGCGTGCGTCCATGCGTGTGTGGCCAATATTGTTGTTTGACCTCATGATCATATTTCAAATTAATTATAATGATTATTTCCAAGGAAATTTCATCAACTTGGAATTATGCATTTTTTTATTGACTGAAGCACAGCGACTGGTATTTATATGGAAAGTGAATTCTTGAGATCCTAGCATTTTTTATTTCTTATTGACAATGCTACCACCAAATCAGTACGGCCAAAAACAAATTGAAAAACATGATGTGTCTGTGTGTACTCCACAGAGAAAAGGCTAATTTTTACAATACTACCAGCACACCCTATTATCAGATATAAGCGTTTACTTTTAGAGAAAACAATCTACCTAATCATAACTTGTGGCCCGACAGGCCTACTATAATGTCATGCTATACTCACTTTTGTGTTGACATCACCAATGGGTTGATCAACAATTCCCAGTAGCTTTTTAGCAGATGTCATCCGAATGTTCGTTTTACAGGTGGTTGATGCCCTTGAGTCGACAGATTGACGCATCGGAACATGCTTGGTGATTGCATGGTTGACGTACAACACCTGTTTTCATACTCATAGATGGAGCTAGAGCTCTAGGGTTACGTTAACTATATTTTAAATTACTGAGATTGGAGGACTGCTTGCAGAGAGATTTGGGGGGAGTGGCGAATATCAGAGCGAGGGATGGGGGAATGGAGACAGTTGATGGAGACGACAGTGAAACGGGATCAGTGTCGAAAGGGAAAAAAAAATTTACCACTGGTATCAGTGCCTGCCTCACCCCGGACTTCAGGGATAAAGAGGAGAGCAACAATAACAAGTCCCACCTGAACAGAATCGTGAAGTAAATAAAAGGGCATCTGATCAGTGAATTGATCAAAGTTGGTTTCACTGAAGTCTTCCTAATATACTTGGAGAGAACTTCACAGATATCCTCACTGGTTTCCCTGTAAGTCTATGGAAAGCCTCCCTATATAACCAAGGAAAGTGCATTAGTTTCACTTGTTTTTTTACTTGAACTTAAATGTACTGACTACAATAGATAGTGACATATTCAGGTTAAGCCTAAATATACAGTATTGTCAGCAAGCATGAACATTTTTCATATACTTTTTTGCAGCACAAAATAAAATGAACTGTCTGTGTCTCACCTTATCGTCTCGCACCCATCTTTTGAGGGCTGCAACCCAGTGCCTTCCAGATGACTTCTGCTGTGCATTCCTCAGCTTCTCTTTCTCTTTTCTCATCCGTTCCTGTAACATCCTCTTTGCTGTCTTTGAAATTTGTTCTACCCCATCTCCACCAGCCGAGATATCGGCCTTCAGTGTTTCGTTCTGTAGCTGTAAACTCAGTGGCAGGTTGGTAAAGCCGAAGGTCCTTGCTCTCTGCAGATACTGTGTAGATTCAGAAAAATATGTGATAGATTTTTTCCTAGAGCCATACATCCTATTAAGCTGCCAATTAATCACAAATAAATTGGAGAATGTGGCTCAGTTGCTACAGTTTTATATCATAGCAGCCTAGCCAAGCCAGGGATGGTTACTACAGTAGTGAGTACTACATGGGTATCTTATTACTCTACCCCAAGCATATATCCTACTGGCAGTGCGCTCAATCATTTGTACTTTGCTCTACTTGCTGTCTTGGTCGGACTTATTTCCAGGAATGTCAAACTTCAAAGAGCAATTCAACAAAATGCCCATTACCTGTCCAACCTATTTTAGCGCATGCTGGTCTACTTTTTAGTAAAACTCATTTTGCATGTATGATTGTGATCAGACACCAATGAGCTGGGATGCATGGGGTCCGATGAGCCAGCTCATGGGTCCCCGTATTGACTGGCGCAACATTCTCCCATATTTCTTTGTGTTCAATATGGCATTCTGAACTCGTCTGAGTATTTATATATTATCCACTATGGCCATACCCGAAGGCAGCTCCTCCAAATGCAACTGCAACAAAATGGAGATAAAGAAAATCGGCCATCATCACCAACACTCCCGAGAAGAAAGAGTTACTAAACAGAAGAAAGGTAAACATTGTCACAAAACCAAATAGGGCGAAGAAACTTGTCTACCTTTCTCAAAGGACAAACATGTCGACCCGGACGCAAGCAGGCCAGGAACAAGTTACACAGACATCGACAACAGCATGCAGCATGAACAGAACATACGAGACACGGACGTGGAAGATGAAATGAAAAGCAAAATGAACATCATGCGGATCTCCACATCCACAAAGACGACTATGTAGTTGTGTGATATGCTGGGGTAAAAAACAGTTGTTCGTCACATATCGGCTTGGTGTTGGATTAGGAAGATGATGAAGGAGACATTGAAGTTCGCTTCTTACGGAAGACACAAAAGATAGACAATGCTTATGTAAATCCGGTTGTCGAGGACATCCATGCTGTGCCTGTGACGTCAGTAAAGGTAGTGCTTCCCAGAAAGGTAGATGAGCAATGTCCTACCAAGAGAACTACAGGAATTAAGCAGTTTCCTGTAAACCTGGAACACTACCATATCAAGTAGGAAGATATGTGATGATACGCTAATACACAGTTTGCATGTAGCTTAGGGTAATTAAACATAACAAACATTTGTTATCCCCCCTCACTATAAGGAGTTACGGGTGGCAAGCCTGGTGTCGAGATCATCCTTTCTGTGCCACTAGTGGCAATGTAGTGTTTCCAAAACCGGTGAGAATTCCATGAATTAAGCGATTTCAAGTAAACCTGAAAAGCTAAAAAAAACTAGGAAGATACTTGATAGTAAATATGTTGTAGGTTGGCTGGTCGTAATTAAACGTATCACTTAGTTTTACATAATTCGCATTGCAATAATTGCAAACATTCGTTAAAACAGATTTTTCTCAAGAAGTGTAGTTATGCATAATGTGCATATGCAGTAAAACCATGAATGTAATGTATTAATATAAGGTCTGTTAAATAATGTGCAGAATATGTACCACACGTTTATGGTAATAACAAGTACATGTTCAATTCATTGTTCTGTTTTAAATGTAAAATTGGTATTCTGGCTCAAGGGACCCTACATGGTGGCTCAAGGGACCCCACATGGTGGATCAAGGGACCCCACGAGTGAGGTCTCTTGAGCCACTACACATGCTTCCACTGATTTGCATATTCTTTTAATTTGACAAATCCCAGCCTGATTAATTTCTAGACCCTCTTAGAGGACATTCATATGTGTACGACAGAGCAATTATCATGTTAAAACATACATAAGTTTTTGTTTTATAGCTAAAAATGTGAAAAGTGGCACATAGGTCCCAACCTTCCCCTACTACGAATTCTATCTAGAATATTTTCTGTATTCTATAGAAATGTCTCGGCAAATATTTTGGGAATAGTCCATAAAAAATCTACAGAACAGTCTATACAAATTCTATAGAATATTCTCTGAATTCAATAGAACTGTCTCCACCAAAATCCTAGATCTATAGAATATTTTATAACAATTCTAGCAGAGACTGTTTGCCAAGGCCTAAGCCTAGGCCAAAGGCTAGGCTCCAGTCCTACCTACCTAGGCTAGGCCTAGGGCTAGGCTAGGCTAAGGGTAGATCTTCAACAATATCGCCAACATGCAATGGCAGTCAAATCATTATAAATCCAGAAGTTGTATTGTATTTTAAAACAAAGCTACTTACGTTTAACACCCTTGGTGTTCGGCACCCAATGGTAACTGGTTCGTTCGTCTGTGAGGGCCTGTAAAATGTCGTCTGCAGCATGTCGCTTGGCGGCGCTGACAGCGACCGAAAGTTGTGCAGATGATAACTCGAACAGTAAACACCCTTTTGCCATTTATTCCTTCCGTATTGTACCTCGCATAGTGTCGGTAACGGCACCCTCTTACGCCGGGATGCTTTCGATGCAGATAAACACCCTCTAGCCATTGTAACATGCAAGAATTTCGCGATAATTTCGCCCAAAAACAGCGTCTTCTGGCGAAGTTCTGTCTCGCTTTCGTCACGATATGCTGCTCCAAACGTCCGACGTTTGCTCCAACGTAAAATGACGCTAAACCCACGAGAACTACGGCCCAGTTACACGAGGCAATTTGTCAACATACGATGATTATAACAGTTAATACTGTGTTTTCGGTTCAGAAAAGAGTTACATGCTGCTTTCGCCTCGGCATTTTTGTCGTTCTAAAGGTTAAGCTAAGCCTTACTCAGCCCAAGGTCAACGCCCAATCCACCGCGCCCCAACTATTTTTAGTTATTCTGGACAAATTAACAATTGGGTATGAAAATATTGATAGATATGAAAATATTGATAGAAATATGTTTTTCTCACTCAAGAAGGATAGCAGAACTAGAGGACATGAGGTAAAATTAGTAAAGGATCAATGTAGATTGGACATCAGGAAGCACTCGTTCTCACAGAGGACAGTAAATGAATGGAACAAACTGTCTACAGATTGTGTAACTGCTAGCAGCGTGAATATGTTTAAAAACAAGGTTGACACATATATCAGAAGGGCGGGTTATAAGTAGGTGAACATTGTTGGACTCTCGATAAGCCAATGGCTTCCTTGTCCACTTGCCATCTGGGCCTTTGGCTTGGATGGCAAATCTTGTTAAATCTTGTTAAAAACAATATTCTAAATCAACACCCGTAAGAAGAACGTATTTCATCAACCGGATGCAAGACGTTATTAGAACAGTTTTTCTCGAGAAGATAGTGTAAGTTGCAGTTACCAAACTTGATTCGATCGCGTTGACGTGTCACAAAAAGACGCTGTCAGCTGCTTTCAAAGTCTATGCCCAGAAGGTTTCAGTTTCGTTGACTTGTACGCGGTCGGTTCGATGGTTGTTAGAATGCTCCTACAACGTCACGCCTGGCTGTGAGGGGGTTGATTGCCTTCTGCTGTGAGGACAGGTGCCATATCACTGAATTTATTGTAGGGGAAGGTGGGACATGTCCACACACCCAAGACATAATGTGTCATAACTAATTAACTGTTTATGTCAGAAGTGTAAATTTTCGCATTGTTAATCTGTATATTTAGTAGTTTACTACTACCTATTATCAAATTTTCCACACAAAAAACGATTATGTTATCAATATGCATTGATTACTAATGTGTGGATATGCCCCAGGTTAATTACTGGGGCGTATCCGCACAGCTACGTGTATTTCAGGCTTTGATTTCATGAATACGAACTGCAATGGTAAATTTCAGGCTGCAGAACATCATATAGCTTGCTAGGTATATCCATAAGGATTATTTGGTGGTCAAATGCACCCGTATAAATAATATATAAACATAACCAGCTGTAGTTTATAATTATAATACAATGGCTTAAATTTGGTGAAGTGGATGCGTGATGTAGGTCTGTCTCAACTACAGCACACACGGAAAGACATGCGACGAAGAAAACCGAAAGGACACAGAATAAAGACAGCATTATAAGTATACACTTCAAGATACATGAACACTGAACCAACAAAAACTATCACGTTACAAGTTTACTGTCTTTATCACACCCCATTTCAAAATCCCACCTCTCACCTATTTTTAGGTCAACCTCCCACCATTTTGGTGGGGGAAGGCAACTAAATACACTTCTAGTATACCATCCTTGAGACAAATTCCACATGTTATGGGGTATGTTTTCTATGTACAACGCACACAACGCAAGAGTAAATGGTAGACAAAAAAGGGTAGACACTGAGAGGCGCCATTGATCTGTGAATCAAATATGTCAGTGAATTAATCTATATCATGGAACAGTGAATATTGTACATGTTCAATTGTGTATATTTCAATGCACTTACTTTGAAAAGGGTATCCTATTGACAGAAGTCTAAAATGTGTTTAGGGAGGTTGAGTTAGAGAAATTCTCAAGAATTGTACACTGGCAATGTTTTGAGTACCCCCCTAGATTCCTGTCACACCCCCTCCATAATGAAACATGGTGTAACATCTACATCATGCCGTCACACTATGTAAAAAAACTTACTGCACTGGAGCATATCCGCACACGACTGGGGCATACAGCTATGTGGATATAAAGTTTATTTGTGCAATGACAACACTAATGACACACATTCCAAAAATGCATAAACACACCAACATATTATTGAGAGTGTGACTAACGTATGTATAAGATATGTTTAAAATTACGAGATTCAGCAAAAAAATTTTAGTTTATAATTTCTTAACGACACAGACAAGTTCAATTTGCAGGTTCAGATGTTCGATGTATGATTTAGATGCTACCTTGAACACAGTTTTGAAATGAAATAACGGGGTGTGTCCTACACCTACAGATCGATGACAACGGTCATAGAAAAGCTTTTATGATTCGCACACTCTTATTCCTGTGTTTAAATAGGTTGTCCGCCTCTTTTGTAATCCAGATGGTGTAACATGCATCTTCACCACAATGGTGCATGGAGCTTCTTCCTATACAAGTGGGGGCATACATGGTCCATCCACTGGTTGTGCTGACATGTGGCCCATGCCAGCAGCGGATCCAGGAGATCTTAGGGACCCCTCCAGGACATGGATCAAGGTGGGTTCTTAGACCTCCCTGTGTTCGTGATCAATGTTACCGTAAAGGACAATGTATATAGGCCTACATTGGAACTAGTGTCAATGTAAAGACTGAAGTATTAGCAGCCGGTTAATTTTAACCCTTCTTTAAGTAGAAAAATGTGTTGTCCCGTTCTGTCCCCTCCCCCCCTCCCCCCAGTTCGTAAGTAGAACATGACTACGACTGACTGAGACCCTCCTGCCAACAAGCCTATATCCACCCCTACATGCAATGATTGCTGAAATGTGGTCCATGCACTGACTGCTGACATGTGGCCTATGCACTAATTGCTGACATGTGGCACATGCCCTGGTGGTTGCTGACATGTAGTCCACGCACTGGTTGCTGACATGTGGCCCTTGCACTGGTTAGCTGACATGTGGCGCATGCACAGGTCGATGACATGTGATCCATACACTGGTTTCTGACATGTGACCAATGCACTGGTTGCTGACATGTGGCCCATGCACTAATTGTTGACATGTGGCCCATACCCTGATTGCTGGCCATGCACTGACTGCCGACGTGTGGCCCATGCACCGACTGACATGTGGCCCATACACTGACTGCCGACATGTGGCCCATGCACTGACTGACATGTGGCCATACACTGACTGCTGACATGTGGCCCATACACTGACTGCTGGCCATGCACTGACTGCTAACATTGAGAACATCAGAAGTGATTGAATAACATTTTATTCGGATGAAATTCGCAATTCGGAAGTAAAACAAAATAAAATGGTAATTTCTTCAAGAATTTAGCTATTACAATTTACACCGTTGAAAATAAATCTCATAAAAGCAATTGCCTTTCACCCGTTTCCAAAGATCATTCCATTTATGGAGAAAGTCATCATTCAATGAATAAAAATAAATTTTTTAATATGCTATGTTACAAATAGTTTTCATCAAATATAAATGTTCTACTATGAAGATTTATTCACGGACATGACCTAGACAGAGATTTTAGTTACAAATCACAGTGAATAAAAGGGCATCCTTGCAGCCCAGTTCCCTTCCACATTTAATCATTAATATTTACATATCACCAGTAATCACAATAAAGACAACGTTAAAGACATACATATAAAATGTAAGACCCCCGAAACAAGAAAACACCGTCCAATGATCCAGTATTAACTGTAATGAGATCTATGCTATTTTGTTGGCACCTTGGCAACATTATTTTTGTATCTGGAATGCGATATTCTCTACACATTGAAGTCATCTTACATGTTTTATGAGTCTACTCAAGACTAGTAGTTCCCTTCAACCCACAGTATATGATCATGATAGAAAGTCACCAGTATAATATACAATGTATATATTCTTAGGCACATTACGCACACATTTCAAAAGGGCCTACAATCTACAACACTTGCATTGTTAACTTAATGTTGATATTTCTTAGACTGCAACTCTTTCCAACAAACTAATGTACATACTGAACCACCACTGCCAAGGCTGACAAACATGGCTGATTGTATTCCCTGACTGATGGCTATTCAGCAAATTTAATTGTTATCCACATAGATACGTTCCCTGCGTTTCCAACCAAAAATCAGTTTGCCATAGTGAGGCATTTATCAGCAAAACACATATATCCATTTTGTGCGTTTCAAGATAAATCATGTTTTCTGTTGAACATTAATCAGCAGATAGGAAAACTGTTATTTTATCAAACAACAGCCACTATTAACTCAATTTTTGTAATGTTGGCTTTTAAAGCATTTTGCAGATGTGTACTTCAGAGGAACACTAAAAGTATTTTTTTATGTATAACAAAACACTGGCACCAAGTGTCCACTTCAAGAGTGATGCCCTTCCAGTGGTTCTCTGTGACAAGGCACTTGGGATGTCTGACTAGACGTCTACACGACCTGTAGGTCACCTTTGCACCGGCTGCAGCACTGTAATGTGATGTTGTCATAGTTTACATTAGGATGGAAGCGGGCAAATGTGTCCAGTGTTCCTGCAACTGTTGCACCACTTTTACTGCCTGCTGCAGCAATCTCTGCCTCCGCCAACACCTGAGACATGGAACACAACACAAAGTTTATAATACACAGCTTAACCATAAATCACAGCTTACACAACAACATACACATTACAATACAACAAATTCCTTAGACAATAGTATATATTTCACATAAAAGAACACTACATTTCAATATCACTAAAGTTTACAAATGAAAACGATCATTTTTGTGTATGACAGAATTTTTGTATACATTTATAAGAAATATTCAAAAACATGGATGCATTTTCATAACTGAATAATATCTCTACCACAAAACCCAACTATAGTGGGCACCTGTGTATATGGCAAATATATATAATGGAGACATTTTAGATTTGTAAATAAACATAATTAAGTTCTGACACCTCTCTGTTTGTTTCCCTATGTTGTCAGCTATACCCATCCATTAAAACACATCTGTGCGCTAGAAGATGTTAGAAAAGATATAGTTTACACCATATAACATGAATTTATGATAACAACAAGCAGGCTTTCTACCTTTAATGTGACCATCACCTGACAAGCAAGTTTCTCTGCTGGAGTGAGCCCGTTCTCTATGCCGGCATCAAGCGCAGTTTGTAGAAGTGGCACAGAACCAAGGAGCCGTAACTTGATGGCATCAGCCAGGACTTGGTTGACCCGACTCAACTGGAGCAGGTCAGCAATCTGAGTGGGCGGACGGGACGTGACGGTCGCATCAAATGAGTCTCGCAGTAGCTTCAGATACCTACAGAATGGGCAGATATCATAGCTCTATGTTTGTATGACCTTCACATTAGAGCAGTTCCTTCAAATTTGAAGATTACACCTATGTCCATAGATCAAACAAATGATAAAATGGTCACAAAAAATATGTCAAATTTATAATAAAAATGGCTCACAAAGGCCAGTAGCGTGATGCAAGAGATAGCTACGTAAATTTGAATGCATACAATAAATATTAAACATACAATTATTATTATACTTATTTTAACAAAGATGATGTCATTCAAGCTTAAATGTATCTTATGCATGTCAGTGATATCTTGGGATATACAATAACCATTGAGAGCCTAGGACTACATCAGTGTCAAGCATTGAGAACCTGGGACTCTATCAGTATCAACAATTGAGAACCTAGGACTCTATCAGTAACAACCATTGAGAGCCTGGGACTCTATCAGTATCAACCATTGAGAGCCTAGGACTCTACCAGTAACAACCATTGAGAGCCTAGGACTCTATCAGTATCAACCATTGAGAGCTTAGGACTCTATCAGTATCAAGCATTGAGGGCCTGGGACCTACCTATGAGTGTCAACCATTCTACTGTTGAGTTCCTGTCTCTCCTCCAACAGCTGTCGGAGAGCCTGCTCAGCCATTGTCCAGCGATGCTCTTGTCTTCTCAAATCACCATTCAACTTCTCTATTAAGACCCTACAACACGAACCAGGGAAACATTGTAGTTCCTACCTTTCAAGCTGTATCTTATGGTACCTGACAGACGTGTGTATCATAGGACAAGCTTAGATAGCATGACAAAGTATTTCCTTATTTGCACTTTATAGATACATTAAACACCCACAAATGCTACATATTCTTCTACATGCAAACACAGTCAAATTATAAATAAACCTTTGTCTGCTAACATGATGTACGCAAATCTGTCCTTCACTAAATATTAAGGCCTCTTATTTTTTATAATTTGCTTTACAAAATTTCCTTAACACAAAAATCGGGCGGTCGGAAAAAATAAAATAGAAATCCAAATATGTAACGCCTACTTTATTAAAAAAATTATCGTCATGAAAGCAGTGTTCGCAGTAATGCCATTTTGGGCAATATTATGTGGTTTTTAAACATTACATTAAAGCATGGTACATACATTCTAATTAGTAACAGACTCATCTTTGAGCATGATAAAAAATGTTTCATGTTAAAATACAACACAATGAAAACGCAAGCAAGATTTTTCTTAAAATATGAAATATCGGGTCGACGGATCCGTAAACCTACCAGTAATGAAAGGCTTAACTGGCATGGTTAGTTTAACTTACTTGTTGGCCATGAACTTGCTGCGCCACATATCTGCTTGTATCGACAGCTGGTCAAGGTTCTCGTAGTCTTCATAGATCTTCTTTGTGTAGTCTCCTATCTCACATGCCAGAGTTGCCTTTGTCCTGACAACAAACACCAAGGGAGACATTAAACACAGTCCTCACACATTTTGTATTAATGGTTTAAATTAAAATTTTAATCTGGGTAAATGAAACATTTTCACCATCTGATCAAATTGTCAAATTGATAAGGATGATGAACAACCTTATCTGCCATTGTCCTGACTGACTATCAAGAGGACGGTGGATCGATTCTACCTGCTGCTATTTCAATACCACCTGCTGCTGTTTCAATACCACCTGCCGCTGTTTCAATACCACCTGCCGCTGTTTCAATACCACCTGCCACTGTTTCAATACCACCTGCCGCTGTTTCAATACCACCTGCCGCTGTTTCAATACCACCTGCCGCTGTTTCAATACCATCTGCCGCTGTTTTGATTCCACTTGCTGCTGTTTCGATTCCACCTGCCACTGTTTTGATTCCACCTGCCACTGTTTCAATACCACCTGCCACTGTTTTAATACCACCTGCCACTGTTTCAATACCACCTGCCGCTGTTTCAATACCACCTGCCGCTGTTTCAATACCACCTGCCACTGTTTCAATACCACCTGCCGCTGTTTCAATACCACCTGCCACTGTTTCAACACCACCTGCCGCTGTTTCAATACCACCTGCCGCTGTTTCAATACCACCTGCCGTTGTTTCAATACCACATGCTGTTGTTGATTCCACCTGTCACTCTTTCAATTCCTCCCTCCACTGTTTCGAAGCCAGGACAATTTTGTTCGGCCCACATTGTCCATGTCTTCCAAAAAAAGACACTACAAGCCATTGGTCCCTTCTACCTGGTGTCTATATCATGGGAAGTAAAAGACCACACACAGGGGGTAAATGTGTAACCAGTCGTGGACTCAAACAATGGTGGCCTCTATCTCATTCTACATCCCGCAGCCAGGGTAATGCCGTAACTCATTCCCTACATGCGTCTGCAGCAGTATATGGATGGCTGGTGCCATCAGAAGTATCTTTGCAGGTATCTCTCTATGCTGCATGTATTGTGGAAATTTGTTGGTTTCTGTGTACATATAGTACTTGAAAGCTGATAATTGTGTTGTGATATTTCATCACCCCAGGTATGACACAGCCCTGTGATTTCAAGTTGAAAATTAACTGTGGATCTGCTGTTGCCCTGCATCATGGAAAAGACCAGTAATTAAACCAGGGCAACTTTATATCAGTCCATCCAGTGTTGTTTAAACTGACCTTATAAGTGATTCGACCTTGTAGTGTAGGTCATCTCCAACAGAGGCCACCAGCAGCTTCTTCAGGTCTGTATTGATCTGAAACAAAACTCAATATACTAACATGTAACATACTCATACACTGCATGAGTACATGAACACATGCACACGTATGCATGCATGAATGTATATATGCATACATGCTTTGTATAACAGCGAACTGTAAAAGGAAGATCATGTGCAGAATCAGTAAAAGACAAGCAGAATTTATAGGCCATGTGATGAGATAGAGAAAATTAGAAAATCTAGTGACAATGGGAAAGACCGAGGGGAAAAGAAGCAGAATTAAGGTAGCTGGGGCGGCTGTTATATGCTTGTCTTGATCTGAGTAGTTTCAGTAGAAGTTTTTAAGATAAATTAGCAATTTCTTCACAGATTGTAGTTGAAATAATGTATAATATTCCAGATTAATAAAATCTTGAGTTTTTCATTTATTTGGTTGTTACAAGATTTTTCAAAAATTTCTGTAAATGTGAAAAAATTGTCACAAAATGCAAAATTACATCGTTTTGAGAAAATCCCCAAAGAAATAAATGACTTCGGTTAACATTTATATAAACGAATTACGTGTGCTACATCACCAAGTCGAAATATGACGTTAGTGACGCGTGATTATTTGTGGTGTTGACATTCAGTTAAATATTTCCTAGCATGTTGAGGAAAAATAAAAAAAATCAACTGACATGTTAGCCGCCCCAGCTACCTTAAAACCCTTGATGGTCTAGCAGCCTGGCTACAAACGAGCATAACAGAACTGTTAAAAGACACAGGTCTGTGATTGTGTGGGATCAAGTGTCCTGATTGCCTAGGCCTGCAATCAGCATGGCACCTGATGATGCTGATTTAGAAGTTAATTAATGTGAAGAAAGAACAGAAGTGTTATTTTTACCCAGAGTAACAACTGCATGAGCGACAAAAAAATCCTTTATTCCAAACCCAATATGTGCGTGTGAGTGAGTGCATGCGTGGGTGCATGCGTGCATGCGTGTGTCCACCTACTGTGTTCTGGAAATGCAGCTGTTCTTCCAGTTTGGTCTTCTCTTCCTGCAGCTTGACCAGGTCAGTGGGTGAGTCTGACTGCCCCTCCACCTCCCGCACACCCTGCGAGGGCATCTGGTGGCCCCCACTGCCAGCATATAACTCTCCCTCCACAGCAGATCTTGGCATGGCACCTCCATTCATCGACACAACAGTAGACGTCCCACACACACTATCACAGGTCCTGCTCACTATCGGTGCTACCATATTGACACTACAGGACGGGTTTGAATGCTGCACTGTATAAGGATCACCAACCATATGTCTTCCTCCAGGCTTCACTGCATCCACAGTCAATGGTTTCACTGCAGCTCTGACTGGCTCGTGGGCGACAAATCTCACTTTCTGACTTTTTGTCACTGATGCCAACTTATCACTGGAGGTAAGGTTTGTGTGTCGGCCAATGGATGACATCCGCGGCATCGGCAGCTTCTTCTTCAGACTCTCACTGTCCATCCCGTCCCCAAGCAGTCTTGGCTGGGTGGCACAACCTGCACACAAAGTTCATACAAGACTGAGGCACTCATCCACAAAACATGGTAAATGCCAAACACAAATTGAGTTAAGCTTCCATCCAGTTGATAGTGATGGAGATAAGTGTTTTGCCGCAAAATGCTTCATACACCATGCCTGATGACTGGTGAAATATGTTTTCCTATCTATCACTTAACAACATGAAACAGAAAACATGATTTATATCAAAACACACAAAATGGATACAGCATGGTTTTCAGATAAACGCCTCATGTTACGTACTCTTCTTTGCTTAAAAATATTATGCAAATATTTTTTTTTTAATAAGTCCCATATTGTGGGAAGAATTAGTCAAAGATGAACAGAATAAGTTACAGCTACCAACATTTGAAGAAAATAAAAACTTCCACATGCACACATTGTACTTGCGTATACCTAAATTAAGTGTACTAAAATTTTCATTTTATTTTAACAGAATTACTCAAACTTACTATGACTGTGTCTATTGGTTGTACTCATGCTCATAAAGCTCTATCAGATCTACGGAAACAATGCTGTGTGACTATATTCTGTCCATGTGGCACTACTCACCCACAGAAGGCATAAATCCCACCATGTTTGACGTAGGCTGTTGCTTGTCCATTGTGTTGGTGCTGCTGTTTTCTTTTTTTTGTTACAAGTAGTTCATTATGTACATCAGTTTGAGCTGTCAGAGTGGGAGTCTGCAATGGAAAGAAGCATGGTAATCAGGTGATTCATCAGGCAGCTCCCAGGCAACCATTTCTTTCTCAGCAGACTTTGATCAACATAGAAGAATGAATGAACTCAATGAACCACCTACAGTGACCTATATGTAGTACAACAGTTGTAGCTGTGCGTTGCCATGATAGTGTCTAAACAAACAGAAATAAAGTAAAAATATAATAGTATATTACAATGTAATACTAGTGTCTACAATGTCATAGCTCAAAAAAGAATTGGATAATATCAATTTCTCTGACACTAATGAACACTTAAATAATTCTGTATATGTATTTAATTACAAGTTGCAGCTTGTGTTACTGTTCAAATGCATATAAGAGAATAACTAGTAAGATATAAAAATTTGTCAAGCTGAATAATGAGTAAGTAAAGTAATAAATAAAGTAGCAGTGTATTACTAGTTGCAATAATGTGCAAGCATGTGCTGCTTTAGCTTGCGTTTGAATTGGTATTTTCATGTAGAATCTCTACTTCATAATTATTATATTTCAAAGATGCTATATGCTGCATATTCTGGAAAATTGCAACACAGCTTCCTCCCATTTGCCCAGGAATATTATCTAGAGCATTGAACCCAGAAATAAATAAAACTATGTCACTAAGGCTTAGCTAAGTCTAAGCTGTGCCTAAATACTATATTATAACATATGCCAGGGCCCGGTCCCAACGGAAATAAAACAACATTTAAAAGACACCACACATCCAAGGCAAGGAAAGTCACATATGCCATGGTGATCTCAATTCATTTCAATTACTCAAATAAAAGATTGACTCTGACTCTGTATTACAAAGTCATAGACATAGCCATGCCCATAGTCGTAAAAATACATCTGGGTTATTTTAGGCTACTCCGCCTTTGTTGGTAGCCATATGACAGGCGATGCCTGGCATATGGGTACGGCTGTTTGGAGCAACGTCGTAACGTCATAAGACAAGACAAGTTTGCTGTCAGTTATCAAGTGTCGTGTCAGTGTTGACAGAAGCTGGGGCGTGACTGACTCATTCATGGTCTAACATATGGTTATGGAGAGGCACATTATCACTTATAACACATGTAAGCTATTTTACCAGGTCAAATGAGACTTACGATGGATTAATTTGAATTTTAAAATGCCAAAAAAGGAAAACAAGCGTAGGAGACTTCACAACGTATATCATAAACTTCTCACCGGATGTTCATATACGTGCGTTCCGGATGATCAACCAATCACAGCTGTTGTTACTAAAGAGCCTCGTTGTGATTGTTGCCAACAACAAGCGGCGGTATTTGTATGTTTTCGGGGTAGAACGTTGGAGACGCGTGCAGCAGAAGTAAGATTAACCAACAAAAGTTCACAATGGTGAGTAATCTCCATTCATGGCCAATAAGGGGAAACATGATGGAACAGTGATTAAGTGAAGGCTGAAGCTGCGAACCGCCTGGAACCGGGTACCGATGTCGATACATGATGCAGTGACATCTTATCTTATCTTATGGTTATGTTACAGAATTTTCGATTTTCCCATTGAACTAAGAACATTGTACCATGCGTGGCATGGCATGGGATGTATGCTAGCCTATGGGAAATTAAACATACTCAAACTTCAAAAGTCCCACACAGAATCACAGCTGCAGCCACATATGTAAATCATAAGTAACCTGGCGTGGACTTGCTTTTGTCTAACCCACCAAAGACAAAGTCAAAGACCTTCACAGTATATCACAATAAGTATTCAATAAGAAAAAATAGGTTTTACAACATGTGCCATGTGTGTTACGATCAGGTAGGCACTATTTAATTCCCCCTAGGGCTAGGCACTAAATATTTCATCCAGTTCAGCTTCCTACCCCGTACAATAACCGACTGGAACAACCTGCCAGCTGACACAGCCACAGCGCCAAGTTTGGAGACCTTCGGACAGAGGATCTTCAGCTTGCAACATTAACACAATCATCTTTTCTCCCAAATATTTTATTGCTTATCTCTTATAACACTTTATCATGTATGCAGTGCACTATGCACACACACAGAAGACCAAAGTCTTGGAGAGACGATTGACTCGCACCCAGAAGAAGAAGAATTCTACCATGCTAGAAATAGACTGTGTAGAGTTTTTATAATTGATAAATAATGCCCTCAAATGTTGCAGGCTAGGTCCAATTACACAAATTCAAATCAGTTGCAATTATGTTTCATTTCATTTACCATTACACTTCTAAAATATTAAAATGAATTACAATTGCGCCATTTCAACTACAGATGTATTTTGCATGACCAAGTACCGTATATATTCGCCATTTGTTAAAATGTTATGTGGCATGTGTGTTGATAAACAGATATAACGGACTTGGTGATGTTTGTACATTTTGTTGAATCGTCACTTCAAATTAGACCAAATAAAAGGATAGCAGGGTCATTCTATGTGAATTCAACCAGTGTGTGTTGTATAATTGATCTCTTCAACAACCAAAATTTGAGCATTTGAATTTAGTACGCAATCGATGCCTGAAAACCCTCTCGATTTATTGAACATTTTATTTATTTTTAAAATGCAGACACAAAATGTCTGTCCTAAATTCACTCAATTATTATGCTAAACCTTAAACTTACTCAGCACTGTAAAATTTCTAATTTCTCCCTCAATAAACCAATCCAAGCTGGCTGCGAGTGGGACTTCACTTGTTCCTCCTGCACATCACTCACGTATGTAAACAAAACAGTTTTTATTATGCACGTACATTTTAAATTATATTTGGTTTAAATCATGTATGTACATTGTACATTTGCATAAAAGTTCTATGAAAATCCCAGCTGAGGCAGTGTGGAATAAAACTACCTAAGAACCTACCTAAGAATGTTTTTCTCACTCAAGAAGGATAGCAGAACTAGAGGACATGAGGTAAAATTAGTAAAGGATCAATGTAGATTGGACATCAGGAAGCACTCGTTCTCACAGAGGACAGTAAATGAATGGAACAAACTGTCTACAGATTGTGTAACTGCTAGCAGCGTGAATATGTTTAAAAACAAGGTTGACACATATATCAGAAGGGCGGGTTATAAGTAGGTGAACATTGTTGGACTCTCGATAAGCCAATGGCTTCCTTGTCCACTTGCCATCTGGGCCTTTGGCTTGGATGGCAAATCTTGTTAAATCTTGTTAAACCTACAACTCCTTAACTGATACAGATAGGTGTATAATGTAGATCCTTGGTATATCAATAGAGAGGTATTATATATAACTGATTATTTCCCGAGTCTCCTGACAGTGGATATTGACATGTTGTTGTAGTCGGTGATTGACGAGAGGTTCTGCTTTATTGCGGAGTGGTACGACCCAAACGCAGCCTTAATACGTCGCTACCAGTTCTTCTACTATCCAACTGATGCCACAACTGAGATGGTAAGGCAATAATATGCAGATGTTATATTTTTAAACTTTGACATATGAAAATGTTCTGTTTAATATTTTTGGACATATTGCAGAGAACTGTTAAACTTATGTTTTGTTTGTTTATTTAACAATACTTTGTGACATGCTTTTTACAGTTGTTCTTTAGTCCTCCTAGTGGCATCAACCTGTATTTGTCTCCTAGGATGGTTTGTACATGCTGTGACAACTTAATTCATTATATTTAATTAAAGTTACAAATATGCATTACTACTAACTGGATCAGGAATCAAGATCTCTCCTTATATACCCATGTAATTCATCTGTTCAGTGACTTATGTTGACGTAAGTTTTATGTTTTCATTTGGAAAGCAAAAGCACCAATTGTTTCAACCTGTTTCAGTATGACATAAAGCAAAGAAGGATCTTCCTGAGACGCTCGCCTATTGAGAACATAAAGATGCAGGACCTGTATCTCGGTAGCACAATCAGCGTCATGTCACGGCAGTTGAGTCTCGTTGAGTATGGCGATGATTACACGAGAAGGAAAGTTGGCGCACAGAAGGAAAGGTGGGAGCAGCCATTAATAAATAAAACAAGAATCCAAATGAATGAGAGAAAAACTTTAAGTTCAGAAACAATTCATGAAATCGTGGCTTTGTTTTCAGTGATGTGGTGTTTTCATCAGAGATGAATGAAACACACAAGAAACATTCATCTGATCCATTCATTTTGGCTGATCAAATTGCATTTTCAGTTACGAGATTGTAGATTCCATGGTAGAATGTGCTTGCTTAGTAACTACTTTATTTATTTTAATAAACTGTTGTTAGTTATGCTGACCTATAATTTTATTAAGCCATTCTAACTCAAGATGTAGCAAAATCCTGTTAAAAAAACTAAGAGAATATTAAAACGCTCTCTTTTTTGTAAACTTGTACATTTGTGAATAACCTCTATTATGTGGGGTGCAGTGGCATAGCTGTTCGAATATTGCACTCTCAATTGAGAGAACCCGGGTTCGGATCCTCTTGCTGCTGTTTCAAAGCTTTGGCAGTGTCATTCACCGCATGTTGCCACAGTTCACTCAGATGTATAAATTAGTATCTGGTTATATTAAACAGCTTGACCCCCTGTTCTTACAGGACACTGGCACTAATCAAACCTGATGCTGTTTCCAAGATGGGTTTGATCCTGGATATAATATACAAGAGCGGTCTTCTCATCACAAAGATGAAGATGCTGAAGATTTCCCGCACTGAGGCAGCTGACTTCTATACAGCCTTCCAGGACAAGGACCACTACAAGTAAATATGTTTACATTTAAAGATAAAGCTACCAGATCAATCTTTGTACTGTTTCTATATTAAGACTACAATTTCTAGTAATCAATCATTGTGAATTTAATAGATGATGCTTTAACATTAAGAACTATTTCTGATGTTATTTACATGAATTAACTGAATTCTTCAGCCGTCCATGCTCAATACACATCAACAACTATTGTATGCTATTTGGAATGCATTTAATTTTTTCTGATGTCGTTATTGTACTAAATGTTGCATAGATCATAATAATAATGTACTTTGTTTTGGACAAACCTGCCAAAGAGAAGAAAATGTTTAAATTGACACTGACTATATGCTGCTTAATGACAAATTATGCCAGTTTCACCTGATGATCTATTATGTATTTCCAGTGACCTGATCAACAGTATCAGCGATGGCCTGATGATAGCCATGGAGCTCCGTGGAGAATGTGCAATGTCAAGGTGGCTAGAGTTGGTCGGACCTGGAGATTCGACTGTTGCTAGACATTCAGCTCCTCTCAGTCTTCGGGCACGGTTTGGAAAAGGTCAAACCTCATTTCTGCTCGAATCTCATGCATGTCATAGTAGGATAAACTCCACAGCAGATAAATGTATCACTGGCGCAGTTATGAATTGTGATTATTTATTTGCTAAAGAACTGGTAGAAGATCAGAACAATGCAATTATGAATATTTTATTAAAATATTGATTTTTATCAGAATCTGTTTTCCCCTGTATTGCTGTTTCCCCGACCTTTCCTTTGTCAACTCCTTATGTAGTCACTTCCCCACAGATTTCTGACAACCTTCTGACAGAAGACAACGAGTTGTAGTAGATGGAGAAGTTTCAAATTGGAAATCGGTTTTGAGTGGGGTACCTTAAGGATCAGTATTAGGACCTATATTATTATTAATTTATATCAATGACTTGGACGACAGTATAACAAGTAACGTACTGAAATTTGCAGATGACACAAAACTGTTTAGAAAGGTTAATACTGATGGTGATAAACAACATTTACAAAATGATCTAGACAGATTAGTGAAATGGTCTGAGAAATGGCAGATGTTGTTCAATTTTGGGAAATGTAAATGCCTACATACAGGACATGGGAACTTGAATGTAAACTATAAAATGGGAGATACTGTTCTGGGTACTACTGTAAAAGAAAAGGACTTAGGAGTTACAATAAGCGCTGATATGAAAGTTTCAGAGCAGTGTGGTATTGCAGCTTCAAAGGGTAATCAAATTCTTGGATTGATTAGAAGAAACATAACATACAAGGGAAAAAAGTTAATTATACCTCTTTATAAAGCAATAGGTAGACCTCATTTAGAATACTGTATACAAGCATGGAGATCATATCGTAAGAAGGATATAGATACGCTTGAACGCATACAAAGAAGAGCAACTAAAGTGATTCCAGAACTGAGAGCTTAGTTATGAAGAACGTCTGAAAGAATGTGGTTTAACAACTCTAGAGACAAGGAGGTTAAGAGGAGATCAGATTGAAGTTTTTAAGATATTGAATGGGTATGAAAATATTGATAGAAATATGTTTTTCTCACTCAAGAAGGATAGCAGAACTAGATGACATGAGGTAAAATTAGTAAAGGATCAATGTAGATTAGACATCAGGAAGCACTCGTTCTCACAGAGGACAATAAATGAATGGAACAAATTGTCTACAGATTGTGTAACTACTAGCAGCTTGAATATGTTTAAAAACAAGGTTGATACATCTCAGGAGGGTGGGTTATAAGTAGATGAACATTGTTGGACTCTCGATAAGCCAATGGCTTCCTTGTCCACTTGCCATCTGGGCCTTTGGCTTGGATGGCAAATCTTGTTAAACCCACTCTCTCACATTGACTCAATGTGACTCATCAAATTTATTACTGATTGTCACCATGAAAAACAATTTGCAGAGAATTTGCAAAGATAACTTTTGTATATCCCTGTTCATGCTGTCATACTTAAAAAGTCTGGTTTGTGGTGCCTCTGGGTTCGGGTCTCTGAGGATTTATGTGCTATAGAAGTTTTATTATTTGAATATGAACCACTAAAGTTGCTATATGACATAATGGGTGCCTCTCTCAATACAGATCACACGAGGAATGCAGTCCATGGCTCTGACAATCAGGAGCAGGCAAACCAGGAGCTGGAGTTCTTCTTCCCGAGCAATGGGCCAGTTCGTCGCAACCCAGCCACATACACAGAGTGCACATGCTGTGTGATCAAACCCCACGCAGTTAAAGCGGGTGAGTACTGCGCAAACACAGCTTCATGCCACTTCTGTAGTCGTGCCAGTCTTGTGTTCCTGCCAATCCGGTATTCATGTAACTTTTGTGTTCACGTCAGTCCTGTGTTCATGCCAATCTAGTATTCATGTAACTTCTGTGTTCATGCCCAGAGTTGTTTAATTTAAATCATTTGATTTAAAATTGATTTAAATCACTCCAAAAAATAATTGATTTATGATTTTTTTATTTCCGATTTTTTTAATTGCTGATTTATATGAATTTAACACAAATAATTGTTTACAAGCATCGATATCAACAGAGTTTTGTGTATGTTTGAGCTATTCCCTTTCTGAATGCAGTGAAGCCACACAAACTTGTCTTCCAGAGGAAGTATCTTTTCAAGTCGGAAGCCCCTAACTTAGAGCTTGTGCTAGTTGTTACCAATTCAGTATGTTGACTGAAATGAGACAGTCTGGGTTACAGACTAATTCTGTACCAGTTTGAAGTCTGGTTAGAGACCCTTAGAGTAGGCAGAGCCTTTGACAGGTGCTAATCCACCCTCCCAGCAAACAATAAGTATCAGGGCTACAGTCACAGACACACAGCATACTTTCCTTTCCAAGACAGATTAAGCATCTACAGGGGGTGAGGCCTTGTGGAAATTGTCTAATAGGTGGATTCGTTCCAATGAGTGCCACAAACAATTTAAAATTGGAGCTGGCATTATATCAAATAAAATATATTGTTATTATACATGTATTTTAAAACAACAGTTTTGTTGCTGTTGTAAATCAAACTGTGTTATAATTATATAACTTTATATAAACAAAAATCATGTACCCTCTCTTAAGACAAGTACCCAAATCAATTTGAATAGAACACGTTTGACAGAGTTTATAAATATAAACATCTATATAAATGTCTATATGCCAGATTAAAAAAAAAAATTTCAACCCTGTTCATGCCAGTCCTGTGTTCATTCCAATACCTCAATCTGGTAGTCATGTCACTTCTATGTTCATGCTAGTCTTGCACTCATATCACTTCTTTGTTCATGCCAATCTTGCATTCATGTCAGTCCTGCATTCATACCAGTCATGTTCTTGCCAGTCCTGTATTCATGCCAGTCCTGCATTCATGCCATTCTTGTGTTCACATCAGTCCTATATTCATGCCACTTCCATGTTTATGTCGCTTTTGCATTTATGCCAATCCTTTGTGCATACCACTTCTTTGTTCATGCATGTCCTGTCTTCATGCCTGTCCTATGTTCATGTCACTTCTGCATTAATAGCAGTCCTGTTAAACTGCAAAAACGTTATCGTTTTTATTTTCAGGTGTTGCTGGCACCATCGTCAATGCAATCCTGGAGGCTGGCTTTGAAATCTCAGCAATTGCTGTGTACCAGATGGAGAAAGCGAATGCCCAGGAATTCTACGAGGTGTATCGTGGTGTGGTGCAGGAGTACTCGGACATGGTCGATGAACTCTCCCTCGGGCCTTGCCTCGCCTTGGAGATACGAGCTCAGAATGCGCCAGTCACCTTCCGTGAGATGGCTGGGCCCACAGACCCAGTGAGTGGATCCACTAACAGACACTTATAGTGTCATGTATACGGACAGACATACAAATGTAGTGTCATATAGACAGACAGACGTGTGTAGACCTTCAAATGTACCGATTTTCTTTCTCTAGTCTCAGGCTCCTGTTGCACAGAAACAAAACTCCATATAAACTCACTTTTTTACTACAAATCGACATGAGTAAAAAGTAAATCATTATCATCAGCTCTTCTTACCAAACACAATTATTTCTGCTCTACCAATAATGCATTTCAAGATATGCAGTAATTAACATAAATGAAATTTTGCATTTGCCATCATAAAATGATAGCACTATCAAGAAACAGTAGTGTATTTAAATCTGCATGAGCGGGAACATACAAGGTGTATTTCATCAATTTACTGAGCCGAATTCTTCCACCCATTTGTACAAAATATACAAGATACCATGTGATGTATTCATGAACATTGTGAGGAAGAATGTCCTTGTTATGTAATGACTTTGTTGTGATTTCAGGAGATTGCGAGACACTTGCGGCCTCGTTCGCTGCGGGCCCAGTTTGGCATCGACAAAGTGCACAACGCTATCCACTGTACAGATCTGCCAGAGGACGCGGTCCTTGAGGTATGCACACTATTATTACTCACATTATTTACATAGTATGAGGAGATTATGGAGGTTTTGTGAAGTTGAAAGTGATTATAATATGTAGGTTGGTCTTTCATGCATAATATTTGTATTAATAAACAGTTTAAAAGTGCCTATGACACGATTGCTGCAAGTTGTAATTCCTTTTGAAAAAGTAAATTTTAGCCAAATAAAATACCTTAATGATAATACAATCTGCAACTATGCACACACAGCTGATATATTCATCACTAAATGTGATAATTCACAGCGATCTCGTAGCTGTTTCTATTACAGTCACACCATTTTGTGATGTATGCAGGGATGTTTATTTCTGTAGGAAAACCAGTGTTATAAGAACTTTATAGCTTTCATTTAGGTTTTAAAGTGAAGGTTTATCTTGGTTGTGTTACTGTGGTCATTAACAGAAAGGTTAATCTATCACTGGGATGTTGGGCTTTCTTTTTTTCATATATGTTGTATATATATGTGTATATACATGTATGCAAGAGCTAACTTATTTTTTTATTTTTGTTTAGTTAAATAAGACCATGTACAAACATTGTTTAAGGATTTAGTGGTAGAAGTTTTAAAAGTTTTTAACTTCTTATCTACTACTTTTTAAGCAAAATTTCCTTATTTGATTATACACAATACTCACGCATTGTGCACATGGCTTGTTTGTTTGTTTATATGTTTGAAACAAATAGAGTGATTGATTGATTGAGACTTAATGGTATGGTTTCAATGAGTAAGTATCATTGATTTATTCATCCTAGTTCATTTTTGTTTGTGAAATGGAAATTTTCCCATTAGCAAATTATAGTATGTACTGTTTTACTTCAAAAGAGATACATTGTAGTCATTACATTAGTAATAATAATTCATAATTTTAGCATCCATGTTATATAATTATTATTTTAAGTTTGCTGCATTGTTTTTGCAGGTGGAATATTTCTTCAAAATACTGGACCACTGAAGTTTGTACGCCAGAGACGCAACCTCGATTTGTGTGTTTAAATTAGTTGGAATGACTGTTAGGACCATGTACTGGAGTCACCTATCAGAGATGCTTCCTTAGTCAGATGTATTGCTGCTTCTGATTGGCTGTCAACAACTCAATCTGCACCAGACAAACTTGCCACCATTGATAAGTGATAGACACACAACTTAGAAGTTCACATTGCCTTTTACTATTGTGAGTTTTAGTACTTGCTATTGTAATAGCAATACTCAGCTTAACATAATGTAATTGGTACCGTTCTGATGGATGTATGTTTGCTGGATATACTGTGTATATATGAATACATTTTAACATTAAACGCAATGTTTCGGTATATATTGTCGTATTCAATAATGAAAGTTTGAAAAATGTATGCCAATCGTGTTATTAGAACACGATTGACATACAATATGTTGCAACAGTCAGAAAATGTGAGCTAAAGGTATGTTTTTTTGGTGTCCTAAAGTTTTTATGATTGTGATTGATGTCTGCTGGTGTGTAAACTATCAACGCATGTGACCAGAACTAACAAATGGCTTTACTGTGCACAGGAAAGAATATTATTTGTACTATTTTGCACATTAATGAGAAGTTAATTAAAAAAGTTTCATTGTCGAAACGGGGTAGTTGAGCCGCCCAAGGGAGTGTTAGTTGAGCAGCAGATAAAGAATGAAGACGAGTGTTCTTTACCCCAAAATGAATTAAGGAATTCATTTTTCCAAGTAGATGGCGGACATCAGATAGCCATAAAGCAACATATTAGCAGTTAGTTATACTGGTTGCGATTGGTTTATAAGTCTATATTAATTGTCAACTTATTAATTAAGCATGTAGAGATAGGTTGTACCCATTGGGTACACGACAACTTATGAAATTTTAATACAAGGTCTATGTAAATTATACAAATATAGCATTTACCCAACTTACGCTACACTGTGGCTCAACTTACTCCACACCAAGTGTTAGTTGAGCCAGTCTACTAATAATCATAGTTTATGTGATTAAAAACAATGTTGACTTATAAATATGACTGTGCCCTAGATATCAAAAAGACTGAAAAGTGGCTTAACCATAGAGGTACACAATTAATCATCCCCCTATAAACGGGAGCGATAAGCCAGCTCACTGCAGTGATGCGGGCATGGACCACTGGCCGGTATCTCATTGCACAGCAGAAACAGTTGCATCCACTGCATGACACATAGGCTAGTACTGTTTATAGCATGTTACAAATAGTTGTCTAACATATGTAATTAAGTATGTGAGTGAGTAAGTTAATTTATTTCCTCCTCGCCATCATCATGTACAATATAAGCCTAAGGCAAACAAAACCAATGAAGATGAGAAGTATAAACTTATCAGGTTAGTAGCCAGTGACGATGACACCAGGAACCAATTTACTTGAAGATTTGTCATTGTCATTTTTCTTAATGGGGCATGGCCACCAGACTGATTAATAATTTGGATGAGGGTGGTCCCAGCAGTTGTGTTATAAGTCTGGGCAGTTGGGTTGTTCATACTGGAATAAGCATTGCGCATTAGTGTTAAACTCTCCAAGACAAACATTTTAGAGGCTTGCTACAGACAGCTGTGGAACAACGAATATACAAGATTTAACAAGATTGCCATCTCGAACAACAAGTTCCAGATGGCAAGCGGACAAGGAAGCCATTGGCTTATCGAGAGTCCAACAATTTTCTCATCTATGTGTAGCCCGCCCTTATCAGATATCTGTCAATTCTATTTTTAAACATATTCACACTACTAGCATTAACACAATCATTTGGCAGTTTGTTCCATTCATTTATCACCCTCTGTGAGAAAGAGTACTTTCTCATGTCCAACCTACACTGCTCCTTAACTAATGCTGCTTTGTGTCCTCTGGTTCTACTGCCTTCTTTAAGTTTGAAGAACATATTCCTATCAACATCCTCATAACCGTTCACTATTTTAAACACTTCTATTTGGTCTCCTCTTAGTCTCCTGGTCTCTAATGTTGTCAAACCACATTGTAATAAGCGACGTTCGTAACTAAGGTCTCTTAATTCTGGAATCATCTTAGTTGCTCTTCGTTGTATTCTTTCTAGATTATCTATGTCTTTTTTACGATATGGCCTCCATGCTTGAATACAATATTCCAAATGTGGTCTAACTATTGCTTTGTACAGGGGTACAATTAGATGTTTCTCCTTATACGTGATAGTTCTCCTAATTAGCCCTAGAATTTGATTTCCTTTCGAAGCAGCAATCCCACATTGCTCTGAAACTTTCATGTCAGCATTAAATGTTACTCCTAAATCCTTTTCTTGTGTGGTTCTACCTAGTACAGCACCCCCCATTTTATATTCCTCGTCCATATTTCCATGTCCTATGTGTATACATTTACACTTCCCCAAATTTAATAACATTTGCCATTTTTCTGACCATTTAACTCATTTTTCCAGATCATCCTGTAAACTTTGGTTATCTGTATCATTAGTAACCTTTCTGAATACTTTTGTGTCTTATCGAAAGCTTTCTGAAAATCTAAGTAGACAACATCCACTGGTGACCCGTCATCTACCCACTTTGTAATTTCTTCTAAAAAACATAAGAGATTGGTTAGACATGACCCTGCTTTTAGGAATCCATGTTGAGATGTATTTATTAATTTATGTTTTACAAGGAATTCCACCATGTGGTCTCTAATTAATGTTTCGAGTAATTTACATACAACTGATGTTAGACTCACTGGTCTGTAATTTTCTGGCTTCTTCCTCGATATGGTTATTTCCTGTGTGGCTTACAGCTGTACGAATCGACAGAAGACAGGATTTAACATTTCGTTATTTTCAGGTAATTTTATGTCGCAAATGTTTGTGCTGTGTTAGTGTATATGTGAATGAATGTAACAGTTTCGAAAATGTTCTAAAACATCAATATATTACAGATATGTTTGTTTTTCTTGGGGGTAGCGTACATTAAGTGTTTCCCAGTAGTCACAATGATTGGGTGCAACATAAAATGTTATAGGGGTAGGATTCAGTTTTATAAATAATGTGTGCGTCCGTGTATGCATATTTGTAACTCTTTTATAAACTCTACTAGATGTCAGCTCATTAATAAGATTTTTGTTCTTTAGTCATCTGCATTTAATGAGGCTCTCCCTTTTTGGTCGGCGTTTGCCTTTTCATTGTTGTATGAACCACTATCACATAACTCATTCCGTACACATTGCAACATTCATTGCATTATATATGCTTTGGCGACGCGTAAAATGTCTGTACGAATGATTTAAAACTGCCTTTTATTAACGCAAAATTACATTCGCTGACCTGTCTGTTTTTAGAACGTCGACAATGCAATGATTTACGCAAAAGCAGGTCGGTCATTAGCCGATGCGACGGATAATAAAAATCGTCCTTCCTCTACGATAGCCGGGTAAATTACCCGGGTCCCGGCTCTTAGGAAAAAACCCTGTGTTTATTTAACACCGCTCTCGCCTGATGTAAACATAAAGTTCACACTCATAACACTATGCTTCCTGACAGCAAACATGCATAAGTACCTCTGTCAAATTTCCACCAACAATGAGGATTCCACAACAACATTCTCAGCCATGCTGAAAAGAAACCTGCCACCATTCCCCATGTTCTCAACCACAAAAAAACCAAGATGATGCCAACTAAGCCGCATGCCCTATCTCTATTATATCTGTGTGGACTTATAATACAAGCAGAGGACCTTCATCCAAACCCTGGTCCCACCTCAGATCCCTCTCCAAAATATCCATGTGGCACCTGCAGCCATGAGGTACATGATCACCACCATGCCATACAGTGTGACGAATGTGACTGTTGGTACCATACTGCATGTGTCCAAATTAATGACACCACATACCATACGAACGATTAAAAAATCAAACTCTTGAGTGCTGAATAAGTGTCCCTATACACGTACTTATTTTCATGAAAACTGCCACCCTATATGCATCTTATTTTGCACTATACTATTATTAAATTTAAACATTTGTGCCAGCCTATATTCTCCGATAATCGTGGCAGGGTATCATTTTTAGATGAGCAATC